>CM066032.1:1576875362-1577416164 GCA_033557465.1 Ichthyophis bannanicus
GTAGAATTATATCTGCCACTCAGGATGCGTTCCATCTGTTGGTACAGTTGGTTTGTAAGGATTCTCCCCTATCACTGAAGGTCCCCATCTGGTACAATAACCGGTTTAAAATCGGGCACAAGGTAATCTCCTGGAAAGGTTGGCAAAATAGAGGGATCTGGACGATAGGTCAACTAGTGACTTCGAGGGGGTGGAAGACATTTAAGGAAATACAAAGCGAGTTCAGGGTTCCCACTTCCTCCTATTTTCAATGGGTGCAATTAACTCATTGTTTATCCAAGGCCAAGGTGGAAGTGGGTAACTTGGCTGCGGAGTGGGAACTACAGAGATGGGTGGAAATTGGTGGTTCTGGGAAAGGAGTAGCTTCCCGCTTTTACGCCTTATTGCGGGATGCCTCACAGAATCATTTAGTGGGACTTGAAAAGGTTTGGGAAAAAGAGTTAGAAATTCAAATTCCGTCGATAGCTTGGAAACGGATTTGGGGCAGAGTAAACAGAGTGGCACACAGGGCTGCAATTTTGCAATCCCTTTTTTTCCTGACCCATAGAGCTCACATTACCCCAGTAAAATTATCTAAATGGGACAAGAATTCTAAAAATGCATGCTGGACGTGTAAAGCTATCCCGGCCACATTGAAGCATTTATTGTTCGAGTGCCCTCATGTTCAAATTTATTGGGTAAGGGTATGGGACAGGATGCAACAAATTTTAGAGTTTCAGATCCCTTTAAGATGGCAGACAGTAGTATTGCGCTCTGTTGATGATATGCTTTTCTTAACCAAAGAAAAAATTTACTTGTTTGATTTCATGATGGGCGTTGCATTGAAGTTGATTTTCACCTGTTGGAAGGACTCTTCTAAGTTGGATTATAATCAATGGTGGAATCTTTTATGTATGTATATTAGTTATGAGAAGGAGCAAGATAACTTTGGGATCGTCAGAGCTTTTGCTCATTGTCGAAATAAGCCTACACAGGCAACGACAAAGGGAAATGTAAATAAGAATAAATGTCAATATATAGATGACTTTGTGGCTAGGTCTAAATGTTAGTAAGATAGTGAGAAACACAAGGAGACGGGGGGAGGGGAGGGGAGTAGATAGCTGGAGGGGAGGGAGGTGCGGAGGGTAGGGGTGGGGGGTTGTTGAGTGAGAGGGAGTTGTCATGATTGTAAGAGTGTTGTGGATTTGTATTGTTGTGCAAAATGAAAATAAAAATAAATAAAAAAAAAAAGAGATGGAGAGTGTATGGAATGGGATAACTTGAGGATTGGAATAGGGTGACGTGAACTGTGAGATATTGATAGGTAATAAAAGAGAGACAGAAAACTGAGAGAAGCCATGAGAGTGAGAGATACATAAGAAAGAGCTGAAGGAAAAAGGCACAGAAAGATGATGAGCTAAAAACATGAAAGAAATGAGGCAAGATGGAGAGGAAGGCATTATGGGAGTCATTTTAGAAGTCTTATTCACGATTCCCTCATCTGAAAATGCCCATTCAAAAATGCAAATCAGATCAATGTCCCAAGAGCCATTTTAGCATGCCTCAAGTTTACATATGTCCAGTGTAATCACATCTATGTTGCACAGGGACATGCTAGACACATGACTGAGATGTTCCCAAACAGATATGTGTGTACCCAATTGCATGTTGCATGTCTGGACTTGACAGCAGCCACGTCCTTGTCTATACCCACTCCTGAGCATAAATAGGCATCTGCAAAGTGTTTGCTTCAGCAACCGAAGACCTGAACAGAGAAGAGGAGAAAGCATCCTCCAGTAATTTTCACCACTAAAATAAAGCATACAGGCAAATAAACAGACCATTGTCTGGGCTGTCAAGCCACTGTGTGTCTCTACTTGCAAATCGGCAGGTAGAGACGAGTATGTGGTGAGAGATACCCATGCCTGTTTTGGGATACCATTACAGACATGTCTATGTTGCTGGACCCGTGGTCTTTCATATCGGACATGTGCAAGTTTCTAAAATCAACTTGAAACTTGCACGTCTGTGGTATAATTCTACACACCCCCATGTCTTTCTATCTGATGATGTTTATCCATGGAATTTTGGACATTTTGATTTTGACATTCCAGACTGCACCTAAACAGCCTGTCTAAAATGTGCCTTGAAGTAAAGAAATATTTCGGATGAAAGAAAAAGAAAGACATGAAGAATAAAAATAGAGAAAAATGGCAAAAAAAGCATCAGATAGATGGAAGAGGAGGGAGATATGAAGGAAGACAGACCAGAAAAAGGACAGAGAATGTAGGCCAGGAAAAAAATGAAAAGAGACTAAGGACACTAGACATGTGCTTTCCATAGATTTTTGGGCTTGTTTTTGTTCATCAGAATATACCTATTCAGTTAGACTTCAGGAACTCAACCGTTCATGTATTTGTCCCATTAAAGTCCATGGGGGAAGCTATTTTGCAATGCAAGAGTCAGGATTGCCATCCTTTTTAATCAAACCTGCTTGAAACTTGATAACAAGCATATATAACAGCAATACAAGCCATCAAGAGTGTTACCAACCCCCAGGGGAACCAGAAGAGAGTCAAAAAATACATACAGTGGCAGGGCGAGTACCAGAAACCACCATCAGAAGGTTAAAGTGGTAAAAAGAGCGAGATAAGATAGTAGAAAAAAGGCAAAACAGCACACCCAAGGCCCATTGAGAGGAATAAAATGGCAAGGAGACCAGTATATCATCCAGATTGGCTGGAAGACCCTACATTATGCCAGGAGGCCAGCACAGCAACCAGATTGTCTGAAAGGACTTAAACTATACCAGGAGGACCAGCACAGCACATAGATTAGCTGGAAGTCTCTAAAACTGCAGAGGAGAGCCAACACAACAACAGAAAAAGTGGCAGGAACCCAAATCCAGATTCAAGGTGCGTTATAGGAACATAGAAACATGACAACAGAAAAAGACCACATGGCCTATCTAGTCTGCCCTTCCACATCAACTACAATAGTCCCCTTTTAACCTTTAGAGATCCTCTGTGTTTGTCCCATGCTTTTCTGAATTCAGATACTGTCCTCATGTCACCACCTCCACTGGGAGACTATTCCATGCATCTTACCACTCTTTCTGTAAAGAAATATTTCTGCATATTACTCCTGAGTCCCTTTCACCCTCATCCTATGTCCCCTCATAGCAGAGCTTGCTTTCAATCAAACGAGGCTCTCCTGCGCATTTAAGCCACGGAGGTTTTTAAATGTCTCTATCATATCGCCCCCTATACTGCTTTTCCTCTAAATTATACATATTAAGATCTTTAAGTCTGTCCTCATATGCTTCATAACGAAGACCATTAACCATTTTAAAAGTCACCCTCTGCACCAACTCCAACCTGCTTATATCCTTTTGAAGGTACGGTCTCCAGAATTGCACACAATACTCGAAATGAGGTCGCACCAAAGACTTATACAGAGGCACTATCACCTCATTTTTTTCTGATCACTATTCCTCTCCCTATACACCCAAGCATCCTTCTGGCTTTCACAGTCGCGTCTTCTACCTGTTTAGCTACTTTAAGATCATCAGGGATGTACTCAGGCAGAGGGGTAAGATGGCAGCTGCAGGAAATTGCCGCGGTGAAGGTGCTCTTCACTAACCTCTTGTTTGGCCTAGATTCACAGTTCCAGTGAGGCGATGGGGCAGTGAAAATGCAAGCAAGCCAGCCTACTCTCAGGTTTGGCTGAGAACATTCTTTCTGGCCAAAAGATGTTGGTGGCATGCGGCTTTTCTTCAACCGTGGCTGGACGGTGTCTTTAGTGGGGCCATCTGAGGTGATGCCTGTAGCTCTGGGTGCATCCAGGGTATGGCTTTCCCCAGAGCAGTGAGACACCCCCCTCCCATGACCCGGAAGTGCAGAGATGGTCTTCAAAGTGCTCCCTGCCGGACTGCTGACGAGCTCGCTGGTGAGTGGGAGTGAAGAGGGATCCAGAGCTGTGATATCTTCTCTTCCTTTTTCCGCTGCTGCTGTGTTGAGCACTGGAGGTTCAGCGGGATCAACATCACTTGCTGGGGAACATTCAGCGGTAAGCAGTGGAGGCAGACTAACTCCGGTGTTTGGGGGTTTGGTCAAGCCTGCTCAGATTACATTGGAAGTGCTATGGGATGCTATGGCAACCATGAACACCTCTCTAATGACTGTTGTGGGGACAATGAATACTGAACTTTTAAAAACTGCTTTCTCTGAGGCTTCTCGGAATCGGGAAGAACAAGCTGCTCGGATAGCTAATGTGGAAGCAGAGATGTGTCAACGTTGAGGACTGTGTGCTGCCTATATAAAGGACAAGTCTTTGCTCACTAGGAAGGCAGAATATTTGGAAAACCAAGTCCACAGGAATAATTTGAGACTGTAGTACTTTCCTAAGTCTCCTCTTGTGTCTGCTTCTGAGATGGTGAGCAAGTATTTCGAGGAGGTACTTAAACTTCCTGGGGATAATTTGCTCCCCATCGCTAAAGCTCAGTACTTGTCCTTGGGTGCTGGGCTTCGTGGTTCTGATTCAGGGAGCTCACCTCAGGGTCCTGGGTACCTGACTATATTCCTGGAGGATTCCCTTGGGGTGATTACTCAGCGAATTACCTTGCTTGTGACCCTGGCCTTGGAAGCAGATAAATCTATAATTCTTTGTTTTTATTTCAGGAATTTTGATGTATCTTTTCTAGGCTCTAAAGTGTGTATTTTTCCTGATCTCTCATGTGTTACCCAGCTGAGGAGAAGGGAATTCCTTGGTGAGACCTTTGTTTTGAGGTTTCCCTCTCATTGTAAAATTACTTACAAGGATAAG
This sequence comes from Ichthyophis bannanicus, assembly GCA_033557465.1. Classification (NCBI taxonomy): domain Eukaryota; kingdom Metazoa; phylum Chordata; class Amphibia; order Gymnophiona; family Ichthyophiidae; genus Ichthyophis; species Ichthyophis bannanicus. Next base: position 1,576,880,166 of record CM066032.1, read on the forward strand.
TTTTTTTTGAGCCTGGACACCTGCTGGAATTCTTGAGGGCTAGGGAGGAGATTGTGGTTAATATATGTCCAATATGGCTGATGCATAAGTTCTCACCCTGTTATAATTTATGATTTTTTGGAATAGTTATTTATTTCCCATGTTTTATTTTTTTTTGTGTCCCTGTATATTTAGCTCTATTGAGGTCTAAATGGATGGTGATGATTATTCTATGATTCTATTATTCAAAAGGATGATTATCCTTTTGTTGATATTGAAATACCATTATTTTTCCGACGTTCTTGTTTTGTACTGGAATGTTTTTCAAAATCAACAAAAAAATTAAATTAAAATGATTGTCAGACATAATAACGCCCAGGTTCCGTTCCTCTTTTATGGACCAAAGTACCTCACCACCTACACTGTACTGCTCGTTTGGATTTTTGCAGCCTAAATGTATGACTCTGCATTTTTTTAGCATTAAATTTCAGCTGCCAAATTCTAGACCATTCTTCAAGCTTAGCTGGATCCCTCCTCATTAACAAAGATGTAAACAGAATCGGACCAATGATGGATCCCTAAGGCACACCACTGGTAACCTCCTTCTCCTCAGTGTGAGCTCCATTTACCTGTACCCTTTGTTGCCTCCCACGCAACCAATTTCTAACCCAATCAGTAACTTTAGGGTCCATCCCTAAAGTACCCAGCCTGTGCGGAACGGTGTCAAAGGCTTTACTGAAATCTAAATACAGCACATCTAAGGCTCTCCCTCGGTCCAACTCCCTGGGCATCCAGTCAAAGAAATCAATCAGATTTGTCTGACAAGACCTGCCTCTGGTGAATCCATGCTGCTTCAGATCCTGAAATCCATTGTAAAGGGACCACATGTGCCTCTCTCCAGTCCTCGGGCACCCGACTCCAAAGAAGCATTGAAAAGTCAGACAGTGGAGCCACTAGAACATCCCCAAGTTCCCACAGTATTCTTGGATGTAAGCCATCCGGACCCATGACTTTGTCTACTTTTAGTTTATCTAGTTCCTCATGAACACAGTTGCCTGAAAATCGATCAAGATCCATGTCACCTCTCTTCCTGTTTGTGGGTGTTTTCTGAGGTACTGCTCCTGGCCTTTCATCTATGAACACAGAACAGAAATATTTGTTAAGTAATTCCACTTTATCCTCATCAGCTTCTACATATTCCCCCCCCCCCTTCACCCTTGAGTCTGACAATACCACTTTTGCCCTTTCTTCTCTCACTAACATATCTAAAAAATGTCTTATCCCCGCATTTTATTGCATTAGCTAGCTTCTTTAAGTTTATCCAAATATAGATGCCTGTCTTCCTCTCTCTGTGATCTCTTGTATTTCATGAAGGCCTTCCTCTTTTTCTTCACCTTTTCAAGTTATTGCCCTGCCTAAATGAGCTGACCATCTGCGTGTGAGACTTGAGGGATTCTCCTAGTGTGCACTTTCTGTATAGGAATCTCTAGTAAGATAGGTTATGCTAGGAGGAGTATTGATGTTCTAACACCTGTTGTAATATTTTTCATTGGTTAGATTGTTAGAGTTTTGGCAGTAAGTACTGTTGTGATGTGGCAGGTTTGCTATATAGGTTCTGTGCGTCTTTCTTGGAAGGTTTTGTATTACTTCACAGGGTGCCTAGTAGGAGACAGAGTTTTTCTGTTGCTATTACCAAGGTCACACCAGAATGTGATTTTTTTTGCATGATGAGTAGTAAAGGAAAACATACTACTTTGATTCAGCATCTACTACTATGTAAGTTTCTGTGAACACAGGATGGTATAGAAAGTTTTAATAAACAAACATATATTGAAAGAACTGGATTTGCTGTGTTTGTACAGAGGCTATGCCCCATCCTATAGTATAGGACTCTAGACTTCACTCCTATATAGGTGTAAATAAATTATTTGATGCTTCACAGTATATTTGTCCAAGCTGTTCCCTCCCCTTTTTATAGGGAGAGTTCCTGATCTGACAAATAGGAAAAGACAGTTGCACCATGGGAATTAATTCAGTGTTTGTGGGATGCCATGTGAAGTAAAAGAGGGTGGGAGAGAGAGAAGGCATCAATCATGCTTGAGTGTTTCATCCCTGTACAATGAGTTATTGTCATCAGATACTAGGATGGGAATTGCTGGATAATGTCAATTCTAGGAGGATACATTTAGAACTTTTATTCACCTTCCTATAAGAATTTGTACAAATAAGAATATATGTTGAAAACAGTGGACTTCATATTTGACCTCTTTTTAAAGTATACTGTGACTGCAGATCCTTTCTAAATTTGGTTGACTAAGACAGTAGTGAGTTATCTAAGGGCGTGGGATGGATGTCAAGAGTACTGGGCTGAGAGTTACAAATGGGTGAAATCGGATTGAGTGAAGGGGGAGAGAAACTTCGGGGGATGTCGATGGTCATGTGTGAGGTGGATGAGGGCAATTGAGCAAGAATGTGAAGTGTGCACAAGTTATGTATTGTTGGCTTGGCTATTGAGTGAGGGAGGAGGGGAACATTTGGTGGGCTGATCACTACTCCCCTGTGATGGACAATGGGGAAGGATGGCATATGGTAGGGGAGGGGAGGGAGATGGATATGGTAAATGTGAGGGGGATGGGTAGGGAGGGGGAAGGATTGGAAGAGGGGATGGGGTAGGTTGGAGAGTGTTGGGCACTGTATGGGTGAGTACTGGTGTTTGTTAATGTCCCTAAATGATGACTTCTAGGAAGGGGGATGGTGGATGCTGCCAGCTGGTCTCCCTCAATGTGAAGGGCTTGGGTTCTTGGCAAAAATAGAGTTTGCTATTAATGGAGGCGAGATTCTGGAAAGCAAGGGTGGTGTATATCCGGGAGACACATCTAAAACACGGGCAAACCCACCTCCTGAAATCCTGTGACTATCCCCAGGTATTGCTGGCTGCTAATGCGGTAGCGCATCAAAGGGGGGTATTTTAATAGCCTCTGGGTATTACTTGGAGGTCCATAAGAAGGTGTGTGACAAACAGGGGTGTTATCTCATTCTTGAGGTGCACTTGGATGGGGCCACCCTGGTGCTTGCTAATATCTATGCCCCTAATGAATGGCAAGGCCTGTTTTTTTATGACGTCACAGGTTTTTTGCTCTACGGCTCTCATATTTTTGGGTGGTGATTTTAATATTACCAAAGATCCTTTGCTGGATAATTCAAAGGGGATGGGAGGTGGGAATCACAGGTGTAGGCATAAGTTGGGGGTACTGGTAGAGATCTTGAATCTTTTGGATAGCTGGAGGGTGAGGGACGGCTGGAAATGCTCTTATATCTTCTACTCGGTTCCCTATCAGAGTTATAGTTATCTGGATATGTTTTGGCTGGACTGCACAGTGATGCCACGGGTTCTTAAGGTGGAGATTGGTGAAATAGTATGGTCTGATCATGCTAACATAGGGGTTACAGTGGATCTGGGGCAGAGAGTTTTGGGGCTGCAGTATTGGAAACTTAATGATTCCTTACTGGAGCACCCTGAGGTGATCCATAGGCTCGAGGAAGTGATTGGGGAGTATTACCAGCATAATGAGAATGGTGAGATGGAAAACTGCCTTCTTTGGGATGGTCTCAAGTCCATCATGAGGGGTGTGCTGGTGTCCATGACAACCTACTATAAAAAATGTGTGGCTGAACAGCAGTCTCTTCTGGCCCACTTGTGTGCATTGGAGAGACAGCAGTGTGTGGGGCCCACTCCTCAGGTATTGAAAAAGATGATGGAGTGCCGACGTAAGCTCCTTCTGATATTGCATAATACAGTTCACTTCCAAATGGAGTGGATTTGCCAAACCTATTTTGAGTGGGGTAATAAGGCAGGTAGACTGCTGGTGAATAGATTTAAGGCCCAAACCCAGCAGCAACAAAGTTTGAAATTAAGCGACAAGCAGGGAAATCTCCAGAGCGACGAAAAGTATATTAGGGAGGTCTTCAGGACCTTTTACTTGAAGTTTTACAGTAGCAAGCAGGGTATAAGTCTAGTAGACATGGAGACTTACCTCCAAACTTCTGACATGGAGTGGCTATCAGAGACCAAGTCTCTTGTGTTGGATGCAGACATATCTGGTGACAAGATAATAAGAGCCATCTATGGCATGAAACCTAGAAAAAGCTCCTGGCTGAGGCAGCTATAGGGTTTGTTTCTAAAGAAAGATGGTGGGGGGAGTGGTGGGGCATTTGGAGAATATCTTCAATTCCTGTTCTTCCAAACAGTATGAGCGAGGCGAACGTAATTGTCCTTCCCAAGCCTGGTAAGGATAAGACAGTATGTGGTTCATACCATCCCATTTTGCTCATCAACATCGATGCTAAATTCTTCACTAAGGTGCTGGAGAACCAGTTTCAGGATGTGATTGGGTGCGTGATCAGTGAAGACCAATCAGATTTTATTCCAGGTTGGCAGGTGAAGTACAGTGTTCAGAGACTGCTCAACTTAATTTGGAAGGCCAGGATGGTCAGAGAGAAAGCCTTGTTGGTGGCGGTTGACTCTGAAAAGGTGTTCGACCAGATGGAATGGAGCTTTCTCTTTAAGGTGTTGGAGAGGGTTGGCATTGGACCCCGGTTTTTAGAATGGATCAGTGCTATCTATTCCAACCCCACGGCTCACATCCACATCAATGGGGCATACTCGCGCAAGCTTTCCCTGGGCAGGGGAACTCATCAGGGATGCCCCCTATCAGTGTTATTGTTAACCTTGGTTATCAAACCACTGGCAGCCAGGGTGCGGAATAGCAACAATATCCGGAGGATAAAGATCAGGCACCCTGAATATAAAATTGGCCTTTTTGCCGACAATGTGATTTATTCTGTAATGGAGCCCCTGACTTCTTTGCCAAACTTGTTGTCTGAGATTGCTCGATATAGTGCCTTATCAGGCTAAAAATGAATATAACCAAAAGTGGGATCCTTATGATTCATTTGTCACCGCACTTGTAGGTTCATTTGAGGGGGGCTTTCCTCTTTAAATTGTCAGAACATTCAATTCGATACCTGGGGGCGCAGATTGGCACATGTTGGGAAGATTTGTATGAGCTGAATCATGCCAAGCAGTGGCTTGCCATACAAGGGGATTTGGACCTCTAAGATGGCTGTGCTTTCTTCCCATTGGGAAAAAGAGAAAACCCTCCTATTCATATATGTAGTAGAAAAACAAATAGTCACACTATGAGTGGAAATAAAAGTGGTCTTTCAACTCAAAAAACATAAGAAGCAGGAAACCACTCCAGAGAGTTGCCTTTACAAAAAACCTCTCTCCAAACCCTAGAGCTGTTTTCATATTTTCTCTAAAAAAAAAAAAACTCCAAGTAAATTAACGTTACACTCTTGATATGCATTTCACACATACTATCAAAATTGTCAATGACTTGGAGGTCCTTACACTTGGTTTAGGATTAGGGCCTATTTATTAAAACCTATTAAAAACATGCATTTGTGCAGGCTGTTTACATGACATTCATTAAAGGACATGAAGTAATTATGCAGTTTTATGGTAGTCGTTAAGCCATGTACGTATTTTGCTAGCAGTGGTAACACATTTCTATTCCTGCAGATGCATGAAAAGGCTATGCCTCCTATAACTTAGACCCAATATTTGTCAGTTCCTACCATTTCTAGGAAAGCCAGTAAAGTGTCCCAAGGAAGGGATCAACCAGGCATCTGAATTTGTATTTCCGGAAACACCATTGTAATTAATCACTGAGAGGACAATTCTAGTTGCATGCTTAGCTTTTGCGTCTCACAGGAATGCTGTCCTAAGACTGTACTTTCAAAACATGTCAGCTACTTTCTTGGGCTCTAAAATAAATATATTTCCTGATGTATCAAGAGGCACTCAGAGGGAAAAGGTCGTGAGCCTGGGTGCAAAGCAGCTAATTAATTATAAATGTAATGAAAATTAGGGCATGATGGCATATTTGCACACTAGGGAGGTCATTTTAAATCATTTAGATTTGATTTGGACTTCCAAAAGCATGCACATGGTCATCCAAATCACAGAGACGTCCCCAAAGTAATTGCAGAAATGGGGTGTTTAGGCTTCTCTGCTGTGGGGACCTCCAAATAGACAGGGGGTGTGACAGAGGTGTGTTCAGGGTGGAACTACGGACATACTGTAGACATTCCTAATCAATCTTAGAACTCTCAAGGACGTCTATGCCCGTCCAAACTTAATCCTGCTTTAGGCATGAATAGGCATTGGAAAAGTGCTTCTTTCAGTACTGAAACCTCTGGAGTGTGTCAAGAAAATGGAACTACATTATCCTCAGTACTCTTCACAATGACAATGCTATATTGTGTGTGTTTGGGAAACTTGTTCTCGGTTTGCATTATTGCTGCATGTCTTGTAGACATCCCTGGTATTAAATACTATAGCAGGAACTTCTGTGTAGACATCCTTGCAGTCATCCATGTCAGGCACATCCATGTTGGTGAGATCATGCCCGAACTTGGATGTGCTTGCCAATTTTTGGGACGTTCAGGCTTGGATGTCCCAGTTAGCACTGGAACGTCCTTTGTAAAATATGCTTTCGCTTTTCACAAAATAGAGAACACTCAGTGAAGCATAGCTATGTTTTTCAACCTAGCTCATTTACATACCTAACAAACTTTCACCAGAAACAAGCTGCTCATCCATAGGATATCCTACAGGTTAGTGGTGACTCAGAAGTAAATTGCAAGCCCCCTTGACCAGGAAACTACCTTGACTTTGAGTCTGGATTTTGTAAAACAAGTAATTAAATCCAAATCTATTTTAATATTAATGATCGGATTTGTATGTGATGCAATTCACTGATATTTTTCATACATTATGTTGAATTTTTTTGCAATAACACAGCCATTTAATACATGTTAACTCATGAACACACTTATAATGTATGATTGCTGAGGGTTGCATATTTTTTAAAACATTTATTTTCAGTTTTCAAACAAAATATATGAAAATAGAAAACAATCACAGTAAAAAGAACAATGCAACAAAAGAACGAACATCCCTTCTTCCCACATCCCTCTGTCCCTGGCTCTTTGATGTACCAAGCCCTAACACAGAACAGGTAGGAAAATATTACAATTATATATCTTAGTAGCACCAGCAAAGTATATGGGGACTTTGTGCCTATGTACTTGCTTTAAAAATTATCTACAAGGGCTAACCATTGATTCTGTATCTAGGCAAGCCAGTGAAAATTGCTCCCAGGATGGAAGAGGAGTTTTAGTAGATAGGCCTCATAGCTATTCATTTTTGAAGGCAGATAACTTAATGTGTTTCTAGCCATGTTCAACTTTATTAGAGCCATGGGATGCTACCATGATATTGCAACCAAGGTAGGTAATGTTGATGTTTTGACACCAACACCCTTCATGTCCCGAATAGCCTGAGAATTTGCAACGCGAACACCACCAACAGAGCGTTCTCCTTTACTGCTCCAATACTCTGGAACCAACTGCCCTATGAACTGAGAGCAAACAAGGACTTGAAGGACTTCAGGAAAAAACTTAAGACTCACCTCTTTCAGACCCATTACAACCTAACCTAGGCAGAGTGTCCATTACTATTTGAGCATCATGCCCACTTAAATTAATCATAACAGCAAGAAATATGTCCTGTAATTATGTAAAATATGTATATATGTAAGCCGATCCGCAAGCAATCAAATGTATATATGTAAAGTCTCCTCGCAATCAATCAAATGTAAATCTGTAACCGTTTGATGTGCCTATTACCCATCCCTGCAATCGTATGTTATAATTCTGGCCTGTACAGCCGCTCCCTTATGTATAGAAAACCGCTGCTGATCGCTGGAAGTAGCAGGATACAAGTGTACACTAAATAAATAAATAAATTGACAATATCTAGTTTAACTTATTGGGTATGGCAGTATTGTGAGTTTCGGCAGTACTATTTATTTTCCAGCCTTCTGTGTCAAGTTAAAAATCGCACCATATTCTATTCTGCATATATCTGACGAGGATGATTAGAACTGGTCCTTCACAGCTTCAAACAGGTCTATATTTTAGGCTGTGCACAATAAATATTCAAGAAACACATTCATATGTAATGACTTTAATTAAAATAAGAATTAAGAAAGCAACTTCCAGAAGATATTATCTTGGGTAACTTTAGTTCTCTGAAAATTGCCAATCTTTCTAGTCAGCTAAAAATATGAACAGGATGTATTTTTTAGTCAGGTTGAAAGTAGATGATCTATGGGGGCATGTTTATGCTGAAGAGGTCAATAACAGGTGTAGTTACCATTTACAAAGTTATTAATGCATGTTATTTTCAAAGGAAAGTAATCTCAGAAAAGAACTGGTGCAAATCTCAGCATGTGGATTTCCCTTTGGAAACTGGTGGAAAACCTGTGAGTGAAGTACTTGCAGACTTTGCATCAGTGCACACAGCTGTGAAACTTTCCCCCATAACAACTTGCTTTCATGTTTCAGTTACCTTGAAAACTGGAGCTGTTGTAGCTTTCTAAGGTCAGATGTGCGAGTAGATCCATAATCTCAGTGCTCATCATCACCTAAAAGAGTAATCGCTGAAAACTGACACCGCTTTGACCCGGTGAAAAGCGGGATATAAATGCAGCTAAATAAATTAGAGGAGAGGAGAAAGAGAAAAGGGGTGAAGGGTGAAATCTCACGTCTCAATCTGTCTTCAGACTCTACTTTAAGGGAGTGGAGACTGGGAATAACAGCAAGAGGCACTGAAAATGTGAAATGAAGAAATAAATATTGGGCCTATCACCTGGCAATCATTAGATGGTTAAAAAGATAAGAAATAAAGAAAGTTATTAAAGGAGGAATTATTTAATTCTTGAAAATATATACGTATGACATCAAAACCTCCAGAATGAGAGAAACACAATTATTATTCTCACAGAAGGCTTTCAATAGTCAATTACCAGCATTTAAGTAGGGATAACTGACCATTAGAACTGCCCTTAATGTGTAGCAGAGTTCATGGTATTGTCATTTTCTGAATAGTGTATCAATAATGAATTTGTAGAAGGATGTTGTTACTTATCTCTCTGATGGCACAGTCATTTTTTTTGGTTGAATATCCTTACAAATACTTTGGTATCCAAAGACTGGTAGCTATTTTCTTCTTCTGTGCCAGAAAGACTCATTGGGTATGTTTACTAAACCACACTAAAGGAACAAGTGCGCCCTTAGCACATCCAAAAAGCCGCAATAGCGCACACTAACCGTACCAGCAGCGTAAAGGCCCTGTGGGTGGAAATAAGGTGTGCATGGGGAGGAGAGTGGGGGTCAATGGGCAGGTAGTGGGTGTGAACAAGGCATGCTCCCTTAACGCCGATTGTGCAACCTGCCAAAAGGCGCCCTAACTCCAAGAATCTTAACACATATCAAAACCTCACGGAACAGGCACCTTTCGGCAGGGAGAGAGACCAATTTATGTGTGCAATGTGGCAAACAGATAGGGGAGCTGAAGTTAGTGATAGTAGTGCTTCCTTAGCAGCAACAGCAGAGTGCCCAACTATGACAGGGCACAAAGCTGATGCTGCTATGTGGCAAAGGGGGTGACACATGGGTGCTGCTATGTAAGAAAGGAGGTGTCAGGTGTGTGGCCTCATGGTAGAGCCATGCCCAGGAAGGTGACAGGGCAGCTTCCCAGGATGCACATCTAAGATGCATGATATGACACCGCTGAGACTGTGGGAGTACATAGACCTGCAGCTGCAGGTGAATGTGAATGCTCCCAGCATCACTGACACCATGCTGCCAATGTCAGTGCTGTGTGACTGTAGGGGTGTGCTGTAGTGTGTATAGCCTGCAGCTGAAAACAGTTGGACCATGGTGGGTTGGACAGGTCCAACCTTCAGCTCTCAATGACAGTGTGACGGCATGTAGATTCACATCTATCCCCTCTCGCTTCATGACAGTTTAGATAGTGAACTCAACCCACGTTGGTCATGATGGACTGGCCCTGGCTGTCAGCATTCCTCACAAGACCCACGAGAGCATATGTCAGTCCCTATAAGTCTGCCACCTCCCCACCTCTCCCTCCACATGTCCAACCAACTCCCCTCCACTGCTACCCTCTCACCCTCTGCCAAGGCTATTGAGAAGGGAGGCACATGCTATCCTCCTGCCAACCAACCCACCCACCTGTTCCCCACACCCTATCTCCACACATCTCCTAGGCCCCAGCACCTGGACTGTTGACTATGCCAACCCACACGCAGCCTGCCATCATGTCACAGAGCCAGCAGTCAGCCAAGTGCACATAGGAATACATTGACTCATGCTCACACGCACCTTGTACCGAACAACTAAGTATACCTGCATGGTCCAAAGTATATGTGGCACAAAACCTAAGGTCACTGGGTGCAGGGTGGTGGGTTCAAGGCCAGCCTGTGGATCACCATTACTAGCCTTGATTCCTTTTACGTCAACGTACTATTCAGGGTCCCCCCCCCCCCCCCCCATGGCAAGCATGGATCACCACATTCACAAGGCCCACCTCTGTCACCATGAGGTCTGGTAAGTCCCAACCTTTCCCCCTTCATATCCAACCCTCCCCCCTACCAATGTTCCCTTTTCCCCTCTGCTAAGATCTATGAGGAGGTAGGTACACACAGCCCTCCAGCCAACTAACTCACCACCTGTTCCTCACAACCAATTTCCACATGTCTCCTGGGCACCAGCACCTGCACTGTTGTTTACGCCAACCCACACATATCCAAACTGTAGTCCCACAAAGCTAATGTCCATGCAGCCTGCCAGCATGTCACAGAGCCTGGGTGTTACAGGCATTCTCACAGAGCAAAAAACTAAGACTGATGTGGTGAGGCACTGAGGCAAATATGGATATGTTGAGATATACACATATAAAGACATACATACACAGAAATAAGTATATATACACAAAGGCCTTTCATATGAGGCAATGTGACCTGCCCAGGGTCATGAGGTGTGTCAGAGGGAAACAAATCCCTGATCCTCTGTGTATTAGGTAGTTGCTCCAATCACTGGGCTACCCCTCCACACTATATACACCTGTATAGACATATATATATGTATGAACACGTCTATCTATATGGCTATGTACATAGATATATAGATATATAGAGAGAGACATGTACACAGGCCATATAAACATATATATCTGCATAGCCCAAATATAAATATATACAGGGTGGCCCAAAAAAAGGGAGAACATCTCGTAGCATATAAGTTATTTAAAAATTCAAAAAGACAGATGTAAACGATTGACAAATTTTTTAAAAAAAGATAGCGTTATATAGCTAAAAAAGGTAAATAAGTAAACTATTTAAGCTTTTAATTTACGAGATGTTCTCACTTTTTTTGGGCCACCCTGTATATATAGATGTATATATAGAGAGAGATGTAGACATGTACAGACATGTTGCTAATCCATGTTGGAACAAATGATACTGCCAGGTATCCCTCGGAACGTATCAAAAGTGACTTCATAGCTCTGGGACAGAGGGTGAAGCAGTTAGGTGCACAGGTGGTGTTCTCTTCAATCCTCCCTGTTGAGGGTAAAGGCCAAGGCAGAGAGGCTCGCATCCTGGAGATGAATGCATGGCTGCGTGGATGGTGTCATCGAGAGCGTTTTGGTTTCCTAGACCATGGGATGCTGTTCCAAGGGTTGCAGAGCAGAGATGGCATCCATCTGTCCAAGAAAGGTCAACGCGTCTTCAGTAGTAGACTGGCTAATCTACTGAAGAGGGCTTTAAACTAGATTCGTTGGGGATGGGTGAAGAAAGCCCCCAGGTAGATGAAAGCCCCCAGGTAGGTGATACATTAAATACCTTTATGGAAATGGGTAACAGGGATAACATATGGAAGGCAGTGTGTATAAATGCCCGTAGCATGGGAAATAAGATCCCTGATGTTGAAACTTTGGTGGGAGTGGTTGACTTGGATTTAGTGGCAGTTACAGAAACATGGTTCACAGAAAACCATGACTGGCATGTAACTATACCTGGCTATACTTTATTCAGAAAGGACAGGATAGGAAGAAGAGGAGGAGGAGTGGCACTATATGTAAAAACTACTATTAAAGCTTTAGAATTACAGAGCTTAAAAGGGAGAGAGGCGGCATTGTGGGTTAAACTAGAAAGAGGGAAAGAGAAATCTATTTGCATTGGTGTGATATACAGACCTCCATCACAAGAGGAAGAGGTGGACAGAGAGTTAATTGAAGACATACGCAGCATTGCTAGGAAAGGAGAAGTGCTACTGATAGGAGATTTCAATATGCCAAATGTTGATTGGCACATTCCTGCTGCAGTATCATCTAGAAATAAGGAGATCCTGGATTCTCTACAGGGAGAACTATTCAGGCAATTGGTAACAGACCCCACACGTGAAGGGGCCATACTGGACTTGGTGCTTACCAATGGTGAAAGTGTTTCTGATGTTGTAGTGGGAGATAATTTTGCATCCAGTGATCACCAGATGGTGTGGTTCAGTATTAGGACTAGGGCTGTTAGAATCCATTCAAAGGTGAGAATCTTAGACTTTAGGAAGACTAACTGCCAAGATGGGCCAATACCTCAGGGAGTCATTAGTGGGATGGGAACAGTTGAAAGATGTAGAAAAACAGTGGGCAGAACTGAAAAGGGATATTTTAAGGGCAACCAACCTTTTTGTTAAAATGGTAAACAAAGGTAAAAGGAAAAGGAGACCGCTATGGCTTTCGAAAAAAGTAGCTGAAAAGGTGAAGAAAAAGAGGGAGGCCTTCATGAAATACAAGAGATCACAGTGAGAGGAAGACAGGCATCTATATTTGAAAAAATTTAGAGAAGCTAGCAAAGTAGTCAGGAAGGCAAAGATTCAAAAGGAGGAGGAAATGCCCAATGCAATAAAATGGGGGGATAAGACATTTTTCAGATATGTTAGTAAAAATAGGAAGGGCAAAAGTGGTATTATCAGACTCAAGGGTGCAGGGGAGGAATATGTAGAAGCTGATAAGGATAAAGCGGAATTGCTTAAGAAATATTTCTGTTCTGTGTTCACAGATGAAGAACCAGGAGCAGGACCTCAGAAAATACCCACAATCAGGAACAGAAGCGAGGGACATCTTGAACAATTTTCAGAAGATTATGCTTGTGAGAAACTAGCTCAGCTTAAAGTAGACAAAGAGATGGGACCAGATGGGATACACCCTAGAATACTGAGGGAACTTGGGGACGTTCTAGCAGCTCCACTGACTGACCTTTTCAATGTCTCATTGGAGTCGGGAGTGGTGTCAAAGGATTGGAGAGAGGCTCATGTGATGCCTTTACACAAAAGCGGAAGTAAGGATGTGGTTGAAAACTACAGGCCGGTTAGTTTAACTTCGGTGGTGAGTAAATTATTGGAAATGCTGCTGAAAGAGAAAATAGTGAGGTTTCTGGAGTCCAGAGGATTACAGGATCCGAGGCAGCATGGATTCACCAGAGGCAGGTCTTGTCAGACATATCTGATTGAGTTCTTTGACTGGGTGACCAGGGAGTTGGACCGAGGAAGAGCCCTAGATGTGGTGTATTTAGATTTCAGTAAAGCCTTTGACACTGTTCCTCACAGGCGACTTATAAACAAACTGAGCACCCTAGGGATGGACCCTAAAGTTACTGCTTGGGTTAGAAATTGGCTGAGTGGGAGGTGACAAAAGGTACAGGTACATGGAGCTCACTCTGAGGAGAAGGAGGTTACCAGTGGTGTGCCCCAGGGATCTGTCCTTGGTCCGATTCTTTTTAACATCTTTGTTAGTGATATAGCGGAAGGGCTGTCGGGTAAGGTTTGCCTCTTTGCGGATGATACTAAAATCTGCAATAGTGTAGACAGCCAGGAAGGTGTAGATAACATGAGGAGGGATCTAGCTAAGCTTGAAGAATGGTCTAGAATTTGGCAGCTGGGATTTAATGTTAAAAAATGTAAGGTCGTGCATTTGGGCTGCAGCAATCCAAGGTAGCAATATAGTATAGGGGGTGAAGTACTTTTGTCCACTAAAGACGAGCGGGACCTAAGCATGGTTGTGTCTGATGATCATAAAGTAGCTAAACAGGTAGAAAAGGCAACGGCAAAAGCTGGAAGGATGCTTGGGTGCATACGGAGAGGAATGGCTAGCAGAAAAAAGGAGGTGATAATGCCTCCGTATAAGTCTTTGGTGCGACCTCATTTGGAGTATAGTGTGCAATTCTGGAGACCGCACCTTCAAAAGGATGTGAACAGGATGGAGTCGGTGCAGAGGGTGGCTACTAAAATGATTAGTGGTCTTCATTATAAAGCATATGAGGACAGACTTAAGGATCTTAATATGTACACCTTAGAGGAAAGGCGGGATAGACCGTGGCATAAATGTTCAGGTAGAGAGCCTCTTTCAATTGAAAGCAAATTCTGCTATGAGGTGACATGGGATGAGGGTGAAGGGAGATAGATTCAGGAGTGATATGCAGAAACATTTATTTACGGAAAGAGTAGTGGATCCATGGAATAGTCTGCCAGTGGAGGTGGTAGAGATGAGGATAGTAACTGAATTCAAAAAAGCATGGGACAAACACAGCGTATCTCTAAAGGTAAAAAGGGGATTGTTGTAGTTGTTGATATGGAAGGACAGACTAGATAGGCCATGTGGTCTTTTTCTGTCATCATATTTCTATGTTTCTATGTTTCTATATATCTCTAGACATCCACATATAGAGTGGAAGTGGAGCACAGTGGTTAGACCAACTATCTAATACACAGCAGATCAAAGGTTCAGTTCCCACTGATACTCCCTGTGACCCTGGGCACATCACATTGGCTTCCATTGCCTCATAAGAAACAGCCTGGCAATTGGCTTCTAGTGATACATAGCTGAAAAACACAGAGTTATCTGGCTTACCAGGAGGCAGCATTACCATGACAGCAATAAAAAAACACAGTCCAATATGAAATATGTACATTGAACACAGGTATGCAAACACCTTACAGAGTCAGAAATAGACACCATACGTAAGCATAATTCACCATTGTACTATGGTAAGGCAATGTGTGCTCATGTTTGGCAGCCAAAAGTCATGTAAGGCACCTTGAAGAGTTTTTAGGCACCCACACCTTAAGGTGCCTTGCCACAACCTGCCATAGTGCATGCTGACAGCAACACTCATTAAAGACCCCATAAACCAATGACATCAGCACGCATTTCCCTAACACCACGAGGAAAAATGACTGCCAGATTGCGAAAGCCCCACTTCGGGGATGTGGGCCTGCATCTTCTTGGCAAGCTGATCTGCCACAGGCAGGGAAGGCTATTCCCATCATCCAGCGTCCAGCAGAGCCTATTCCAGGTGACGCACTCCTGGGTGCACCAGGAACGACATTACAACGCTGAAGCAGAATAGCCACAAACAGTAAGTACATGGGGACAGGTATCACACCCACCTTAACTTTATATAGTAGTTTGGGAGCAGCACACATCATCTAATGGGCACACCATACACACAGAGAGTCTAATCTCTGCTCTGTGAGCTGAGCAGCTGTACAGGACAGTGTAGCATGAGTATAGGGGAGGGTAAATGGTGACATGTACAGTGCCATTTCAAAGTATCCATACCCTTGGTGTTTGTCCTGTTATGTCGCATGACAATCATTGACATTCGCATTTTGGGGAATAGCAGTATGTGTAGTATACAACATTGCCATTACCTAGAAGGTGCAAAGTATCCCTTACTTTGTCACTACCCTAATTGCAAGATAGCGAATCTCTAAAAAATAAAAAATGTGTGTACATATGTATACACCATCCAGGGTCATGAGACTGTTGAGGCAACCCTTGATGCAATGTCAGTTGCAAGACCATTGGGGTATGTCTCCATCAGCCTCCCATATCCAGCCTCTGGGATTTGCAGACAGTCCTCGTGGCAAAACTGTTGCAATTCATGAAATTTAAATGGTTCCCATTAGGGTACAGCAGGCTGCAACCCATAGCAGTGTGTTGCAAGTATAGTAAGGTCAGGGCCTGGGCCAGGCCATCCCAAGATATTCACATGTCTCCTATTGAAATGGTTTGAAACATATGTGTAGGATCACTGTTGTGCTGGAAGGTGAACCTCTCTCCCAGTCAGAAAGCTCAGGCAGAGTAAAACAGGTTTGTCACAAATATGGTCCCTTATGTAGTGGCAGCCTGTGTTCCAACAAACCTGACCAGTTTGCCTGTCACCGCTGACGACAATCATTCTCACAGCATGCTGCTGACACCACCATTTTGCACTGTCAGAATATTGTTTGTGGGGTAATGGGAAGTCTGGGGTCACTGTTGTACATGGATGACATGCATGATGGAGCTGGAGCTCACCTGTTCCCCCTCAGTTTCACAGATGACCAGAGACCCCTCTCCCAAGTGTGTAGGGGTCCACCACATGTTGTTGTGTAAACCCCAAAAGTGTGTCCCTTCCAGGTTTATGGTTCCCCCTACACAATGTTTGATATGTATATGAGATCCTCCATAAAGCACTAGCCTGTGAAGTCTATGGGCCAAAGTGCTCTTACAAACAGATGTTTCATCTCTACTGTGGATCATGCAGCCCATTCATCTTTAACTTTGGTGTCCTTGTAGCATCGTGCATCAATGACCTCCCTGCCTGGTCTGTGAGTCCTGGTGTGTGGTCCCTGTGGTCTGCGTTTGTGTGTTGCCACATTATTTCCAGTGTGTTAGCATGGAAGTACTTTTGGAGTGTGGGATCATAAGATGTTAGTAGTTGTTTTCCCAACCCAACCCTGAATTCATATGTCTGCACAACCTTGTCCTGACCTGTGTGGAATGCACAGTGATCAGCATGTTGCCTGCGTAGCGTTGGTGCAGAGTCAGAAAAGGTATCCACATATAGGTAGCAAGTGACTGTGCAGGTGACACAGACTACACCTAGGGGGAGCGCAATTCGAGAAATATGTGCATCTGGTGGACAACTGTATGGACCAGATTGTACATAGGAGTGTCATAGCAAAAGGGATGACTACTTGTGGCCCTGCAACATTTCTGTATTGCAACATGCCAGTGTTACATACAAGGTGTCTATTTGCCCTTCCACTCCACCAATGTGGTCAAGATTGCTAGGGCCAAGCAGGAACATCAAAATGATCCTGCAGTCACATTGCAGGTTGTACATAAATTAACAAAAAAGGTCAAATCCTGAGGGGATGAATAGCCTGACAAGGCACTGTACTGGCATCTCTGGGAAACCCAGACAAAACTGGACCATGACCAGGTAACATTGCATGTGCAGAAAGAGTGACCCACAACACAGTGCAACACCTCTGACCAGGTATAGCCACAGGCTACACCTCACTACCTATCACCATTAGACTTAGCCCAAAATGCACCATCAGACATCATATATAGCTACCTGCCACATCATGTCAGGAATGGCAACCTGAGACCCCATGCATATGCTGATGGTGCCAACATGTGGCCATATTTATTAATCCTTTCTGACAGAATGACCCAGAATTATGAATTACCAAATAACATCCATCTACCTAAGCTCAACAAATGGGGATCAGAGCTACTTCACATCAACAGTGGAGACAAAGGAACACAGCACCCATGAGCCCAATGTCCAGGCTTAGGAAGATTTGTCCATGGACTAGCTCTGTGACAGCATTGGATCTCAAATACCCACCACAGATGTGATACAGATCTATTTGATGCAATTACTATGTCATTAACCCAACACAAACCAAAAGGCATGAGAAAAGGTAGCACACATACCACTATATGTTACACAACCCTTATCGTCAAACCATTACATATATTACACACAGCTCTCTGGCCGTAATCCCCTGAACCCATCAGAAAAATACACCTTGTGCACAGAGATAACCAAAGCGGGCTCCGTAAATTCATATATATGACACATACCCCTAAAGCCTCAGCACTCGGAATATCTCTACCTAACCCTTAGGCTGGAAATGGCTTTCTCAAGGGTGTAACTGCATACCACATATCTCAGCACTGGTAGCATCATCAACTAATCACAACACTGCAACGGACACCCAATATAGTGTATCCCTTCTGCACCCTCAGGGGACAGTTTGCCTGGCATTTCACCAGTGGCACTTCCCCTCCTCAAAGGAGGGTCCTGGCTGCCATTGTAACAGTGGGTTACCAGATCCAGTAAAACACACTACAAAACATTATAACACTCCTTTAATACACAGTCACCTTTCAGAGACTAAAACTAGACCAACACCATAGTCAATCAAACATTCCACCGTACCTTCTATGTCAGCAGCATTGCACTCCACATAAGAGCTCACACTCACCGTCATGCCTGCTAGTATGATCATCTGTAACAGCTGATATCCACCAAAGCATCTGATCAGAGCACATCATCCTAAAACCTACCGGCCCATCAATCACAGCCAGTATTGCTGCCACAGCCACCCCCAGCTGATGTCAGTCCTTTCACACCCATGTACTGCATAGCATAGACCCACTGCTCCTCCCAAAACCAATATATAACCCTTGGATCACAAACAGTACCTATCACATTAGCAGATTATCATTTAAGTCTCAGATGTTCTCCATCCTCCCCATCCCTAACAAACACAGACCCCAGTTAACCTGAGCAGGCTGTCCACCCAGCCTCACAGTCTGTAACCAAAAACGCTAATGTTGTACCAACCTATCTAGTAGTTGATCCCTATCAGCCAATCGGTCATCTACCATGTCAACACATATATTGCAGATCTGACAACTCATGGCCTTGCTCCATACAACGTGAAACTATTTGCACTGTTCTGTATTCTCCCCCTGGCCCACTCCTATGTTCACCCATAGGTTTCCTGAATGAACATGTCCTTTTATCCACATTCACCAATGTCCATAGACAGCAAAAAAAAAACTACATATGGTGAATCACACGTGGTAGAATGCTGTAGAACATACTCTGTACCCACACATGAAAACCTTTATGTCAGAGTTAAACCACCATACAGTGAACATCCCTCACAGGGGGAAAAGCCTCTCTCTTCCCTCCCGTGTCCCGTCCCACATCTCAGATGGGATGGGCACATCTCCATCAGAGGACACCTCCCTGACCAGACCAATCTGACATGTTGACACTGTAGCACTGTGACCATTAGAAGAGTTGAGTTCTGACACTTCAGACATTTCACAATCGCCACACTCAGTGGGGAGTATGGGGTCATGAAATGAGCATTTCCCGTTGTATCATAGTGACTCTCTACCCTAGTCTGAACACAGAGTAATCTGTCCTGATCAGCAGACCTGGCCCTCAGATACGCCTGTTCAACCACTGAGGGAGGGTATCTGTTTGCCATGAACTTTTGACCCAAGGGACTGTGCCTGCCATTGAAAATCACTGCATCCAGAACAGTGCCAATGATATCTAAGAGACTGTGAGTGGGTAGCCGCACCTTTTAAACGTAAAGGATGGAGACTAGAGAAAATGCTGGTTGTATGCCTATCTGTATGCCTTCTAAACACATTAATAATCCATTCATGCTCTCCCCTCCTAATAAGGCCATCCAAAAACTATATTTTGGGGACAATCCCACACCATAGAAAACAGAATATTAGCATCACAATCAGACAGCCAACAATCAAACTGCAACACGAGCATGGAGGGACCATCCCACAGCATAAAACTGTCGTCAAGATTCCTATGCAACATCATAAGATGCCATGTATAAGGAGATTCAAGCCCCAACCATTGTGATTCATATGATGACATACAACGTTTTGCAATAGAAGGGGCAAACATTGCCCCCAATATAATACCTTTATGTTGACAGTACATCTGATTCCCAAAATGAACAATATGCTCTTTCATGACCAAGGAAGACAAACCATTAAAACCTGTATATGGGTCTCTCCAAATCCACCCCTCTGATTCAGTGATGACAGTACCACCTGTATGGCCAAATCCATTGGTATGCTGGTGTACAAGGACGCCACATCCAGGGTCACCAATAAAACCCCAGGATGTAGGCCTGAATGAACCCTCTCATGCATACAATACAGAAATTGTGCCATACCTCAAACATCCGATGCAATATTATGCCTCAAGGAATCTAAAAAGGTCCCAATATAAAGCAATAGGAGCATAAGCACAGTTCCCCTCATAGATACTGTGGGGCATACCAGAGGGTCATGGAAATCCATATGTATCTTTGAGAACTGAGAGAAAACGGCAACCCCTGGGACACATATGTTCAGAAATGGTAACTCCTTCCATGTGCTAAAACTAGTTTCACAGGCCTTCTCCATGAGCATCTCAATATGTGGTTATAACCTTGCAGTTTGATATACAGAAAACAGCTTATATACAGTACTATCACCCAGCTATCTAGCAGAGGCATCCCAATAAGCAGCTCCATCTAAAACCACAATACCTCCCCCATCATCTGCCTGTCGAATGACACCATCACTCAATTCCTGTAACCCTTTCAGGGTGTGCCACTCAGCAGTTGACAATGTCCACAGCGTTTTCATATGTGCAGAGGTCATTATAGTGGCCATATCCCTAGACACTACGGTTTTGAGAACATCCACATGTAAAAGCAGTGGTCCCAGAGGGATCCAAGAGGATTCCATAGGTGACATTCGTCTCTCAAAACCATTCTGAGCATGATGGCCTCAGCAGCAACCACCTCCATCACAATCTCTCATACAATGCCTGTCCCAGTGGCCGAGAAATGTTGCTCTAATATGAACATTCCTTAAGAAATATTCCTGATGCAAATGAAACTGACAGGTATCAAATCATGTCGAGGGTACTAATGATCAACCTTTATCCAAGACATGACCTTGTTGCAGAGTGAGCGCAACTCCCGAGATATCCACCACTAAAGAACAATATGCTTCCGGTACCGCGTCCAAAGGCATCATTGCACCACCAGAAGGTTGACATCCCAACTGTACTCCAGTGAGAACATCTGTTGCCTCCCACGGTTGGCCACCAGAAATGACACATTCCCTCACAATCTGTTGTCCTCCCAGGAAGAATCATCATAGCTGTCCTCAGGTTATACATGTTAGTGTGTTTGTGTCTTGTGACCCACTGTCAAAATGACAGCCAGGGCCCTTCTTTGAGGAAGAGGAGACCTTCTGGTGAATTGCCAGCTAGGAGTCCCTCCTGAGGAAGTGGTACGGAAATGCCATGTGGGCATCTGTTGCAGTGCTGGGATCAGTTGATGATATCACAACTGCAGAGATCAGTAGTGTTCAGTGACACCCGTGAGGAAGCCCTCCAAAGCATAAGGGATATATGGAGATATCATATATGCTGAGGGCTTAAGGGTGTGTCTAATAGATAACACATCATGGAGCCTGTACATGCTACATATCTACATAATGTACATTTCATGATGGGTCCAAGGGTTTCTGGCATAACAGCTGGATGCAAGATATGTAATGGTTTGAACCATGAGGTGTGTGTGTAATGTATATACTATGTAAGATATCTTTTGTCATGCCTCCTTGTATGTGAAGAACCTTAGGACAGACTGATTGTAATGAATAGATATGTGACCAGCCTGAAGTTGGTTTTCTGGATCCATGATGTGAATGAGCTAGTCCATGGCCCAATCATCCTAGGTCAGGACATTGAGATTGTGAGTGCTAAGTTGCCTTCCCCCCATTTGTGGTGTGAGCTAGGAATCAACACCACCTGATAGGTAAAGGTAGAATGAGGTTAGTCTGGAACCCGAGCATGTAGCAATAGGCTATCTACTGCCCATACCTTACCTGCCAGACCACAAACAGAGGATTGAAACAGGTAGCGGCCATGAACAGCTGTCATAGAATATGTTAGGGCAGCCAGCATCAGCACACACATGTGCACACAATGTGTTGAAACAATGTTGTGGGACAGGGCTGGGGTATGGGAGCAACAGTGTGGGGCAACTATGTCACGTAACCTCTCACACTGGCCACATGGGCCACATCTTAAGCCATGTAACACCCTCACAGTATTCTGTAACAACACAGTAGGCAGCACATAGATAGGACCCAAGGAAGTTGCGCAAATGTGGCAACATGTGTGTCTCCACAACATGCATGTGTGATGCCATTCAGATTGTGCACAGCAGTGAAGGCCATGTTGCTATGAGGGGGGAGGTAATGTGCAAACTCAAAGGGCCTGGCTAGCTGCAGCCTGCAATTAGAATACTGTGACATACCACATACTGTCGCGCCCCCTACTGGCCAGGCGGTAGCCTAGTGGTGGGGGACGGAACTTATTTTTTAATGTCCCTTGTTTAATCACCTATGCATGTAGTTGTGAGGTTCAATGAATTCAGCTGAGAGGTTTTTCCAAGGCACACAGGATTTTTATTTATTCTTCAGCCAAATGAACTTTGCAGTTCAAAAATACCAAAACATAAAAATGGTGGATACTTTCTCCAGTGAAACAAAATCAACAGAATAAATTGCTTCTGAAGTTAGCTTATTTACAATGCCAGGCAACAGTATATCTTCAGGTGGAAATAGCCAGTACTCTTCAGGCCAAACAACAGCTTCCAGCTTGGTTACGAACTTTACACTCTTCAAGTTATGCAGACCAATGGCACTTTTACTGCAACTATTTTTCTCTCACCCACAGGCTTTCCTTAGAGGCTGAATTACAATCTCTGGCCTTCGCCTGCAAAAGAGTCTTTTGAAAACTCTGAGTCAAGCCTCGGAGCTCAGCACCTCATTTGCATAAGAACATAAGAACATAAGATATGCCATACTGGGTCAGACCAAGATCCATCAAGCCCAGTATTCTGTTTCCAGCAGTGGCCAATCTAGGTCATATGTACCTAGCAGTTTCCCCAAGAGACACAAGTTCCACAATGCTTGTACTGGGTCAAGCATTGATATCTTCGGTCACTTCTTAATAATGGTTTATGGACCTTTCCTCCAGGAACTTGTCCAAACCTTTTTTAAACCCAGCTACACTAACAGCCTTTACTACATTCTCCGGTAACAAATTCCAGAGTTTGATTACACGTTGAGTGAAAAAATATTTTCTTTTATTAGTCTTAAATAGTTTACCCTGTAGCTTCATTGCATGTCCCCATGTCTTTCTATATTCTGATAAGGTAAACAATCGATCTACGTTTACCCGTTCCACTCCGTTCATTCATTTATAGACTTCTATGATATCTCCCCTCAGCCGTCTCTTTTCCAGGTTAAAGAGCCCTAACCTTTTTAGCCTTTCTTCATAGGAGTATCCTTCCATCCCCTTTACCATTTTGGTGGCTCTTCTCTGAACCTTTTCTAAAATCGCATATCCTTTTTAAGATACGGCGACCAGAATTGCACACAATATTCAAGGTGCGGTCTCACCATGGAACGATATAGAGGCATTATAATATCTTTTGTTTTATTTTCCATTCCTTTCCTTATCATACCTAGCATTCTATTTGCTCTCTTGGCCGCCGCTGCACACTGGGCCGAGGGTTTTAACATGGTATCCACAATGACGCCTAAATCTTTTTCCTGGGTGGTGGTTCCTAATGTGGAACCTTGCATCGTGTAACCATAGTTTGGGTTGTTCTTCCCTAGGTGCATAACCTTGCACTTGTCCACATTAAATTTCATCTGCCATTTTGATGCCCAGTCTTCCAATTTATCAAGATCCTCTTGCAATTTTTCACAATCCTCTTGGGTTTTAACAACTTTAAATAGTTTTGTGTCATCTGCAAATTTGATAACCTCACTCGTTATTCCACTTTCCAGGTCATTTATGAATATGTCAAAAAGCAGCGGACCCAGCACAGATCCCTGGGGTACACCACTATTCACCTTTCTCCGTTGGGAAAATTGGCCATTTAGCCCTACCCTCTGCTTTCTATCTTTTAACCTGTTCCTGATCCACAATAGTACACTGCCTCCTATCCCATGACTCTTTAGTTTTGCCAAAAGTCTCTGATGAGGGACCTTGTCAAAGGCTTTCTGAAAGTCCAGATACACAATAGCAACCGACTCACCTTTGTCCACCTGTTTATTCACTCCTTCAAAAAAACATAACAGATTAGTAAGACAAGATCTTCCTTGTCTAAAGCCATGTTGGCTGTCTCCCATTAGGTTGTGACTATCTACATGCTGAGTAATTTTATTCTTTATGATGGTTTCTACCATTTTTCCTGGTACTGACGTCAGGCTCACCGGTCTGTAGTTTCCCGGATCACCCCTGGAACCCTTTTTAAAAATTGGTGTTACATTGGCGATCCTCCAATCTTCAGGTATTAGAGATGATTTTAATGATAGTTCACAGATTACTGATAGCAGGTCTGCAATCTCATATTTCAGTTCTTTCAACACCCTTGGATGTATACCATCCGGCCCAGGTGATTTGCTACTCTTCAGTTTATCTAATAGTTGTAAGACATCTTCCCGATGTATCGACATTTCCTTCAATTCTTCTGCACCTTTAAATACCACTTCAGTCATGGGTAACATCCCTACATCTTCCTCAGTAAAGACTGAAGCAAAGAATTCATTCAGTCTCTCCGCTATCGCCTTGTCGCCTCTTAGTGCTCCTTTAACCCCTTTATCATCTAATGGACCAACTGACTCTCTCACAGGTTTTTTGCTACAAATGTACTTGAAAAGGTCTTTATTTCGCGTTTTTGCTTCCGCAGCAAGCTTCCTCTCAAATTCTCTCTTTGCCTGCCTTATCAATGCCTTGCATTTGACTTGCCAGTGCTTGTGCTGTTTCCAGGTTTCGTCGTTTGGCTCTTTTTTCCATTTCCTGATAGATGCTTTTTTGGCAACAACAGCCTCTCTGACCTCACCTTTAAACCATGCTGGCAGTTTTTTGGACTTCCTTCCACTTTTCTTAAAGCGTGGAATACAGCTGGTCTGGGCTTCCAAGATAGTATTTTTCAACAACACCCAAGCTTGATGTACGTCTTTAACCTTTGCAACTGCTCCTTTTAGTTTTTTCTTAACTGTTTTCCTCATTTTATCATAGTCTCCCTTTCGAATGTTAATAGGTAGTACTGTGGATTTCCTTACTATCCCTCCTCCACTAATTAAATCAAAGGCGATCATGCTATGATCACTATTGCCAAGTGGCCCCAACAACATATTCTTCTCAGCACTGCCCCACTGAAAGTTCAGCTTCTAGGTTTCCTACTTTCTAAACCTTACAGCTTGTCAGTTTTGGGCATAAACTAAAGAGCAATCCATTTCCATATCTGAGGGCAAATCCTCTAGCATAGATTCTTCTAGGTCCATACTTTCCCCTTCAGAATCTGTTGGCAAATGGTTTAACTTTGTCTCAGAAGTAACAGGCTTTAACTTTTCTAAAACCTTTAAAACTTTCTGTAATATGGCTTCCTCTCTCTGCTGAGGGCTCTTGGAGGAATTAGGAGGTTTCTTATCTCTCGGGAAGCTATGAGAGGCTTTTAAGGTGCTCACCTTACTTTGTGGAAATAAGCTCTCCTCAGACTTTACTGCCGAAGGCTCTGTTTCCATCTGCTCTGCTGGGGACAACTCTCTGCCATTTTCATAGCTTGGTTCGTATCCCTGATAAGCTTTCCCTCTCAAAGGATTTCTTCCGTACCTCCTGCAGGACTCCTTGGGCTCATGCCTTACTCTGTGTACAGGCCTTGCTCCATGTTCCTTCTCCCCTCCGTGCTCCTCGTGCTGCTGCTTCCTGTGCTGCTTATGCTCCCCGTGCTGCTTATGCTTCTCGTGCTGCTTATGCTCCTCCCTTCCTCTAACTTCCTCCCCCTTATATCTGTGTATTTCCCTTTCGTTTTCTATCTCCACTCCCAGCTGTTCCTCGTGAGCAGTGCTGGTTGCCATGGAGCTAGGGCGTGTCTTTCTAACACCAACTTTCTGCAGGGAGTTTTTTTCTAACTCTGGAGTTTTAACCCCTAAACTCCTGGAGCTAATTCCTTTCCCAGAGGAAAATGCCTGTTTTTCCCCCTTTCCTCCTGCTCTCCCGTGGCCTCGCCACCACAATACCCATGACCAGTCTGCTATTGTGTCACCAGTGGTAGGTCTGGAATGGCACTGAAGGCATCTATCCCTGTTCCCCTAGGTGGAGGAGCTGCGGAAAAAGGGTCAGGAGCTGTGCCAGAGGCAACCAGAGTTCCTCCACCAGCTGCAGGAGTTGCTGAGGGTAGCAGCAGATGGTGAGTAATGTAGCATGTGTGTGGCACAACAGCATATGTGATGCAATGACTATGGCAAAATGACCCCATTGGACTGCACCATCAGGCATATGTCCATGCACCAAAGATGATATTCCCTGGACATTTACCTATGGATGTGCAAGCATGTCTGACATGGGGGAATGGGGCACTGTACAGACCACATAGAGGTACATATAAACATGCAGGGGTTGACCTGCTAACCCTGATGCACCCTATGGACCTATCGGTCATCCCCCTGTCCCCACATGTAGCTATGTGGTGATGCAACATGTGCATGGTTGATGTGATCATGCAACAAATGCACATTGCAGAGATTGTGCTGACACAGCAGCCATGTAGTCAACAGCATCATACCCTTCCCAGAGTCAACCTCACACACACAATGGAATGACATTATATCATGCATGTAGAGGCCATGGTTTGCCAGAAGGTGCCTGGTACCAAAGGCCTGTACCAATGGTGCTGACCCCTGGTCTGTGGAATCACCAGCCATCCAACAGTCCCTGACACATCATCTGCTGAGATACAAGATGGCAGACAGGGACCATATGGCCCATAAGGGCTCTGGGTCCACATGTATCTCATCTGCGGCCACCTATTGCCCCCTCAGGGCTTTCCCTGTTGGTACACCTCTGCTGTACTCTCAGTCCAAGTTGGTGCATCTCAGGGGTGCCATGTGTCCACCCCAGCCCCATCGCACACAATTCCCAGGTGCACACACTCCTTCAGATGGCTCTCGGAAACTGTGCATTTGTCACCCTATCCTATCATACCATACGTGTGCATCTATCCTCACCTCATGCTATGTTCCCTGCCTGGCTGCCGTACATTGCTGATGGAATGCATTACTGCCGCCTAATATGGAACATTGCCATGGCCGCATAATGGACCCCTGCAGCAATACTCCCCACCTCCACCACCTCAGTCCTCCCATCCCTCCCCTTTTTGCCAACCTGTCAACATCACTGCCCCAACCTTCCAGTGCAGCACACATCCAACTGTCACCCCAGACCTGCCTGTCCTATCCCAATGACACACTGAGCATCCACACATACTACCACAAACACACCACTAGGGCATCTATCCACACCTTGGTCACCAGCCAAATCGACATACGCTCCCACCCCCTTGCTGATATACAGCACCTGTGGTCTAGCAGTCACAGCCAGTGGTCTGCACAGCTCCCTGGTATACTGGTCACCTCATGCTGTCCCCAGCATGCTGGTAGCACCACTTGGCCAGGTCACCTCACCGTCCCCACAGACCTCATCAGATGCATGTCAGACCTAACCTGTGGACCTATTGATTCATGCACACTGCAGGTCACATACCCTCCCCCCAGAGCAAACCATACATACTCTGCTGGGGACCCCAGAGTGCTGGGGCGCTGACAGTGTCTGTGCCCCCTTCCTCTGTTCATTGCAGACACCATGGGGACAGCGTGTGCTCCTGATTCATGAGGCTGACATCTAGGGTTGGTAGGTCAGGTGCCCACCTGGTCCCAATCACACCAGTGGGGATCTGTCCCTCTCTACTGCTGCCTACACAGGCCGGGTGACTCTCAACGCTCTCTGTCATGCCCGCACACCCTGGCTGCATCCCATGTGTGCAGTTAACATCCTGTTTGATCTGGTGGGACTGCATGGCCCGCTGTGAATGGGTCATCTGCTGCATGGTCAGTGGGTTGTCATCTACTAAGGATTGCAAGCCTTGTGGCAGGTGATGACCGCCCTGCAGGTACAGAACATGTGGCTGATGTGGTACTCTCTGCTCCCATTCACAGAGCCTGTTGATACACCAGCAAAATCTGTAGGGGAAACAGGTGCCAGGGCCTCAGCCCAGCTGGCATTGGCAGGCCAGGCAGTGGTGGCAGTGGTAGTGGAGGAGGGGCACATGGCCAGAGAGGTGACAGAGAGAAGAGGAGGAAGCAGAGTGGAAGAGGAGGAGGAGAATGAAGATGACGAGGACATGGAGGAGGAAGAGGAGGACTATGATGTGGAAGAAGCCATGGAGGATGGAGTTGAGTAGGTGGAGGTAGAGAGCGAGGATGAGGATGTGGACATGGAGGTGTGGGATGTGTGGGGGGTGAGGAAGGGGAAGAACAGATAGAGGAGTTGAGCACAGAGGTGGTAGAGTACCATCCCACCCAAGGTGCCACCCAGCCACACCAGCCCACCAGCAGCCACACACCTCAGACCCATGAATGCAGGGGGCCCAGTGGAGCCCTGTCAGCTGCTCCACAGTCCTGCTCCACTGATGGGGACATCCCCATGGATGGCAAACAGTGCCTCAGCCAGGGTGTGGACCAAGGCCTCCACACAGACCCAATACGCATGGGGCCTGGGGAGGGGGGACCGGGACTATGCCCTGGCTGTGGCACTGGTTGTCACTGTACAGGGCCATGATCTGAGGAGACAAAGAGGTGTGAACCTGGCCTCCGCAGAGCATGAGTCATCATCCTATGGAAGCCCCCAGAGGGAGTAGTGTCACCATGAGGTATGGGTTCTCCCTAGCCTCTGCATTCCTTGGTCCCAGGTGATGTCATCACCCCTGGCCAGGGACTTGAGATGGGTCCAACTATCGGCAGCATTGTTGGCACTGTGTGCCATTGCAATATAGTTTTAAATGTGCTAATATATATTTTTGTACACTGTAAGTTGTTTTTTAACCTGTTGCACACATTTAAATACAGAGTTTATAAATGGTTTTGTTAACCATGGCTCGGTTGTGTGTTCTTGTCTGTCACCTACTTGCACAATGGTGCACACATCCATGGGTTCCAAGGGATTGTGACCAGCATACCTGTGTGATACACATGGTCCGGTTAAGACAGCAGACAATGGGGGATGGCAATGCGTACTGCTGGATGCTACCTCCTTGGACCTCATAGATGGTGCCACCCTCCCCGGCACAGTTTGGGAATTGTTAGTGGCCATGTTTTGCCTACTGGACCCACATGCCTGATGATCAGAACATGTCCATGTGTGCACATATGGCATAGTGGGCATAGGGTGGAGGACCCAGGACAGAGCTGTGGAACAGCGGAACTGAGTGTGTGATAGGAGTAGCTGAGGTTCCATGAGGACATCCACCACTATGGTGAGGGGTGACCTGGTGGGTGCAGGTAGTCAGCATGAAGTCTGCGACACCAATCAATGACATGGTCCTAAGGGTAGGGTGCGCCCAAAGGTGTCAAACACAGCACACAGGTAGGAAGGAGGCACATAGAGTAGGGGCCGTAGAGTCTGCCAGAACAGGTGAGAGGATATGGTGACTGCAGCTGCAATAATTGAATGTATGGGACAAATGCTGGAATGGGGAGGATCCCAAGGGGTATGAGAGGAGGAATGTGGGGGCCACACAACAGCAATGGCCCACATGTCCATGTCATTCATGA
Organism: Ichthyophis bannanicus; assembly: GCA_033557465.1. NCBI lineage: Eukaryota > Metazoa > Chordata > Amphibia > Gymnophiona > Ichthyophiidae > Ichthyophis > Ichthyophis bannanicus. Next base: position 1,576,909,708 of record CM066032.1, read on the forward strand.
TGGGAGGGGCAGGGGTATGGATCATATATGGGAAGGATAGTTGGGGGTGGGTTGTTGGCCTCCTGAGGGGAGGGGTACCCATTTTATTCATTTATTTAACATTTTTTATATACCACCTTTCATGATATCAAGGCGGTTTACATTGAACAAACTGAAATTACATTGAACAGGGCATTATAACTTGGAGATAACTATTTTACAGGGAACATGGGCAATGGAGGGTTAAGTGTCTCGCCCAAGACCACAAGGAGCACCTGTGGGACTAGAAACCCCAGTCCTTCCGGCCCAAGGTTGCTGTCCTCTAGTGGGATTTGAACCCCCGACCTTCTGCCCTGAGGTAACTTACCCCAACCCATGACATGTCTACCAGGTGGGCGCACACCCTGGCCCATATCTGGTAATAGCCTTTACAGATTCACTGGCGTGGAAATGACAGACACAGATAGACATGTGCATATCTGTTTTACTTTCACACATCACACATGATGCAACTGTAACCGATGGATAGCACATCTCTGACCACATTCAGTGCCTACGTGGCCGCCCACAGCCACACTGTCCTGCCCCTCTAGTACCACTTATGTCGGCCTCTGGTGCTGATGGTGGTTGTTGTCTGGACATTATAACTTCCAGCATGTCAGACTGGTAGTTGATGGCTACCACCATGGCATGCAGCCCCTCTGCAATTGCACCCATACCCTCAGCTAACATAGTATTGATCACAACATGGTACTCCCCATGTCCCGGCAATGGCCCTGCAGCTCCTGGTGGATACCTGTGGAAATGACATTTGTGAATAGTAAGGCACACAATGTTCACACAGCTGCCCTGCTAGCACATGCAAATAGGGGCTCTGGGACAACAGAGACCTGGCATCCTGGCAACATACGTTGTTTGTAGCAGTCACAGGTGACAGGTCTGCTCATGGTGGGACAGTAGCATGTACATTCAACAAACCCCCTCCCCTACCAACAGGTCAGTGCCTGTACCCTGTCACATCGTGTGCTACAACATGGCACATGAGGGGTGTCACCCACCTGTGAGGTCCACATGTGTTGTCTCGGTGTAATCATGCATTTCATGCATCATGTCCCACAGCTGTCCCTGCCTTGTTGTCTGTCCATGAATGGGTTAGCAGCTGTTGTGGCCCCAGATATCCCCTGTGCAGAACCCATTTTTTTCCCTGGGTGGTTGTGCTGCTGTAATAGGGGTGCCTGCCACATCCTTGCCACCACTGCTGCTGGGTGTCAGCTGGAGGCAGATATCGCCATGCTCCTCCCCAGCATCCTCAGGCTTTGACATCCACTGGGCCACACTTCCAGGAATGTCAGCCCCATCTGGGCATACTACCCTTGTGTGGGCAGGCAGTATTGCCTCACCCTCACTCTCTGGGCCCCCTTCAGCACTGTAGCTGTGCCCCTGCTCCACCATGGTGCTGTCATCCACAGCTGCCACCTCCAACATTGTCATTTGTGGGTCACCTCGGGAGAGACAACAGACATTACAGTTCACAACCTGGTTATTGCCCACCTCCAAACAGTTTGACTTTGTACAGTATATTGCTAATGTGATTACTTCCTTGGTATATGGGCTGTTCTGTTGCAGCAAGTATACAATGGCATGAAGATGCAGGTTCATTTGGATGTTTGATATTGGCTCCAACAATATTGTTCAAATTGGGTGGGCAAGATGACAGTAATGAAGATCAATAATGAAAGTGTGTGTGTGTCTATGTTCATATGTTTCCATCCCTAGTACTTGGAAACCCCTACACAGGAACCTGTCCCACATATTGGCCTCAAACATCACCTAATGAGCTGAGTAGAGTCCACCTGTGTGCAATCTGTATCACCTGAACTGTGAATATACCTTTATGAATATGTGTGTTCCATGAGGCCCGTGACCCAGCAAAAATACTAAGCAGGCAACATGAACACCAAGGGCCACTCGGGACAGGTCAGACACAAAGATGTGGGGATGTATAGATCAAAGTGGGGCAGTAACAGTTTTTCCCATATGGAAATAACACTACGGAGCACCCTCACAGACATCATGACAACATGAAGAGAATGTAGCACCCCTACTAACCTGACAAGAGAGGCTGTCCACCCAAACCCACAGACTGGCCAAGGGGGTCAATGACCAGAGATGCCAGAAAGACACTATGGCTTGCACTGAAGGAGCTATACAGGTCCACAGCGGTGATGGGGGTATGTGTCCATGGGACCACCGTAGGTCATACACTCAACAGAGTGGGACCACATAGAATAGTGGCCCTGAGAGAGCCATTGCTCACACACAGACATAGGACAACATGTTTTGACCATGGCTGATGGTCATGTCATTGGATTAGATGGAATCATTAACCCCTTGCCCATCATAGGAGGCACCATGTGCTGGCCAATGTATCATTTACCATCACCTTTGGGCACTCATCCCCACAGTGAAACATGGTGATGGCATCAGCATGCTGTGAGGATGGCTATCATTGTTGGGAACAGGAAAGTTGGGCAGGTGTTATGGAAAGATGGGTGCCATCAGAGACACTGCATTCATTATGAAAGACCTGTGAAAGTCTACATGGGATTGGAGACAGGGACAAAGGTTCACCATCCAGCAGGACAATGACCCAACATATACTGCCAAAGCCTCCCTAACATGACAGAGATGAATGCTGTGGAGTCGTGCTGGCAAAGAGCACAACCTGGTCCAATTGGTACCCATGGCATTACTGCAGGAGTGCTGTACACCAGCGCATACTGGAAAATTGATTGATTTGGAGCAATGTGGCCTTTACGAATGGGGTCACATCCCAGTGCCTAGATGTGCATGTCCAATGGTGCCAATCCCCAGGATAGTTGCAGCTGTAATTGCATAAAATGGTGGCTCCACAGTGTATTGACATTGCGGGATGCACATATAGCCACAGTCCTGCCTTCATGTATCATCTGGCCTATGTATTTTCTGTGTCGCAATGAGGGATGTTGTGCTCCTTAACATCTGTTGGTATATTGTGTGCAGCACATGGTGTCAGCTCCCATAGACCATGTTGATTCTAGGTTGTAATGTGATATGACATGACTAACACACAGAGGATGGATAGCTTTGCAATGCACTGTACATGCATGCTGCCAATGTGCAAGTCACTGGTGCATCATTTGATGGTCCAGGGTTACATGCAGCATGTCACCACAGCAGCCTGCATTGGTGCATACAGGGATACAATGGCATGGTGTGGTTGTCGAGGACACAGGTGTGTGGTGATAGGGATGTGGGGGATGAGGCAGAGGGGACAGTGTGTGACTTCTTGGTGCCATCTTGCTCTGGTGTAGGGAGGGGATGTATGGAGGGACAGTGCAGCCCTGCAATGGCACTGTCTATGTTGTCAGATGTGTGTGGCTGTTTGGGGGGGAGGATTGTATCTGCAGCTCGATATCATCCAGGTTGGTGAGGAAAAGCTGCAGGTGAGACAGGGGAGCAGAGGTCTGCAGTTAGTATGTGACTTGAGTGGGAATGTTGGGCACTGTCGGGACCTTGACCATGTGACAATGTTGTGCCCAGCATGTCTGGCATTGGCCATGTGTGGGTGGGGGGTTGTAGATGGTGAGGATTGGCAGTGGCACAGGTTCCTGGGGGTTCGAGGGGTGGGGTGTGGGATGTCATGGCATGGGCACAGCAGTGGCATGACTGCATGGTAAATGTTAGTGCACCTGTATGGTGTGTCCATGGGTCCAGGAGACATGTCAGGGCAGTCAAGTGATGTGCAGATGCATCCTTACACACTTACTGCTACACTAACACAAAACTTTATCTGTCACTATCTCATCCAGACACACAGTGGCATGATCAGACCACACACACCTCTGTTTGGCAACCAAATCCATTCAATCCGTTACAACAGGCAGATGTACATACTGAGGTCCCCGGATGTGGCATCCACATGTTACCCCATCAGATGTGCCATCCAACAACATGGCCTTTGACAGCTGACTATAGGGTCCACCATGTCACAATGGCATATTTTGACCTACATGACCATAGACACACTGGCAGCACCAGTCCTTTTCTGACTAGACACATGCCAAACCCAGGCCTAACCCTGGGGCACATCTCTATCGCCATCACCTCAGGTCTCTATCGCCATCACCTCAGGACACATATGGTCATTGTATCTGTGCCAGAGCCAGGCCCCCCCTACATGTCATATGTTGGGTAAAGATCCAACCTGCTATAGGATACAACCATCCTGACAGTGTGACCATAATATCAACAAAGCACACATGACATCAGAGACATTGCATAATGGCAGCATGCCATCACCCTCACTGGATTCTATGCCCACACACAGTTCATCATGGCCGCCATGGGCAGAGATGTCTCAACAACACACCTCAACAGGTATATTGCACCACATGTGCAGTGTACAGGGTATAGCATACCTGGGGATGTTTTTGGATCAGTGGGACAACCTGATGCTACACATCACCATGACAACAGAGACCCCCCCAACAAATACGACATGTCATAGAACCTATGCCACCGTCTCATAGACAATGGTGAATGCTCAGCAACCAACGGTATGTTTGGTGCACAATCTGCTTGGCCTACCACTATCCTCCAGGGAGCCACAGACCTTACGATGCACATCCTACAAATGGCACAGACCACTGCTTCATGCACCATCATGTTGCCAATCATGACAGAGCCCATAACACCTTTCCTCCCGTGAGCACACCTGATGCCAGTCACACAGTGTCTAAGTTACAGGACACCAGGGGCCACCTGTGACACAGTCACCTACATGCAACATATCACACTATTGTGCACTTGACACTGATAAACCCAAGGCTACAAGACACTGGTTCACAGGGCTCCCTGACATTCACCAGAGTACTAGGGAGGGTGGTCCTATCATCTGTTAATGGGTCATATCGCTTCTCTCACCCAGAGATTTGTTAAGCTCAAACAGCTGCACCATGTAACATGGATGGCATATCGCCAGTCTCCATGCTGGTCATGCCCCCATGCATTACTGGCTCTTAACACAACTGATGTGTATGTCAGATGCCATACCCCACATGTCTGCTGCTGCAACAGTATCCATCTACAGTACCCATCCTCACAGAAGTGACATATATCTGTCGGCAGCCACACTACGTGACATACCTTGTGTTCATCATGTCAACACACAATTCAGGACAATGTACACAGCTGAATGTAAATGGTTCTGCCAAAGCAGCTTGGACAGCACAGACTGATGTCCACAATGTTTTGTTACGTGACCGTTCTGCCAAAGAAGCTTGGCCAGCACAGACTGATGTCCACAATGTTTTGTTACGTGACATTTCACTCCATACTATATCCTTGCTTTTCCTGTCAGCTTGTCCCAGCCAGTACGGATTCAGTGGACATCCCCACAACCCTCCCAGACACCATGTATGCAACAGTCAAACAGGTCATAGGGTCACACACATACATATCTACATATATATAAATATACATGGTATATGTGTGGCCAACTGGCCATCCATAGCTGCAGGATGTGTCGGTTGCTTGCACAGGACAGGGGAATTTTGAAATGAATGGAGTTGCATTGCTTTGGTGGTCCCATGTTTTTGGTGTCTGGCATGCAGGCAATGTGCACAAGGGATAGGCCCAGGGGACAGCTGTCCTTGGTAGAGCTGTGCACTGCAGGGAGGGAGGGGTGGTCGGTGGCCTTGAGTTTCAGTGATGGCTGACATTTGTTGTTTGAGCATTGTGTGAGTATGTGTTTATATTTGGCCTTGTGGTTCACATTCAGGCCCACATGCACACAATGGTGGGTAACGGGAGATGTCTATGAGGGGAACCATCAGGGGTGTGGGACCAGGAATGTTTGTATTGTATGGATAGCATGGTTCACCCCCACCACCTATGACCAATGTATCCGGTACCTGCTTGTAGTGATTGCAAACCACTGTGATGCACTTTGGCCTGGGCAGTATATCCAGTTAGTGCATAAACAGAGACATAAGCATTATCATAAACATAAACATGAGAGGTCCAAGCTTGGACGCGTGTCAACACATACCTGCACGTGGGGGTCCGTGTCCAGCTCTGGGGGCAGTCCATACACATACATTGGCCCTAATCGCTGTGGCAGTTGTTACTCCAGGACCAAGAGATTTGCCTGATTGGGTCCACCACCTCTGGTGCCCAGAGTATGTTGGTACTCCACTGTGAGGTGTGCCCTGACTGAGCGCTTCATATTATTGAAACACTTGTGTAGGCCCTCACAATCCCTTGGTGGTCCACCAACTTCAGCAACAGCCTGCCCTATTTGCTCCCAGAAAGCATTTTGTGTGCTGACAGAGGTCTTGGAGCTCAGCCTTCCATAGAGCTCTTCATAGTGCCCAAGCACCTGCGCAAGGAGAACATCATTCTCATTTTGTGTGAACCTAATTGCCCTCTTCCATGATTCCTCTGGCACATGCCTCTTCTTGCGGTTACATTTACCTGGCTTGGCAGGCGATTGTTGTAGCTATACCTCACCAGATGGGCCAGCTTGTTCCACAGCCTGAGCCGTGTCTCCAGTCATCTCTAATTCAAACTGCCACTGTGGCACCTGCTCCAGCCCCTCTCTTGGGAAATTTGTCCTGCAGAGGCCTGCTGCTCTGCACCATTTTCCTCTTCCGCAGACACTCTGTGCATTGGTCCAATGATTTACTGAGATGTTACGGATATTGCTGTATCACCACTACAAGATGAAGCTGGGGTTTGCAGACACCACTCAGGAGAAGCGTCAACGATGGAAGTGCATGAAGGTATGTTATAGATGTAGAGTGCATAGCGCATATGCACAGTTCCAAACTATGGCCTTCTGCGCCTTGCACATGTGCAGGGTGCCCTTGATTGGCAATCTGCGCCTTGTACATGTGCAGGGTGCCTTTATTGGTGTTCTGCACCTTGCACATGCGCAGGATGCCTAGGTTGATGTTCCATGCCCTACACATGCGCAAGATACGGAACATCGACCTAGGCACCCTGCGCATGCACATGGCATGGAACATCAACAGAAGGTGCCCTGTGTATGTGCAAGGTGCAGAACATCAACCGAAGGCACCCTGTGAATGTGCAAGGTGCAGAATGTTGACCTAGGTGCCCTGCACATGCGCAAGGTGCAGAACGTCAACCCAAGACACCCTGCACATCCGCAAGGTGCCTTGCCTAAGCTCAATGTGTGAATCATCGGCACATCAAAGTTGTAATGATGCTCGTGTGTGGTGACTGTGGCCCAGGTGTGTTGTGTTTGTTGTCATCAGTTCCCCAGCTCCTCCCTTTCCCTCACAGTCCCTATTTGAGGCACAGTGATTTTGCTGATCCTGTCGTCCAAGATGGCTCACTTTGGCTTTGCTGCGAGTGCTGTCTAGTGGTTGCATGATGAGGGAGATGGTGTGCCAGGGAGTGTGGCAATCAGCAGGGGTCAAGTCTCACAGCAGCACAGACCTGCAGCTGTGGAGGGGCCACATGCCCGGTATGGGGAATCACGGCGCCATACTTTTGCGAAGGTCCACCCCAGATGGCCTCGCCTCTACAGGCCCAGAGCCATGCTCCAGGGCATGCATGAGCACAGGAGCTATAAGAGAGCTCTATGAGAATCTTAGATCTGACTTTGAGCCTCTGTCTGGAAGGTCTCATGCCATAAATAAATAAATACCAAGGTTGGTCAAGCTCCTGAGTGTCCTGCATTTTTTTTTCTATGGCTGCTTCCAGACATTTGTGGCTGCAGTTGGAGGAATGAGCTGGCCCACCTTCTCACGCTGTCTCTAACAGGTACTGCAAGCCATAATCAGCTGGGTAAGGAATTACATTGTTTTTCCTGACAGTAGGCAACAGTGGGGTGGCCCTGAACCAGTAATTTGAGCAAATTGCAGGGAAACCACACATGATGGGAGCTATTGATTGCACACATGTTGTCCTGGTCCCACCCAGAGACAGGGAGACAACTGCAAGTACTACCATTCCCTGAATGTGCAGGTGATTTGTGATGCATTCAGCACAATGCACATATTCCAGCTCCTAGAACAGATCTACCCTGGGGATAAGCTTGGACATAGCAATGACTGTACATGGGACCTGTGGGAAACATACTGTGAATTCTTCCCATATCTACACTGCACACCAGCCCATCAACAGCTGACAAGGGGAGGTGCCTACATGTTCACAAATTGCAGACAAGCTCATGCTGTTGCATTGTTTGTTGCTTTTCCACAGTCAAACGTTTTAGGTGCCTTAACATCAGTGTTCTTGAACTGTCCTTGTACACAGCACTGGCCAATGGAAATTACACTTGTTGGTATGCAGCATGCCACTGACTCAACTGCATGCAGTGCAAAACAACATGCTGCATCTATATGTACTTGCCAACAGACTTCATTTCCCATGATCTCTTTTATAGCGTGCAGAGGGCAGTGACATTCATCTGAGGCCATTTCTGTTTTGGGTGAGGTTTGGGAGATTGCACAGGGTTTTTGGTGTGAGGGCAGCAGATGTCTGACACATGCATTTAACATATGTCAGGTCTCATACCCAATCCATGACATCAGATACTTTGAACCACGACAGATATGTGCACAATCACAGTCCAGTGAGGATGAGCTGACAATCTGCTGGTACATTGGAGGCAGATACATACATTCCCTTTACTAGAAAGTCTTCCTATAGCTGATGCCATACAAGGTAAGCATAGTGGTCAGAGCATTATGTTTGGGCTCACCAGGGTGCTGGTTCAATGCCCACAGAGTCACTTTCTTCTGGACTGGTCCAAATACCATCCAAAGGGGTACAGGTTCAGCAAAGCCCCAGGCACCCTTGTACCTATTCACTGTGAGCTATTTCATGCATACTGTTTTCAATCTCGGCTATCAGATGGCTAGAATGTGTTGCCTCAGCTGTGGCCCATTGCAGAGTGTTGGTAATGTGACCCCAGCTGATGCACGACCCACACAGTGAACAGGTTTGAGAGACTGCACCCTGACTGTGGGAGCCAGTCTGGGCCTCCATCACATATATACAGAATGTGCAGCCACATCTTACAGGGGTGATGTGGATGTATCAGCCTGTTTCTACTTTGCAGGCTGACACATATATTCCCTTTGTTGGTAATTCCTGCCATGGCAGGTGCTGTGCAGGTTTAGCCTAGTGGTTAGAGCATTGTGTTTGGCTACATTGGGGTGCTGGTTCAATGCCCCCAGGTTCTTTTTCTGTTCATTTTGTACTACGCTGGTCCAAATACCATCCAGAGGGGTGCTAGTTCAGCAAGGCCCCAGGCATCCTTGTACCTATTCAGTGAGAGCTATTTCATGCATGCTCTTTTCAATCCAGGCTATCAGATGGGCAGAGTGTGTTGCCTCAGTTGTGGCCCATTGGAGAGTATTGGTAATGTGACCCCAGCAGATGCATGACCCACACAGTGGACAGTCTTGGGAGGCTGGACCAGGACTGTGAAAGCGGATCTGGGCCTTCATCGCATATATACTGAACATGCAGCCACATCCTACAGGGCTGATGTGGATGTATCAACCTGTTTCTGCATTCCAGACAGATACATAAGAGGGTTGCTCAGAAAGTAATGCCCCTCATGTTTTATCTCAGATAGAGGTATGAAACTGAAAGACAAGTTGCAGCGCGCTGATGACATTATTCGTGCGGATCAGCGCATCACGAGTTGGGAATTGTCCGTACAGCTTTCCGTCAGTAGAGGTAGTGCAATGGCAATTATTGACTCTTTGGGATATTCAAAGGTGTGTGCAAGGCACACCGCAACAACTTACAGTATTTTAATGCCCACTGGCAGCTATCGCAGGGCACTGCAACTTGTCTGGACTGGTGGCTGAGGCAGGACGCCCAGACCGCAGCCGATCTTCCAGTTCCATTTTACCTCTTCCTGAAGCCTTTACTCTCTTCACCCATCATCCAACGGTGCTCCTGTCTACCACAGAACTTCCATACACAGCACACAACCATTTGTGAATGTTTCTCACACTTTCTTTCTCCTCCACCAAGAATTCAATTGCAGCTCGTTGTTTGTACCATGTGTCACTCACAGACGCCATTTGAAGGATCACTATCGCCTCGCTATTTGTCGGACGACTGTAAAATTACACACATGTGTCCTTTGAAGTTCCAAGTTACTACCCTTTCAATTTTACACCTCTATCTTCATTCTGGACTGAGAAAAAACATGTGGGGCATTACTTTCTGAGCAACCCTCACACATTCCCTTTATTGGTAATTGTTGTCATGGCAGATGGCGTGCAGGTTTAGTATTATGGTTAGAGCATTCTAGACACCAGACACCAGCTCAATGTTTGTAATGAATGTTTTTTTAAACCCTCATTCTTCTGTCCAGACTTGTGCAATGTCTGCATTCTATCATGTCCCCATTCTTGCTGATACATATTTCAACCATACTCATTACAATCATGACTATAGGACAAGCAGATTGGTTTTCACTCTGCTGTGAGACCTGAGAGACTGTTGCTACTATGACCACAGCACATGTGTGAGCCACAGCATGCAAACGATTAGTGTATATATATATATATATATATCCATGACTGTAACTACATATCTTCCCCTCTATATCATATATACACCAGATGTGGACACATAGCATTAGAGTGATTTTGAGCAGACAACCTTTAGCTGCAGTGTATGATGCAACACAGATTCCCTTTCTTGGTACAGCATCCTCTGTGACGTTCTGTGAAATTTTGTTCTTATGCTTGAGGTACTGTCTTTCTGGAGAGTGGATCACATTTCAGATACCACATGTTTTCATCAGGATTCCGTTACCCTCATCTGGAAATACTGTCAGCTGCAGGCCAGGGTGTGCCTTTACAGATGTAGCCATTCCACAATGGGCCTAACATAGGTCAGGCATGCATATTGTATTCATACATATCTGACAGCAATACTTTCTTGCCTCTGGCGTGCAACATTGCAGAGGGCTGATGATGTTGGGTTAGCGGATGTCTCATACATATGCAGCCATAATTGAAATATGGCACCCTGACTTTGAGTGGGCATTGGAAACTCTGACACATATCTGTTGCTCATGTAACCATATCCCACTCCTTCAATGCCCATCTGCTGCCATCCTCATATATCATTACTTGCTCCATATTGTGACTGAGACACAGACATAAGACTTTAAGTCGTCCACATGTATGAGGTTGATTGTGTGGTTATGGGACCAGCTAAGACAGCCACCTCACCCACTGCAATGGTATTTAAGGGTCTCCTGGCACACCTACGTCTTGGACAAACAGACCCAAACTGCATGTGTGCTACCACATATGCAATATCAGACCGGCACAGACATAACACACTCTCTGCTACCACCACTGGAAACACAGATCGACACTCATCATATGCAGTCCAATATTTGACATGCAGTTGCTATACTGTGACACATGCAAGAACATGTGCAACTGCTCGCCAGATAAAATACACCTCAAATGTGCCTGCTTCACATCTCCACTCATGCTCAGTCCTTCTTTTGCTGAAGATATTGATAGCATGCTGACTCCACCCAGTCACATTTCAGGCCTCTCCTATGCAAATCACTGACAGTACTGACAGTACTGACAGTGACATGTACAAACCACACTACTACATTAATCTTGGGTGTCATCTGCACATCCCACTTTCTGACAACAATATCAGATGGCAAATGTCCATCCATCCATCACTTCAGATTGTCTTCCATTGCTGCTCCTTTATCCTGCGTTGAGGTTACAGCCTTTTTCGTGCGTTAAAGCACATGCTTGTCACCTTACCACACCAGACTCTGTTAGCGCATGCTAAAGGACACATAGGATGCTTTACGCTGCCCCTACATGCCAGAGCACTTTCCGCACAAAGACGCCTTATCGCTGCCATTAGCGCACGCTAATGCATGCTACCTTAGTGTGCTTTAGTAAACATACCTCTTTGTATTAAACTGGTTAGAAAAAAGAAGAATTATGTGGAATGTTGGAAATACACATCCACTCTGAATATAGGATTCAATTGTTTTTATTCTGATTTCTCTGAGAGCTCTTTTCAGTCATAATCTTCCCAATTTTGGGTGAATTGAGCCCTCATCCCTTTAGGTATCAACCTATAGCACTTCAGATCATGTGAGAAAAAGACCTTTAATCCTATCTAACACTTTCACCAACATCTTAACAAGTAAAGCAACACAAATCCTCTTGGCCAGGTTTAAAGACCGCTCAGACATGAAGTTCACTTCAGCTAACAAAGTAACAATAAGATTATTTTCCCAGATTTACTGAGAAGGCCCACAGCTGACAAACACAAAAGCCTATTGATCAGGCAGCAGGGAAATAGTGATGCTCAACAGCTGCTCTCCTTGAGTGGTCAACAGAGGCCATCAATGAATTTTATAATAACTCACTTGTTTAGTGCAGAGCTACTGTACTCTGTCCCTACCCTTAAATCCCCTCTTATACCATCACTCTATAATGGGTGGAAAATATTTGAAATGGTTGCCTCTCTGATGTTAATATACCTCAGAAACTTTGAAAGATGCCAGTTTTTGAGAAAGAAACCCAGAATGAAACCAGTTGTTATATCTACAAGCACAAATGAGACTGTGTGCTTTGCATTTAAAACATTTAGAGTAGACGAAAAGCTTCTACAGCTAACCATCTTCCCTAGCCACCAACCTAACCTCCATGTGAACCTCTGAAGCAGTTAAATTTTACATAAGATTGATCATTATAAGTAAGATGGAAAAGAGTGCTAATAGAGTGGGGAAAATGCTGTTATTTTTTAGTGTTTTAAACTTTTGATAATCTGGCCCCAAATGTCATAGGTCTATCAGGTTAGGTCCTATAAAATTATGTATTAGAACTGAATGAACTCCTTTGATTTCTTACTAGGAAAGTGGTTTGCGTTCCATAAAGTCTACAGAATGCTCTCATTTACTAAGATCTGCTAGTAGATTTATAGAACTGTACTACTTTCTACTTTTAGTAAACATTATTTATGCCAAAAGCCTCAATTTATATATTGGTATCTCAATGATATGTTGCTTGTATTTTGTTTTAAATCCTCAGAGGGTAATTCTGTAAGGCATGGCTAAAGATCAGCATGAGTTTTTATTTATTTAACGGGTTTTATATACCGCCTTTCAACACATCAAGGTGGTTTACATCGAACAGCAACTTAGTTTACATCAAACAGGAGAAAACGTATCATACCTAGAACCATCATTTTCAAACAACAAACCCTCATATCAACATGTAACTTAGATAACTATATACATTAGATAATGTTAACAATACATACATGAAATACGTGGCATGCTAGGGACTTGACTGGTGAGTAGGCTGGGGTGGAAGGAGGAGAAGAGGGTATGAGTTGTGGCAGGGCTAGAAGGGGGCAGGGCAGGGCTAGTAGGGAGGGCAGGGCAATGGGGATAGTGTAGGTAGTGATAAGAATCACTTCACAGGCATAGTTAGTCCAGTGCCATGGAGAAATGCTCGAGGAGGAATGGAGTTTGGGCAGACCATAGACAGAGTGCATATGCACCCATTTACTTTACAATCTCAAACAAGAGCCCTTGAGAGAAAACTTAGGGAACAGACAGGGGTCATCTACAACATATTCATAGTGTCAAAATCAATACTTAATATTCAATATAAGACCCTCAAAGCAGAGACAAAACAAGACTGTGTAATGAAAGACTGAGAAGCCTGCATGCCAGCCTGAGAAATAGAAATATGCATAAAGGATGCCTCAGACAAGGAGAGTGGGATTACGCTTGGGTGAACCAAACACCTACAGCAAAGCTATCTCCACTTAATCTCCCACAATGTCAGTCATAGGCAGTAATGTATTTTACTTTTTTAAATGCATTTAAAATAAATAAAACACTTAGCTAGAGGCTTCTTAGTCAAGATGAACACACTCCGTCAGCGCTGGAAATGTCATAAGATGAATGTCAATGTTGACCCGAGTTTCGCCCAAAAAATTTCAAAGGGCTGCATCAGGACAGGATAACCCACGTCTCCAAATTCCTAAACTCAAAGGAACTCATTATCCCTAATTTATAGGAGCCCGTTGCAGAAGACAAACAGACCTGAAACCAATTAGCCAAATAATCAAATGGCAGTCATCCAGTCAAGAGATTCGTTTAGTCCATTAGGATGTACAGAGTTCAAATTAAATACCCAGCACCGTTCCAAGCCAGTAAGCCTCTGTAAACGATCGCCAGCACAGGAAGTTTCCACCACATCAATTACAAACCAACGCAACTGTTCCCATTGATGAGAGAAACGCAAACAATGTTACACCATGGGAGCAATGATAGATTTAGTGGTCCCGTTGGACTTCCATCCCTGCTATTCAGCCCCTCTGCCAATCCCAACTAACTTCCCCATATGGGGAGGTTGGATGGGGGGCAGGAAAGGGGCATTGCGGGGGCAGAGGGTGGGCAATGGGTGGTCTGCAGCCTCGGACATACAGGGCCAATTCCAATGTCAGCCCTGTATGTCCAGGGTCGGCAGACTGAATGGGGAATTTATTCCACCTTTGAGATGGAATAAGTTCCCCTAGTTGGCGGGGGATGGCAGGCCCAGGCGGTGGAGGAGGTAGGAGGGGATAGAGGAAACTTCCCTTTGATCAGAATGTTGCGATTTGGGTGGGGAGGTCAGGCTACCACTTTATTGAAGATGTCAAGTGTTGGGGCATGTGAGTGGGGGAATAAAACTACCCTCAATCTTCCCTTAGCATACCCATATTGGGACTTGCTTTATTACCACTGGTATCCAAGCTTGTCACCATTAACCCCCACAAGCAATTGCTATTCAAAAAAATTATTTTTTTGTTATTCCATATTTTATACCTAGCTTGTTATATAAACTTAGGCAGTATCCCCGCTAGATCCTTTTTAATTTTAATATGCATGCAGTAAAAGAAAGAACTTATCTTATCATGCAGCAATAGTCGATACACTCATATAAACTTCATAGCAGCTGACCCAGTGCTGTGTTTTGGACTGGATGACTCAGTTCTGCGTCAGGGCTCCCAAATATCCATATTTAGTGCTGCACTGCAATTCTTCATTTTTCCATCTATAAACGCAACAGTTATCTTCCACTGAAGTATATAGCAATTTCTATACGGCGGCCATTTCACCTCATGCTTACTCTTCACCGTGTCATTTAAAATAGCTCATACCTCTAAACATCATCAATTCTTCCAAATCTCCACAAATTAAAGAATGCCACTCAATTTCTGAATTAAGTCCATTGGGAATTGAGGTGGAATATAAAAAATTGTTCATACTTGTTGAGTTCAGCTCCTCTGTTTCCTCCCTGAACTCGACGTGGAACAAAATCAATAACTTACCACTCAGAGGTCACAGTCCCCTAAAAAAGGCCTCCCGGCCAAAATACATGTCAGACTGACCTCATAGTTTCAAATAAAAGTGTCTCTGATCCATGGTGGTTTGTTGCCCTGCTCAATTTTGTCCATATTCATAGTATCCAGGAATTTGAGGTGTGGTATCAAAAGTCATCATCATGGAATGACCCACCATATCACAAATATTTCTTCCCCTGGAATATGCAAACATAACTTCTTGAGTAAAGTTCTTGAGAAAAGCATTCATGAACCCCAAGTATATGCCAAGATATTTTAATGATGGTTACAACTTGGTGGGTACGTACAATATTTATTTATTTATTTGTTTGTTTTATTTATTTGGCTGTGCTTTTATACCGCCTTTCACCAGGTCAAAGTGGTTTACAATCAACTCAAGGATACATGAAGTACATAGAATATCAAACTTATATACACTAAACTTAACTTATATACAATTAATATGTGGAGTATTAAGAGTACAGTATATAAGAGGTAGGGAGATATTGCTGTGATTGAAATCACAATGAGTCATGTGGTTGTGATAGGATCACGTTTGACTATTTTACAGATCCAAAGTGTTCAAGAAAGAGATGAGTTTTTAGTTACTTCCGGAAGGTGAAGAGTTATGTGGTGCTTCTGAATTTGTCGGGAAGAGAGTTCCAGAAGGTTGATGCATATGAAGGTATATTCTAAGATGTGCATCCCAGCCTTCTGTCCATCCAAGCAGCAATGTTGAATAAGCAGGCATAGATCCAGACCTGGATTCCTGGAGAGATTTCAGGCACAGAAAGGTAGATCTGAGATTCATCAGCATAAAGATGGTACTGAAAACCATGGGAGGAAATAAGTGCACCAAGGGACTGAGTGTAGAGAGAGAAAAGGAGTGAGCATACCACCTGCGCCTATGATAGCTTTCTCTTTTTCTGTTCTTCTCCTTTGCTCTGAGCCTACACGAACTATTTATTTGAACCCAAGCTAGGTATTGCAGGGAGAGGAGGGACTAGCAGGCAAATCGTTTATTTTGGACTCCCACTGGACTGTGCTGCTTCCTTTTTCTATTATATCAAATCTTTGTCTGCACTGCTGCCTTTGGAAAGTAAAGTTTTGGGCTGGAGTACTGATGGGTACAATGAAGCACCTCTGGGCTAAGATACTGTATGGGACTGAGAGGGATGAGATGAGGATAGAGTGCTGAGAAGGTGATATGAAGAGAGTAGAGGGATGGAGTCAGGGATTTTATTGGGTAGAAGAGACATAAGAGTAGCAAAAACAAAAGAATGAAGAGATACAGAAAAAGGAATAGGGGCTAAGAGAGGGCAGAAATTCAGAGAAGGTGATGGAGAGTTGAATGGGAAGTACTAGGGATGTGTATTTTTTAACTGTTTCAATTTGTGATGGTGCCCACGATATCATTTTGTGAGTACTATGTACCTTGCATTATTCAGGAATAATTCATATTATTCAGAAACGAAACCTAATACAAACGGGGCATCATTTTGATTCATGTTTAGTGGGGATATACATCTGTGTTGGACATATATCCCTGCTAAATGCCAGGGTGCCGATTCCAGTCAAGGAGCTCCCCCGCACGTCATGCAGAGATGTGCGTGGAGCTCTGGATAGGGGCGGGAGTGGATGGGGAGTAGGAGGGACCCTGACCCCGCAGCCCGATCCCGGCCTCAGAAGGCCTGATTGGTGGGTCGGGTGACGGGGAACAGGACATTAGTTGTGGTGCAGGCGATCGGGGCTCCAGCATGGAGCCACGGTGCCATGATGACAAGACACTAGGGCGCTGCGTCTCCATGCAGGAGCCCAGGCTGGGCTAGCCAGGCAGGACCTGGGATGTCCAGTGGGCTGGAATTGGGGCACGTCCTGCCAGTCCAGGTCAGTTGCACCTGATTCTGATCCCACAGGGACATATAGCCCCCGCAGGATCAGAATCAGGTGTAAATCTGGCCCATCCAGATTCTGTACGTCTGTACGGGCCGGACATGCCCTGAATGGAATTGGCCTCATGACAAACAAAATAAATATGAATTTAAATTAAATAAAAAATTATTGCCTACACACTCTTATTAAATTACTACTCCCCCTAGAAATCATGAAGCTAGGCTTCCTATCAGACTAACATAGTAACATAGAAAATAATGGCTGATAATGACCATACAGCCTATTCAATTTGCCCATCCACACCAAAGACTAAGCTCTACAATCCCTTCCTCTTCCTCAGAGACTTTTAAAATGCTCACCCCTTGCTTTCTGGAATTCAGATTCTGTCCTAGTCTCTACCATACCACTGTGAAGCTGATCCATGCATCAACCACCCATTCCATAAAGAAATATTTCTTTAATTTACTCCTGGGGTTACCTCTTTTCACACTCATCCTATGACCCCTTATTTAAGCATTTCCTTTCTAGTGAAAGAGGCCAGCCTCCCAAGTATTTATACCATGGAGGTATTTAAATGTCTCTATCATATCTCCCCTCTCCTGCCTTTTTTACAAAATGTGCATACTGAGATCTTTAAGTCTGTCCCCATATGTCCCCAGAATTAACAAGATGTACCACAACAACAGCAAATAGGGCCTTCAGTCTCTGTGCACCAAGACTTTGGAACGCCTTACCAACAAACATCAGAGTAACCTTCCCCAGTTTAGAAAAGCCCTTAAACATTACCTATTCCTCAAATACTTCCCAGAGAACACTGAATCGCATCCCCACCCTAATAGCTGTGACAATTACAACACACCTAGTGAGCAAGGAGAACACACTTATTTATTTATTTTATTTATTTATTTATTTATTTATTTTAGTTTCTTATATACCGCACTATTTAGTATCAGCGCGGTTTACATGGAACAGCGAAACATAATGAACAAACGTTAGTTTTACAGAGAACAAGGAAATACAACTTGGATAACTTAGGGAAACATGCACATCAACTATTTACATATGTAGCAGTAAGCTTTGCATAGTGGGTTATGAACCTACAGAAAGATATTAAGTATAGGGACTAATATGTGGAGGTTTCTGGAAGGAAGATGTGGCTATGGTGGAGTATGGTTGATCTGGTAATGTTGTATAAATAAGTAATGTAAGCAATAAGTAATGTAAATAAGTAATGTAAGTAATAAGCAAGGTGTCCTTGACCATTGAATTTCATATTTCATTTATTTCATTTATTTTTTTTTAACTCTAAGGTGTAAATAGTTACCCTTGTTATCCAAGTTTTGTTGTCCTGTTAATTGTAAACTTTTCCTTGTTATCCAAGTTTGATATCCGGTTAATTGTAAACTCAGACACATGTTTTTCCTGTCTGATTTTCTGTTCTATGTAAACCGCGCTGATGCCGAATAGTGCGGTATATAAGAAAATGTAAATAAATAAATAAATATGCTTTAGTAGCTGCCTCTGGACCTGCTATATCTTATTTATATCTTTTTGAAGCTGGGGTCTCCAGAATTGTAAATAGTACTCCAAAAGAGGTCTCACCAGAGACTTATACAGAGACACAATCACCTCATATTTCCTGCTGGTCATTCCTCTGGCTATGCACCCAAGTAGTCTTCTGGCTTCTGCCACCACCTTATCCACTCGTTTGGCCACCAAAGGATCTGGAGGAGTAGCCTAATGGTTAAAGCAGTAGACGGAGAACCATTGAAGCCAGGTTTTAAGCCCATTGTTGCTTTTTCTGATTGTTTGGTGATTGTTTTTGATAGTACAATATAGTATCACTGAATTGAGGATTGGTTTTCTGATCTTGGGCAAGTCACTTAACTCTCCATTATCTCAGGTACAAACATGGGGGCCTTTTTCTAAAGTAGGGTAGTTTTTGCCCCTAAAGTGTGTTTCAAGTGAAATCAATGCGCATAAGGTACAACCACACCATGGTAATTGTCAGCATGTGCCCAACAGTCACCATGCAGGTAAGCCTCTTAGGGGCTTGTTATCAAAGCCACGGTAGCGGTTTCCGATCGTTATCGGAGCCACGGCCACATTGATTTCAATGGGGCCGCGGCTCCGATAACGATCGGAAACCGCTACCGCGGCTTTGTAAACAAGCCCCTTAGTGTGCGTTCCGGCCTTTGGCAATTAGCACAGGTGCATCTACTGCCATCTATTCAGGTGATGGTAGATGCACCCATGCAAACTGCAGCATTAGTGATTAATGCATGTTACTGACACCCATGCTAACTACAGTGTGCAATCAATGCCCACTCTTCCACCCCAGCCTCTTCAATACACAATGTGCTGTTAACATGCATTTTAGTGTGCGGTAATTGTCCGCCCTGTACAGTAACAACTACTGTGGGGTTGTAGAAACAATTAATATGAGTAAGCACATAACACACTTTAGTGAAAGGGTCCCTTCAATTGTAAGCCCTCTAGGGTCAAGGGACCCCAATCATCACCCCCACACCAGAGGAGTGGGAATGCAGGATACTGCATGCTGTGTCCTAAAAAATTCCCGATCCATCTGGAACAAAACCCAAATCATCAAAGACCTTCTGGAATCAAATAATCTAAACATACTCTGCATAACCAAAACATGGATTACAGAAACAGACAATATACTAATGAACAAACTCACACCAAATGGATACAACCTATACCAATGCCCCAGGACCCAATGAAGAGGAGGCGGAGTGCTGATCATAGCCAAGAAAAACATCAGCCTCCGTTTCCAAGCAAACAACACCAACGAATCTGACTCCATCACAAACTCCAACAAAACAACCACAATCTGCCTCATATACAGGACACCGATCTCCAATATCAATGAACTATAAACAATACTGGATACATTAATAGCAGCATCAAAAACTGGAAAGGAACTATTAGTTCTCGGAGACTTCAACCTTCCCTCGCTACACCAAAACCCCGCACAGTCCTTCCTTCAAGCAATGACGGCAATGGTCCTGACACAACTAGTAAACACACAAAAGGAAACACATTGGACTTAATCTTCTTCAGTAACCATAACCCCCAAACAAGCACCCACCACTTTATGCAGGTGTACCCAGTCCCATGGTCAGACCACAAATTCATCAAGTTCTCACTCCCACGGGGTCCCATCAGAACAAATCCCAACCAGCAGACATCAACCAGAAGGTTTAAACCATTCAATAAGGACAACTTCATCCAAGAAACACTTGGACAACTTAAACTTCCACGTCTGCGCCAACCCAGACTCCACCAACCCAGACTCCAACCCAGACTCCACTGACCCAGAGATACTCATTAAAAACTGGAATAATGCTATTAGAAATACAGCAACCACCTCCAACACCCCCAAGACCAACACGGCTGCAAATCCACACATGAAGCAACCCAAGACTGACTGATATAATCCAACCCTCTGAAACCTGAAAAGGCAATTCCACAAACACGAAAGAAAATGGCAAAAAATGAAATAAGAAAAAGACAAAACACAACATCTACAGTTAATGAAGGAATACCATAGCAAACCAGACAAAGTAAAACGAGAACACCACACTAAACTACTAAACTCCGCAATCAACCGACCAAGACAGCTTTTCTCCATTGTGAACTAGCTGACAAAAACACCATCCACCAATAACCAAGAAATCAAGTTCACCCGCCAACAGCTCACCCAACACTACAAACAGCTATAAACACTACAACCAAATATAACACCTCACCCTCTACTGGAGAAAACCACACAGACACCTGGAGCTCCTTCAACCAAATTACCGAAAGACAAATTGAAAACACAATAACAGCTCTAAACACAACAACCTCCCGCCTGGATCCCTGCCTTACATTATGGATAAAAACAATCAAAAAAGAACTCAGCGGAGTAATCACCAAATTCACACAAGCAATATTTCAACAAGGCACCATGCCTACATGCCTAAAAACCTCATCCATATGCCCAACACTGAAAAATACAACCCTGGATTCATCAGACCCAGCTTTATACAGACCCATTGCAAGTCTGCCCTTCGCAGCAAAAGTCATTTAGAAAATGGTACAGCACAAACTGCAAAGACCATATTGACAGACACAATCTCCTAGACCCCCAGCAACATGGCTTTCAACCACATCACAGAGTAGAAACGTTATTAACCACCTTAGCAAGCACACTAACACAAGGAATTCAACGAGCCAATCGAAGCTTCCTGTTAATCTTCCTGGACATTTAATCGACTTTTGACACCGTAAATCACCAAATACTATTACAACGCCTCCACACAATTGGAATTCAGGGAACTGTCCACAAATGGTTCACATCCTACCTCACCGATAGATACCAAAAAATAAGGATTGGAAACAACTCCTCTACCCCATATAAGCAAACTCAAGGCATCCGACAAGGATCCACCCTTTCCATTATGTTGTTCAACCTCTACCTACAGCCACCCTGCACAATCATAAGAACCCACAACTTAAACATCCATGTCTACGCCAATGACATTATGATATACAGACCAGATGGCACAGACCAACCCACACCAGCAGTCCACCAAGAATGCTTTACTGAACTAACAAACTGGCTAACTGACAACAACCTACAAATAAATTAGAACAAGACAAAGGCCCTCTACATAACAAGAAACACTGCTTTCATCCCCCTCCCCCATAATAATGCTAAACAACACCAAAATCAAAATCAAAACCGAGGTTAAATACCTCGGGATCACCCTCAACCAACACTTAACCTTCAAAGCACACATAAATAAGATTACCTGAACAGTTTACTTCAAAGCAAAGACACTCCAGTACCTCCGACCACTTCTTAAACCAGACGACTTCCGTACTGTACTCCAAGCACAAATAATACCCCACCTGGACTACTGCAGTGCCAGCTTCCAAGGACTGCCACAATCCACACTTCTACCTCTTCAGACAGCTTTCCACTAGACAGCCAGAATCCTACAAGCAGCAATGAGAAAAAAAAACACATCACCCCAATACTCAAACAGCTTCACTGGCTCCCACTGCAGAGCCATAAAATATACAAAACCATCATGCTAACTCATAAAGCAATCCACTCAGACTCACCACCACACACCTCTGCACACTTCTACAGCCCTCACAATCACACAGATCTAGACGAACCTCGACATTGAACACCCTCATCATCCCCCACATCAGAACCAAATCAAACCAGCAGGCATGCAAAAGAGCCTTTCAACTCTATGCACCTTCCATATGGAACAAACTACCAGACCAGCTCAAGAACATCACGGACCACAAGACATTCTGCAAACAATTAAAGACTCACCTGTTTACCGAATGCTTCAACACAAGCGAATAATACCCCCCCCCCCCCCAAAGAACAATGCACAATCACCTACCACTACTGTTGTATATAGTCAAAACTGTATATAGTTAAGAGCCAAAGCTCCTTAATTGCATGCTGTACATAGTTTGATACCACTGTTTCAATATAAATTACTTTTTGTTCCATGTAAACTGCCTTGACCCAGAGAAAGGCAGTATATAAATACAGCTAAATAAATAAATAAAAAATAAATAAATACTGTACTTTATTGTAACTTGCCTTGAACTTCTGAGAAAAGGTGTGAGCTAAACCCTGTTCTCCTCTTCAAGTCACCTAGCAAAAGCATTTCCCCTTTCAATGCAATTTTGCGAATGTCTTCTATTAAATTTCATATCGATTTCTGCTCCCTAAGAAGGAGGTTTGCATATTACACCTGTATAAACAGATGTTGTGTTCCTTCTTTTCGGATTTACCCACTGTGTTTCCTCATTATTTATTGATGTATTGTTTTTACTGCCTTCTTGACATAAGCCACTCAAAGTAGTTTACAGGAGATAAAAATATAATCGTTATAAAAAAAACGCATTAAAAGCAAACAGACATGAACATTAAATTACTCGTATCAAAACATAAGAACAAAAAACAGCATACAAGGACAAAAATTGAGAAAAGTCCTGCATTATGTAAATCTTCCCCAAGACTAACATAATGGAAAGAAATGCACTTTTAATTTCTTTCTAATGCTCAATAAGTTTAATTTGCATGCACTTCCACAATCTTAGAGCTACTACTAAGAAAACCCTTAGCCGCTAACAACTCTTTCTCATTATCTTTTTAGAAGGGACACTTAGCACATGTCAGCATAAAAAATCCATTAGGTACTTAGGCCTCTACTGGTGAAAGTTAAAAACACCAATTTAAATTGCACTTGTTTTCTCACTGGCAGCCAATGAAGCCTAACCAGGGAGGATCAAGCACTTTCCCTCCTTTTTATGCCTGCCAACATCCTATCAGATGTATTTTGAATAATTTGTAGCTTTTTTTTTTTAAGTTCAAGTAGGTAGCCCAATTTCATGATTTATATAGTGGCTTAAAATATTAATTACTACTACTACTATTACTGCTTATCATTTGAATAGTGCTACAAGGCATACGCAGCACAGTACATTTAGATGTAAGACACAGTCCCTGCTCTTCAGAGCTTACAATCTAATCAAGATGAAGAACATCACAAAACTGGGGACTAGAGTACGGTAAGATACTGTACACATAAGTAGCAAACAAGAAAGTGAGGAGCATCAGAATCCAAAAGCAGCCTCAAAGAGGTGGGGTTTTAGCCAGGATTTGAAAAGGGCTAGAGAAGGAGCCTGATGTACTGACTCAGGAGTTTGTTCCAGGCATATGAAGCAACAAGGTGGAATGAACAAATTCTAGAGTTTGCAGTGGCAGAGATGGGCACAGATTAAAAGAATCTGCCAGATGAGTGGAGTTCCTGAGGAGAGGTGCAGAGTGAGATAAGAGAGGAGCCACAGAATGAATGCACTTGTAGGTCAGTAGAAGTCTGAACTGGACACGGAAACAGATAGGAAGCCAATGAAGTGACTTAATGATGCTGAGTTGCGTGGCACGGTACTGCAATGGTTTTGGTCCTCTCTCACAACCCACTCTTTCACTGTCCACTCTAACAACCAGTCTTCCTCTCCTCTCCCTTTAGCATGTGGGGTGTCCCAGGGCTCGGTCCTTTCCCCTTTGCTATTTAAAATCTTCCTCGCTCCTCTACCACTTCTAATTCAACAGTATCCGGTCTCAGCCTATATTTACGTTGATGATATTGTACTCCTCTTCCATACTTCTCAGGTTAACATAGATATCTCACAGTTCAATAATTGTCTTGCATACATTGCCTCATGGCTTTCCTCTAATTACCTTCATCTGAACCCTGCTAAGTCCACAGCCATGTGGGTCTCCCTGAGTACTCCATGTCCAACGATTGCTCTTCAAATCAATTCTACTCCTATCCCACTCACCTCTTCCTACCGTTATCTAGGCATAATTTTGGATTCCTCTCTCTCCTTCCACAACTATGTGTCTACCCTTACTCGCTGTTCTTTCTTTGCTCTGCGACAAATCAGAGCAGTTCGTTCTCTTCTCCCTTCCTGTTCGCTCACCACTCTGGTACTGGCCTTCTTCATGAGTCATTTTGATTATTGCAGTGTCGTCTTTGCTAATCTACCATCCTATCAGCTCCAACGTTTACAGCTAATACAAAATACAGCAGCCTGTCTTATTACACATGCTAGGCGATTCGATCACATTACTCCTCTTCTCCATCATCTTCATTGGTTGCCGCTCCGCTACAGGTTCCAATACAAATTTTTAATTCTGACACATCGGGTCATCCATATAACTAATCCACTCTATTTGGCTAATCTAATTTCCCTTCATACTCCTTATTGTCAACTTCGTTCATTGCATGCTAACCGGCTGTCCTTACCTTCCCCCTCCCAGGCTCACTTAGAACAGACACATAACACTGCCTTTTTCTTTTTCAGCCCCGCACTCTGGAACACCCTACCTTCTTCCCTTTATCTGGAGCCCTCATACCCACAGTTCAAAAAGTTGTTAAAAACTCACTTGTTTCAACAGGCCTTTGACCTCCCCTGTGACACACCTTGTGATATCCTTACCTAACTATTGTTCTCTTTTGCTTACTCTGCTGATATACTACGGCTTCTACTTCTCTCATATATTATTGTGGCGTTCTTTTCATTTTTCTATAGCGTAGACATGTTTATTGTAAACCGCTCTAATCTCTCAACAAGGGCGGTATATAAAGTGTGGAAATAAAAATAAAGAGAGATTACATGTGCATAGCAACACTGCTGGAAGATAAGTCGTGCAGCTGAGGTTTGAACAGACTGAAGGGGAGAGAGATGATTCAGAAGGAGACCAGGGAGCAGCAGGTTACAATAGTCAAGATGGGAGGTGACTAGAGAATGGATAAGGGTCTTAGTAGTGTGTTCAGAAAGGAAGGGAGGAATTTTTCTGATGTTATAGAGAAAGAAGCAACAGGTTTTAGCTCTCTGTCGGATGTGTATAGAGAAAGAGAGAATTGAATCAAAGATGACCCCAAGGTTTGAAGCTGAGGAAACAGGGAGGAGTGTAGTGTTATCCACAGAAATGGAGAAGAGAGGAAGGAAGGGGTGGATTTAGGGGGAAAGATAAGGAGCTCAGTTTTGGCAGAGATCTGTGACAGGATTCCTAGAGAGATTTAATGTTTAATTTGCATTCTTTATTAAATTTGATCATTATTATTGATTGATTTGGTGTGATTTACCATCACTCATCCTGAAGACATTTCAGCAATGTACCATACAATAAAAATATTAAAAAATAAAAACAACTCTTCTCTTAATCATAATACTCAATCTACAGCATAGCATTAGTTTAAAAAAACATGTTTTCAATTTCCTGCGGAATTTAAGGAAACATATTTCCTCCTATACCTCTTATGGAAGCTTATTCCACAACCAAGGCCCCTGGTATTCTAGCACAAATCGACTTGTGCCCACCACATGATTTATGGTTTATTTAACTTTCTATACCACCTTTTCCTGGTTATACAAAGCGGTTTACAAAAAAAAACAAAATAAAAAAACATGAAAGTAAAAAGAACACCAATGAATTAATAGGACAGCAAAAGAGAAAGAAAGGCAAAAAAGGAAAATAAAAACCCAAACAGAAAGAAACAGCAAGACAATCATTCTGGAGGAACAGGCATACTTAGTGCTGTCTTTCCGGGTGGAGAAAACACATGGCGCATCATTGATTAGGCTAACCTATCCTGGGAGTTCAAAGGCTTGTCTGAACAGATGAGTTTTTAGCTCTGCCTTAAAATAATTCAAAGATGCCTGGAGGTGAAGGTCAGATGGAAGGGCAAGGGGGCAAGAAAGAAGGAAGCACAGTGCCTTGCAGATTCATACCGTGCTCGGAGTGGAGAAGGTAAACAAAGTCAATATCCATGAATCAACCATAGGGAACGTGCTGGACAGTAGGGTATAATGAGGGCTGACAAATAATCTGGAGCTATTTGATGCAGAGCTTTGAAAGTCATAAGAACTTTAAATTGAATATGAAAGCTCAGTGGGAGCCAATGATACTGGATGAAAACTGGAGTGACATGATCACACTTATGGGCTTGTGAGAGTATACAGATAGCGATGTTTTGAAATGTTTGGAGTTGTCTAAGACTTGAGCATGACAAACCAGAATAAATGGAATTATAATAGTCAAGTCTGGAGATTACTGTAGCGAGAATAACAGTGACTTGTGCAGAGGTCTCGAGAAAGGAACAGATTGCCCTGAAATTTATTTATTTATTTTATTTCAGTGGTTTTTCTATACCGCCACCTCCCAAGATCAAGGGTGGTTTACAATAAATGAACAAGTTATATAGAACAATGTTGTGGAAGTAACATTAAATATTAAGTATTATACAGAACTATTTACATATGAAACTATTTACAGGTTTTGCAGGTTTAATTTTGTCTTGGAATGAGATGAGGACGTATAGTGGTCGTAAGCACATTCAACGTATCAGTAGTGTTTGGGGTGTTCAGGTGTGTGGTTTAAAGGTAGATATCTGCCATATTTATTATCATTCGTGCCATAATGTTCGATAAATAGTAGTAGTTTTATTTCTTTTCTAAATGTTTGGAGGTCTTTGGTAGATCGCAACATGTTTGGTAGAGCATTCCATAGTGTAGGTGCAACATATGAGAATGCCCTGTTGCACGTGACTTGCTTTGTTTTGTGGAAGGACAGTGGGATTAATAGGATGTTCAGTAAGTGTCCTCTTTTCGGTCTTGTGTCTATTGCATGGTTGATTAGTGTTCAAAGAAAGAGGATGCTATGTTATTAAGTAGTTTGAATGCAATCATTAGTGTTTTATATTTTTTCTGCTTGCTACTGGTAGCCAGTGTAATTTGTGTAGGATTGGTATAATATGGTCTGTTAAGCGGGCCTTACAGACTGTTCTAACTGTCACATTCTGTGCCATTTGGAGTCGTTGTTTTTTTTGTAATCCATATAGTAGGCTATTACAGAAGTCGAAGTGTGGGGTGATTAGGACTTGTACAACGGATTGGAAATCATGGATGTCAAGTCGTGGTCTTAGGTGCTGTAAGGTCCTTAATTTGAAAAATATAGTTCTAGTGATCTGCTTTTTGTGTGATGTCATGGTGAGTGATTGGTAACTCCAAGATATTTTAATTCTATTTTCACTGGAAACACAGTGTCGTTTATGGTGAGTGTCAGAGGTGGGATAAAGTTCTAGTTTCTTGTGGTATAGAGTACTTCAGTTTTCTTGAAGTTAATGTGCAGGTTATATGATTTTAGCCAGTTCTTTGCTTCTTTGATGCATGATGACATTATGTACTGGGTGGGGTTCGTTGTATCTATGGGGAGATATAACATGATATCATCTGCATAGATATGATATCCTATTTTAAATTTTCTGATTATTTTACAGATTGGTTGTACATACAGATTGAATAGAAGTACTGAGAGGGCAGATCCCTGTAGAATTCCTTGCTCCTGTATGAAGGTTGTGGAAGTCTTTTGTTCTACTTGCACTTATTGCGTGTGGTCAGAGATGTATGATTTAAACCATTGGAAAATAGTTCCCTTTATTCCAATTTGGTCTAGTCTAGTGAGTAAGGTGTTGTAGTTAACATTGTCAAATGTGGAGGCGATGTCCAGGAATACAAGAATGAACACTTGTTTGGTGTCATCCATGCCGCATATGAGTGTGTCAAAAAAGTCTAGCAGGAGTGATTCGACATCATGGAATTTGTGGGACCCATATTGTTGGTCATCCAGTGATGCGTTTAGATCTATGAAGTCCTGAAGTTGAGTTTGGATGACCTTTTCAATAACTTTAGATACAAATGGTATACTAGCCATGGGTCTATAGGAGCTAGGGTCATCTTTATGAAGGGTTTTGTTTTTTAGGATTTGTTGGATCATGGAGTGTTTAAGATCCTTTGGCATGATTCCTTGGTGGAGGAATTGACTAACTATATGGAGGAGGTAAGGAGCTAGTTCAGTCTTGGATGCTTTAATCCAGGCAATGGGACAGGGGTCTAGTGGGGAGATGGTGGTGTTAATTTTGGTGATTGTGTTTAGCAATAGTTTTTGGTCTATTAGATGGAAAGTGTGCCATGTGTTATGGCTTGTTGGAGGCATAGGTTGGCCTGTGATATCATTCATGTTTTTAGTTTATCTGCATAATGGTCTGCTAGTATTTGAGGGTTTATTATAATATTGATTGCTTCATTTTGTGATGTTTTAGTTAATGACTTGACGATTTCAAAATGTTTTCTTGGGCGATTGAGAGACTTAGGGGTATGTTTACTAAACTGCGGTAATGTCACCTGCGTTAGGTTCCGCGGTAAAGGTACAGATGGCCATATAAAGGCATGGGCGGTGCATCATTACAGCAAGCCATATCAACTAACGCACGTTACAAGGTGCCTTAGACTAACGCGCGTTACAAGGTGCCTTATAAGGCACCTTACAAGGCACATTACAAGGCGCCATGTAAGGCGCCTTATAAGGCACCTTGTAAAGTGCCTTGTAAGGTGGTTTATAAGTAAGGCACCTTATAAGGTGCCTTGTTAGGTGCCTTAGAAGGTGCCTTGTAAGGTGCCTCATAAGGTGCCTTGTAAGGCGCCCTATAGGGCTCCTTAGGCTAAGCGCCGTATTAGGCACCCCTGGACAAGGCACCGTAGAAGGCACCCTGGGCTATGGAACCATAGGTTAAGGTGGCCTAACAAGGTTACGAAGCCCTAGGTTAATGTGCCCTAAGGGTTGCAAGGTGCTTCAGGATGACATGCATGACCTATGAGGCACAGAGACAGATGTAGCCCTAACACTAGATAGAGCACTGAGGAAAGGCAATGAACAGGTGAGTGAAGGAGGGAGAGCTGGGAGCCGCTGGACCTGCCATATCTATGGGCATCCCATGTGGCTGCCAGTACTGTTGACAAACATGGTGGGGGCAACTGTACCACAGCACAGGGTGTTGGCAATATAAAGTACTTCAAAGACAGTTGGTGGCAGATGATGGGAATACGTGCCCCCCAGTGGAGGCAGAAGTGGCAGGATAGTTACAATGATGTGTGTTCAGAGGTGTGGTGGTGCCATGCAGATCAGACACAGGCGAGGCAAGCATGAAGAGGCACAATGCAGGAAAGGGTACCAGCGCAGGACATGGGATGGCAGCCTGCATAGGAAGACAGGACTCTACACAGCTGACAGACGCAAAAAGATGGACCGAAGGATTGTTGGCAACAGTGGTGAGCGTAATATGGGCTGGCAGCATGGATCTGCAAAGATATGACTGTTACAGGCATGCAAAATATCTGAGTTGGACAGGTATGAAAAGAGGGAATAACAAGGAATCAAACCCATAACCACTGTTTAGCATGTCACTGTACTAACCACTAGGCTATACCTCTATGGCTTGTTGCAAAGCAATGGCTGGGTACAGAAGGACTGCAGGTCACCACACAAACTGTCTGCTCTGTGTGCCAGGATAGGGTAACCCCACCAGCACTCATGATGCAATGCACATGCAGAACAGCGGTCTACAGCTGATCACCAGATGGGGTCTACACCTCTCCGGTACTGCAGCATGGTAAGATGGACTGACGGTGCGTGATACTGGCACAGAGTAGCTACAGACCATGCCATTGTGCAGGTTCTGTGTTTACCCTGAGGGTTATGATGGGCGCCCAGCACTAGGTCTGCAGTACATGTGGTGCTAGAGATAGGTCCTGCTGTACATCCCCAGCACTGCCAGTGTGCCCTGTAGTCACATGTGGCTCTCTGGAGCCAGACACCACCCAGATTAGTGCATACCCAGTGTTAGCGTCTGGTTTCCATGGGCACCTGTTATCAGGACAGAGGGGTGTCTAGACTTGCATGAGGTGGATTTAGCACTGTCTCTACTGGTCAAAGTGGTATACACTATGTACCCCAAAGGACCCACAATCACCCATTTTGTAGGTGAGGGAGTGGAGGGACAGGTGCCTGAGCCCTGGCTGACGAACAAGCAACCACAGTCCTGCTGGCAGAGGACAGGCCTCCAGTGCTGGTGGGCCAGAGCCATACCTATGAATGTGCCAGACCAGCTGTAATGCTTGTGATAAGCCGGGGAAACCTCAACTGCCCCACACCATGGTCTGCCATTCACCAGCAGACTGCACCTGCAGCACCCTACAAGGTGTTCTAACCATGCACAGACTAACTGCAGACAGTCCACTAGCCAGCCCATAGTGCATGCTCACAAGGGAACCATGTGCACCCAAAGATGCGACATACAGCACAGAAACCAAGCAGGTATCTCAGTGACTGGGCCCCAAAACTGGGAATACACAAGTATAACTGAAGACAAATAGTGTTGAGCCCTATGTGGGAGCATAAACATGCCATGGTCACTGCTCGGTCAGGGTGAGAGTGACCTCACAGCATGCCATGCTGTGGCCACCCTGTCCATGCAGGTGGTGGTCAGGCACTACAGTGTCCCAGCCATTGCCCTACACCCTGTGCAGATGCATCCTGTCAATCCACCTTGTCCTGGCCATACCCACAATACCTTGCTCCTCATTATGCACATTTGCAGGCTAACGCTGGTAACAGTGGGACAATGTGGGCCCAGAGCGGTGTAGGCAGCCACAAAACAATTGATAGACATACACACACCTATTGCAGCATTGTGCAATGATAGGGGTGGTTGGCAATCCTGCTCGCCACACTGATCACAGTGCCGACATTGCTAAACTGTGCAGGGGGAAGTAGTAGTGCTCTGCTGATAACTGCAGCTCTTTGCTGGGGCCAACAGCCTGACTATCTATGAAGCTTTGGATAGTGGATCCTGTGTGAGTGGGTGTCTTGACCCCTGTTTGATGCGGCTTTGGGGTTTGCACATGTTGATGTTGTATCTGCATGGTAGGGTAAAATGTGGGGAGATGCTCTGTAGGATCCACAGCTGGGACTTGAACTTGTGACCCTTTGCTTCTGGACATACTGGCTGTGTGTACTCCACCACACTAGTGCCACAGAGGAGTAGGGGGTGCCTGGGGCTACCCTTAATTTCCTCAGGCAGACCTTTTCTGTTGCACTGCACACCACGTACTGGTACAGGGCATAGCCTAGATCCACTGCAGGCGGGTGACACTGCTCCCTCCAGCACAAACACACCCCCCCTGCTATTCAGACATGACCATATGCTGTTGGTGCTGGTAGCGCGCGGTCCCAGGCCATCCACTGTGCAGGTAGGCGAGTGCCTAAGGTGCAGGGTCTGGGGTTGCGAGGCATACATGGAAATCCGCACATCCCCCCCATCACTGCCTACCAATGTTATGTCCCTTCCACATGGGGGAGTGATGGCTGGGGGGATGTCAGGCTGGTGCTCTAGCAACTATTGACTAAGGTGGACAGGGGTAGATGTGGGTGGAGTATGTTGTTACTGCCGACAGTGGACAGGCTAGGGTATGCACCGCAGGTACGGTAGAAAAGGTACAGAGAAGAGCCACCAAAATGGTAAAGGGGATGGAAGGATACTCCTATGAAGAAAGGCTAAAAAGGTTAGGGCTCTTTAACCTGGAAAAGAGACGGCTGAGGGAGATATGATAGAAGTCTATAAATTAATGAACGGAGTGGAACGGGTAAACGTAGATCGATTGTTTACCTTATCAGAATATATAAAGACTAGGGGACATGTAATGAAGCTACAGGGTAAACTATTTAAGACTAATAAAAGAAAATATTTTTTCACTCAACGTGTAATCAAACTCTGGAATTTGTTACCGGAGGATGTAGTAAAGGCTGTTAGAGTAGCTGGGTTTAAAAAAGGTTTGGACAAGTTCCTGGAGGAAAGGTCTATAAACCATTATTAAGAAGTGACCGAAGATATCAATGCTTGACCCAGTACAAGCATTGTGGAACTTGTGTCTCTTGGGGAAACTGCTAGGTACATATGACCTAGATTGGCCACTTTTGGAAACAGAATACTGGGCTTGATGGACCTTGGTCTGACCCAGTATGGCATATCTTATGTTCTTATGTACCCAGTTTGGCCTACTGGGTGTAGATATGTTTCTGACAATGTATGGGCACACCCTGAAATGCCTTACTAGGGGCTGCCATAAAGTGTGTTCAGTTAGCTGGGTCTACGAATTGTTTAGGACCCATCCTGGGTGTGGTCTATGGACCCTTGTTAGTGTGGTCCCCAGATGTGCACTGCTTGCCCTATTACAGGCATAGTGGTACCTGTGTGACTTTTGGGGTACTTGCTGGGTAATGTCCCCTGGATGGAACACTGTGGAACATGGACTATTGGGCATGTTTGGCCCTGGTCAGCTGCTGTCCTGCTGATTTCCAGTTTCTATGTTCCTATGTGCCACATGGGTGATGGCCTAGTTCACCCTGTGCCCCAGCTGCCCCCACTGCACATCCCACCTGCAGTCCCCCTATGTCCCATTTGCACCATCACCATGGTGGCCTTTCATACTTGGCCACTATACTGTTGCTGCAGATGGAGCACTACTATCACCTTTCTTGGGCTCCCTGCCTAGGCTGTACATTGCTGACACTTAAATGGTTTCTCTCTCCTGCAAATGTGTATCTAACGCCAGGTTTTCACTCGCAGTAGTTTCCAGCCCTTCAGTTCCCCGCGTTGGTGTCGTGGGAGCCTCTCCCTGCCCACTCCCTGCCTATTGACCCCTTCTCTCTGCCCTCTCTCTACCCTCTGCGGTGTTTACCGCAGCCGGGAACGCTAACGCTCGTTAGGTTACGTTAATGCGCATTAATGTTATAGTGCGCGTTAACGTTACCTAATGCACGTTAACGTAGCCACTGCTACGTTACCGCAGTTTAGTAAACATACCCCTTAGTGAATATTTTAGTGTGATAGTCTTTCTTTGCACTGTTAATGGCTTCTTTGTAATTTTTAAGCGATGTCATGTATAGAAGTTTATCTTCTGGTGTTTTGGTGGATCTCCATTTGTGTTCATATTTCCTTAATTCTTTTTTTAATTTTGATAGTTCTTGTACCATTTTTCAGAGAGTCTGTGGTTAGTTCTTACTTGAGTATTTGTGGATGTTGCAGCGTTTTGTATTGTGGTATTCCATTTGTTTAGGGTGTCGTTTAGGTCTGGTAATGGGGTGTTTAATTGGAGTAGTATGTCTTTTATGACGGTTTCCTTATCAAAGTGTCTAAATCGTTTTTTTGTAGGGTGTCATGTTTTGAGGTATGTGGGGGGGGGGGGAGTATAGGAAGGGTGGATTTAACTATGTAATGTATGTAATGGTCAGACCATGAGACTTGTGTTGTTTGAGGGGGTGAGTAGAGAGGGTGCCTTGTAGCTGATTCAGGTAGAAATACAAGGTCTAAAGTATTGCCTTTGATATGTGTGGGCATATTTATTATCTGGTGATAGCCCATGTCAGCCATCGAATCGATGAATAATGTGGTTTGCGTGTTATAGAGTGAAGGCAGGTTAAAGTTGCTTAATATGATGAGTGTTTTTTTTAATGAGAATGAACAGGCTGATTCTAGGATTGAAGTTAGGTTGTTGTGGTTAGTTGAAGGAGGTCTGTAAAGAAGGCATATAGCTAGATTTTGGTTTTCAATTTTGACTACATCCATCCCATCTATATTGCTGAATATGCTTGTGGAGGTTTTTAATTTAAGCTTGCTTATTATGATGATCCCTCCACCTTTTTTGGAGTCTCTGGGGCAGTTGAA
This sequence comes from Ichthyophis bannanicus, assembly GCA_033557465.1. NCBI lineage: Eukaryota > Metazoa > Chordata > Amphibia > Gymnophiona > Ichthyophiidae > Ichthyophis > Ichthyophis bannanicus. Next base: position 1,576,944,186 of record CM066032.1, read on the forward strand.
AAGGTTATATCCATTTATATTTAGTTGATTTGTTAGCACGTTATCTGATTCAGTTAGTCAGGGTTCTGTGATGCATAGTATATCAGGGCTTTCATCCTTAACCAACTCGATGATAACTGGGATTTTATTCCTGTTGGACCTAGCATTTACTAGGATGCATTTAATTGGAATTAGTAAGTCTGTTGTTTTTTGGTCCTGGATAAAGGTTGGTGTGTTGATGTGGATTAGCCTGTGAAGAGGCCTATTATGTCCTGAGCAGGGTCACTTAGAGTATGTATTTCTATAGGAGTGGTTTAGGTTGTGTCTAGTCCGGCTTTGAATGATGGGGATTGGACAGGGTTGGGTGACTTCATGTTGAAGAGTGAAAGGGTTGGTTATTGGAAAGGTTAATAGAATGAAGTAGATTGTGCAAATTATGGCTTTACTGTACTCCATTGTGGGATGTGCGTGGTGTGCAGTAATTTCAGTTGCTAATTTTACTTCCTTATGGAGTATCAGATAGTATAATTGCAGGTATATAGAAACTTTGACAATGTAGGGTGCAGATATTTGGTACAGTTGCGGCAAAGCAGTATTGAGCTAATAGAGTATGTAGTAGTTACAAGTAATAGCACTAACTCTTTATGAAGGATCATACAAAGTAAATGCATGTGCATAGAGACTTAGAAATATAAATGCTGAAATAGGTACAATTGCGGCAGTGTATGAGAGGCATACAGTTTTAGTAAGGTACATTGCAGGCTTCTGGTATGTTGGTTGAAAGCGTCTTTGAGGTGGATGGTCTTGTTTGATTGTAGGGACAGTTGATTTGACTTATAGAGTTCACTGGAGCTGGCATGCTGGAACTGTTGATTAGTTGTGTGTCAGACGCCATCAATTTAGAACCCTGTGTAGGATTCACCTGGGTTTTTATTTAGTGGATTTCCAGGACTTATGCTTTGTGTAGTAGTGATAATTGTGGGTGAAGACAGTTTCTGTACCTGTGTGATGTTGCAGTTGAATAGTAGCATTCTATTGTCTGGAGTAGACAATCTCATGCAGTACACTCCTAAGAGCCACGCCAAAGGGCCCTCTGGTGAGGTCCTCAGGCACGGGCCCACCAGGCGTTGGCATGCCTTGGCGTGGCTCCAAATTTAAAGCAGCAGGCTTGCTGGGAGCAGATCTTGTCACCGGGCTGATTGGAGGTCTCAGCTGGGGGCAGGGAGGAGCTTACCTCCTTGCTCCTTGCAGTCAGTCCGATTGGCCCAGCATGGTGCTTCTCTAAGATAGCACCATAGTGAATGGCATAAGTTGAATGAGGAAGTGATGACCTAATTAATATGTTGGGTGAATGAGAGGTCAGTATCCAGTAGGACACCTAAGTATCTGAAAAAAGAGGTTAATGTCAGAGGTTGCACCTAGATGGTGGGGTCTTGGGAACCGCGTGTAAAGCCATGTGGCAGTGGATTTACCCAGATCGAGTTGTAGACAGTTGTGTCATAACCAGTCTAAGATCATGGTCAGACAGTGATTTCTAGGAGTAAGATCTGGAGTAATGCTATCAGTGGAAGAAACAAGGCAGATGTCATCTGTGTAAAAATAAATAGCAATTCTGGTACTTTGAACCAGGGTAAGCAGGGGACTTAGAAAAATGTTAAAAACAGTTGGGGCAAGAATTTAACCTTGGGGAACCCCATACCTGGGGTGGTAAGACTCAAGATTTACCAGCATTTTGAATAGAAATGGAGCAATTCAACAGAAAGGACTGGAACCACTGATGAACCTTACCACGTATACCAAAAGAGTGCATGAGAGCAGAAGATCATAACACAGGTACACTACCAAAAAACTGCCTCCAGTTTTGCAACTGATTCCTATAGATTTTGGGGTGCTGAATCCAGGAAAAATAGCCAAAATGTTCCATCACGTCACGTTTTCTTGCAAAATTAGATTTCTTACCCATATAAGGAATGTTCACATAATTTCTTTTTAGCCGACTGCAGTTTATTTTCTTGGCCCAAAATAGAGGTTGTAATGGTTAACTAACTAGAAACACTCCCTCATGATATTTTAGAGTGTTTTGTATTCATTTTATACATTAACAGGACAATTGGGAGGCGGGGGGCTAAATCCAGTACTCGCGCTGGCGCATGTTCTTTCCTGTTCGCCTCGCCTCGTTCGCTCACTCAAACACGGTGGTTGCGACATGAACGTTCCTGTCAAATTTCAGTTTCTTGCAAGTTCATTATTACATTTTGTTTGCTTAGTCGTAATCCAGCTTTATTCCGAAGTGGTTCACTACAGTTGTAGTTTGCAGTGCTGTGTATTTGTGATGGCTCACAGAGCCAGAGGTTGCGTCAACTCTCCGGACAGTTTTTGTTTTATTTGTGGGGAATATACCGTGAAAAAGCAGCAGAGGAACATTTCTGCATTTATTAAAAAAGTATATTTCGCCTATTTCGGTTTGAAGTTAGGCGATCAAGACAAACCGTGGGCTCCTCACAAAGTGTGCAAGACATGTGAGGAAGATCTACGCTTATGGATGAAAGGTAAAAAACACAAGCATTTTGTTTTGGAATACCTATGATGTGGCGTGAACAAAGAGACCACAGCAGTGACTGCTATTTTTGCTCTTGCATTGTGAAGGGATACAACTTAAAAAATAAGAACGTAATAAGTTACCCCAACCTTCCCTCAGCAATTAGGCCTATGCCTCATAGCAACGAAGTACCTGTGCCTGAACCACCAAAATCTTTGGATCATATTTGTGTGGACGGTTCTGATCATGATGAGACTCATCAGATGGCTTTTCCCGATGAGTCCAGTACTTCCGAGTTTGAAACTGAACCAGATCCGAAACCTGAACTTTTCTCTCAAGCTGAATTGAATGATTTAGTCCGGGATTTAGGACTCCCAAAAGATGCTGCCCAACTGCTAGGTTCTCGGCTTAAACAGAAAAATCTATTGTCACCAGGAACAACTTTTTATTGTTACCGCAACCGCGAGACACAATTTTTGAAGTATTTCAGCAAAGAGGAAGATTTGGTATTTTGCAACGATATATACGGAGTGATGGAAAAGTTTAAACTCAAGTATGATCCTGCTGAATGGCGGCTGTTCATTGATTCGTCAAAAGACAGCATAAAAGGTGTTCTTCTTCATAATGGCAACACATTCGCTTCAGTTCCTATTGCTCACTCTGTTATTCTCCAAGAAAAATACGAGAATTTGGCCCTGATTCTTCAGAAGATTCGTTATGATGAGCATAAGTGGATGATTTGTGGAGACTTTAAAATTCTATCCATGCTATTAGGGCAGCAATCCGGTTTCACCAAATATCCCTGCTTCCTTTGCTTGTGGGATAGCCGGGCCCGCGACCTACACTGGGGGAAAAAAGACTGGCCAATTCGGGAGTATTTGAGACCCGGTGAGAAAAATGTTCTTGAGAGCTTGGTACCTCGTGATAAAATTCTATTACCACCTCTCCACATTAAGTTGGGTCTCATTATGCAATTCATCAAGTCCCTTCCAAAAGATGGTGAGTGCTTTCGGTACCTTTGCTCAAAGTTCCCCCGACTTTCTGAAGCAAAGCTAAAGGAAGGAGTGTTTGTTGGCCCTGATATAAGGAAACTCATTTCAGATGGAGCATTCGCTGAAATGATGTCTGAGAAGGAAAAAGAAGCCTGGGATTCCTTCAAGGATGTTGTTCTCAAATTCTTGGGGAACAGGCGGGATGAGAACTATAAGGATATTGTTGCCAGGATGCTCAATGCCTTCAAAGAACAAGGCTGTAACATGAGCCTGAAAGTCCATTTCTTTTTTTTTTTTATTTTATTTATGAATATACCTTTTACATAGTCATAATATGAAAACAATTACAACCAATAACACATCAGTGTCAAGAGAAATATAATCAAAAAGAAAACAATACAAAAAGCAGACCACGTCTCGGGGAGTGCCTAAACTAAACAATGAAAGTTAAATATACTAAGAAACCAAGGCTAAACCTCAAGGGCTAAAGCCAACTTAGCCGGGCAAGTATCCTCACTGCTCACCTGAACTTATCAAGATGTACTATGAACCTTCTCCCGCTCAACTAACCATTTTTCCAAATCAGATGAGGAAAAAAAGACAAATTTATCATAACGTAATGAAATACAGCATTTACAAGGGTACTTGAGAAAAAACATAGCCTCCAAAGCTAGCACTCTAGGTTTTAACAAAAGAAAAGATTTCCTGCGTAATTGTGTAGCACGAGAAACGTCTGGAAACAATAATACTCTATCACCACAAAACTGGAACTCCTTCCTCCTAAAATAAGACTTCAAAATCGAAATCTTATCCTCTTCAGAGGATAGGGTAACCAGTAAGGTGGCCCTAGTCGTGATAACATCCTGAGTTTCTTCGAGAAAAGCTGTTAAATTAAAATCAACTTTATCTGACATAGGCAACTCCTCCTTATCCTCCGGCTTAGAAGAAACATTAGGAAAAAGATAATAGCATTTAAGCACTGAACAAGAATCCGCCTGAGGAAAAAGGAGGGTGTCCTTCAGATATTTCCTGAAGAGCACTATAGGAGACAACATTGGGCATGTAGGAAAATTCAATACACGAAGATTCATTCTACGAGCTAAGTTTTCCAGATTCTCCAGCTTCTGATGCAAAAGAAAACTATCTTTAGCATGAGAAGCTGTAAAATCCGAAAACTTACTAACTTGAGGCTCTAGTTTCGCCAGAGCCGAGCCACAGGCTCCGATCTGGGAATCCAAAGATTGAAATTTTTGCACAGAGTCCCTTGTAAATTGACACAAACTTGGAACAGTCTCTAAGAGCATATGCTCCGTACGGGAGACTACAGTCCAAACATCCGTTAAGGAAACTGAGGAAGCTGCGGGTAAAGTCACTGGAAGGGGAGGACGACTCCACGAAACCTCTTTGGGTAATTTTTGCACCACCACAGGAGAGGCATCCCCAGACACTTCAAGAAAGCCAGGAGGGAGCGGTGGGGTACGCTCAATTGAGCTCAAACTCGCACCCTCTGTGGCAGAAACAGGAGGCACAGTACCTGAAACGGCGGGTCGCGGCGTGGAGACCAGATGTTTCTCAATTGCTCCCGCTTGAGATTCGTCGGCTGAGGGCTTCTTCTTGCGCTTGCCGCCTGGCATATCACTCAACTGACACCAAACTGGCTCCAAAGGGGCTCTCAAGGGGCCAAATAACCCCCTTTGAAACGCGCCCCTTGGAAAACGCGCCGACGGCTGAGCGCCATACAAAATCAAAAATATATAGAAGGACCGGATGGTGACGTCAGCCGAGTGCCCGCAGAGCTGCCAGCCACAGAACCAGCCTCCTCTCCTCCACTGGAACCGGACAGCAGGTGAAAACGCTCCCAGAAGGAACAGCAAGGCAAGGGCTTTTACCAGGACCCGATGGTGACGTCAGCCGAGTGCCCGCAGAGCCGCCAGCCACAGAACCAGCCTCCTCTCCTCCACTGGAACCGGACAGCAGGTGAAAATGCTCCCCCTGAAAGTCCATTTCTTGCACTCCCATGTGAACTACTTTCCCGAAAACTTGCGGGCGTACAGTGAAGAACAAGGTGAAAGGTTTCACCAGGATATCAAGGACGCAGAGAGAAGGTACCAAGGAAGATGGAACACCACTATGATGGCTGATTTCTGCTGGTTGCTGCTGCGGGAAACCCCAGATGAAAAATACGCCAAGCAGCGCACCAAGAGAAGCATTCGGGGGAAGAAGAAACGGGCCCACCAGGAGATTGATTGACCCAAGAATGACTTTAAAATCTAAACTGTGTTGACAAATATCGTGTTTTTACTAAACTTTGAAATAAAAATTTACTAGTTATTACCACAGTGTCGGATCTCATTTATTAGAATTTTATTTTCACACCATCGGGTGTTTGTCTTCATGTATTGCAATGGTGCGGTTTGCGTTTTCTATTCTTACATACATACCTGTACAACATTTTTTGCACATTTCTTTGCTTTGCTTTGTGTCTAACCTCGCTCTTATATGCTCAATGTTTGTGCACATGTATGTGGCTGTTTTAAGTGCAGACAATTTTGCTACCATCACAGTGTGTTTTGTTGACATTACTCTATTCTTATGTGCTGCCTTGTTACAATTTTCTTTATTCTTATTTGAATAACTACTAAACAATTAGTATAAAGAATTCATCCAAGAAACTTTTATCTCGATCGCACTCAATCTGAAACGTTCACCTCAAACTGCTAACCCAATGTAGCAAAAAATCTGTAAGTGATGGAGCAAATTGGTTACCAGATTTGGATTCAGCGCACCAAAAAACGTAAAAATCAATCAAAACATTAGAGGCAGTTTAAAAAAAAATTTTTTTAGTGTACCTGTGTAATTAATGAGATCAAAAGCACAAGAAAGATCCAAAGAGAAAGCTAGAATCCAGTTACTAGAATTGAGAGCACTCTGAATGTCACTCAAGAGGACCGTGGTGATGGTCTCGGTGCTGTGTCCTGCATGGAAGCCGGACTGCCATGGGCATAGGATATGGGTGTGCTCTTTATGGTTGGAAAGCTGTGTGAAGACAATGTGCTCTGCCAGTTTAAAGAGGAAAGGAAGGTTGGAGATAGGATGGTAATTCACAGGATACTGGAGATTAAGATTCTGTTTTAACAGGGGCTTAATTGAGGCTTGCTTCCAGGTCCATCTCAAAGCTATTGTTGATCAATGTCTGTGCAATGGGAAGAAGGCCTAAAGAATTTCCCCAACCCATGAGGGTGGAATGGAGTCTAGGGTACATGTTCTTTTATGAGTGGTAGTAAAAGCCTTTTTTAGTGCACAAGCAGTTACGGAAGCAAGTGAGACCAAGTGTGTGATGACACTGCAGGGAGGGTGGATGGGAACTGAGGAGGAAAGTATAAGTCTGGTACAGACAATTGAAAGTGAAGCTGCTCTATTTTGGCCAAAAAATGAGAGGCTAGTATATCCAGGGAGAAGCCTATCCAAGACTGTAAATGACTGGGTGTGGAATTTAAGGAGGATAATTTAGCAGCTGCTGAGAATAATGCTTTAGAAAAGGAAGAAGAGGAAGAAATGGAGTTAGAAAAATAGGTCTTTTTGGAAATTATAGAGCAATGACACGCATGAAGATTTTTGAAAGTCATAAGGGTAGATGGCAAGGGGGGTTTTAGTCAGAGAGAAGAGGCAACTGGAGTAGCCCTCTCTGTGATGATCTCAAAGCCACACAATTGATCAAAGAGCCCCTTCATTCAAATACAGTTCAAATTGCAGGATTTTGGCACCCATAGGCAAGATCAAAAGAAGTTCTCAGAGAAAAGGAAGGGGTGGACTCATGTCATAAATCCCAAAGACTGGAGAACCAGAGGAGGAGCAGAGGAAGGTCATAGTTCCACAGTGGTACCTCTTTGAATCAGCACATGCAAAGTAAGCAGGAGCAAGCTGGGCTATACAGTACCTATGTTGTCTATGCCAAAATCTGGGTCTAGAAACCCAGGCTATTCGAAGTTGACCTGAACCCTCCCTATCCAGAAACACCCAAAAATTTCTAATTGAGTCCTTAGAATAATTACACCAGTAATGCTTCATCTCTAGGATAATACTGATTAATCAGTTTCCCCAGAGCAAAAAAGCTCAATTGTTGAGCATACTGAGCACTAGCCCACTGGCCCAAAACAAATTAGCCATCTTTTCCAAGCAACCATTCAAACATTGAATCATCAGTTCAGCAAACGTCCCCACTACAATTTAAAGTCGGAAACCGTGTGCATAAGTAAATAGAAGGAAATCCCACTGATGATTAATCTGGCCAAGAAGTTGTAAAAAAAATGTTGAAAAGCGGGACAATAAAGAGGAGTCCTGAGGGATACCCTAGCTGAATTGCTTTACAGAGGACCATTTTTTTAAAATCTCACCCTGAACATCCTCCCTTTAAGGAATGATTCAATCTAGGTCAGTACTTTCCCCTGACAGACCCAGCCAAGCGCATCTTTCCAGCAGTAGATCAGATTCCACTAAATCAAAGGCAAAGCTTAAATCCAGCATAATTAACAATGGAGAGTCATTCTATCTAGATAATATAAAACCTCAAGGAAAGCACCAACTTGTGAAACTACTTACTTGTCAATCAATTTGGACATATATATTAGAGATAGGGCTATAGTTACCACATAATGATGGGTCATCTGTTCCCTTTTTCAATATCAATGTAATCTCTCATTCCTCCAATAACATGAGAAATCTTTTTTTATATATTTAGCTCATGTCTTTCCATTAGTAGATCAAGGTGAGTTATATTCAGGTTCAACAGGCAGTTCCCTGACTCCAGAAGGCTCACTATCTAAACTTGCACCTGAGACAATGAAGGGCTAAGTGATTTGCCCAGGGCTTCAAGGAGCTCCAGTGAGATTTGAGCCTTTGCATTCCTGATATCTAATCTACTGATCTATTTATTTATTTAATAGCATTTAATATACCACCAGAGTGGAGTAATAGCCTAGTGACTAGGGCACTGACTTGTTAACCAAGAGACCAGCGTTCGGTTCCCACTAGCACTCCTTGTGGCCTTGGGCAGGTTGCTTAATTCTCCATTGCCTCAGAAAAAAGGCATGCCAATCGATTTCTGGTCACAATGCCAATAAAATCCAGGAGCTGCTAGGTTGCCAGGAGTCAGCATTGACTCAAAGGCATGCATTGCAATATACCACAATTCAAATTGAACAGCATGGTGCTTTACAAAAATAAGTGGCATGAAAACCAGAATCTAACATAAAATACCGAACACAACTATAAAAAGAAGATATACGCAACAACAAAATAAGATACTTTCATACAAAAGGGAGGGGATGAATAGAACAACAATGTTTTCTAGGGACCAAGAATAGGGGACATGCTAAACTACTAGTCTACTCTTCTTCCCTGCACAGCTTTTTATCACACCCAAGGGTGCATGATCAATGGCAAAATGGATTGCACTACACACATTAAGTAGTTTGTCGCGGGGCTCCCCCGTCTACGCCTTATTACTGTTGGGGTGACCCCGGGCAAAGATTATGCTAGGCAGTCAAGGGAATGTAAGTTCACTCGGCGTAGTTGAGAGAAGTGACCTCACAGATTCCAACTACCTAGGAGCACTCATTAATGAGACCAGGTGGAGGGAAATAAGGCTTTTATTCCCTGGTTAATGCAAAGGTTCAACATAAGATATAATCCATGAAACAGAAAGTCCTTTGTGTCAAAAGATACCAGTATTTACAGTGGGTTACTTAACTGTTGCTTCACAGTTAAGGCAGGTTTTCAGAAGTAGAATTCAATACACGAAACAGCAATTACATTTCATTCACTCTTCTTCATTACATGGAGCATACAGACTCTGGAGCTGAGGCAGTGCACCAATCAAATTCCATGAGTTCTGGCATAGGTGAGGGAACAGTGTTTGGATAACAATCTCCATGGACTCTCCTTCACTGTACTCAGTTGAGGAGTATTCACTGTCCCTGTCTAACTCAGCCTTGTAAGTTAAAACCCTGGAGTCTGGCTTCCTATAGCCAGGGGTTCTCAATGTTGCAGGAATTTTACTGAACCAATCTGGTTTCTTTTCCCTTACATAAGGAGCATGGGTTCTAGCAAAGCCTTTAGGAGCACAACAGGTACAGTCATTGGTTAATGTTTCATACCTGGGTTTAGCTGAGTTGGAATGCACCGTGTTTTCTCTTCCAGCCACTCTCCCTTGGTAGCTGAGCCTCTGCCTGCCTGCTTTGGACACAGCTGGGCTTCTAGGCAGTTGAGTAAAACTTGGCCTGGATTCTCCTCTCTCTCTGGGTAAAAACTCCAGCCGATCATAAAAGTGCTTTCCTCTCTGACATGGTAAAACTTGGCAATAATCCTTTAGAGATTGTAAGCTCTTCTCAGAACCCTTCCCCCTGGTTCTTAGCTTCTGTCTCTCTGTTCTGGCTTCAGGCAGACTGTGAGAACAGGGCGTGGCAGATACTCTCACCTTAGAGCTGGCTCTATCAAACTTCCCTATTGCAGCAGGGTCAGTTTGGGCCTTCTGGCTCCCAACCTTGTGAAGTCTGTTCCCAGTCAGATTATTCTCAGTCCTTTCCTGATGCCTCTCAGCTTTCTCTTGCCCCTTTCTTCTGTGGCTCTCAGCCTTCTCTCGCTGGCTCTCAGCCTTCACCTCCTTCTCTACTTCTTTCTCTCGGTGGCTCTCAGCCTTCTCTACTTCTGTTTTTGTTCTAGAAGCCTTCTGCTCTGACTTATAAAGCAAAGTGCTTGAGCTGACTTCCGGGTTTCTTCCCAGGTGCAAGTCATCAGAATTCCTAGGCTCATTAACTCCCGAATGTCTGTTCCTGCTCCCTCTAGCTGTACCTGGAGGTAATTGCACACCTAGTTCCTCAAAAGAAACTGGATTTCTTTTCAACCACTCATCTTTATTGACACACGCCTCATGACAAGTTATTGAGTCATTTCTGTTATAAGGTGTTGAAGGTGTGAATAAAGAGGTATACAAGGGTGAGTCGGTTGATATAGTGTATCTGGACTTTCAGAAAGCATTTGACAAGGTCCCTCATCAGAGACCTTTGGTACTATTGTGGATCAGGAACTGGTTAAAAGATAGAAAGCAGAGGGTAGGGCTAAATGGTCAATTTTCCCAATGGAAAAAGGTGAATAGTGGAGTACCCCAGGGATCTGTGCTGGGTCCGCTGCTTTTTGACATATTCATAAATGACCTGGAAAAGGGAATATAACGAGTGAGGTTATCAAATTTGCAGATGACACAAAACTATTTAAAGTTGTTAAAGCCCATGAGGATTGTGGAAAATTGCAGGAGGATCTTGATAAATTGGAAGACTGGGCATCTAAATGGCAGATGAAATTTAATGTGGACAAGTGCAAAGTTGTGCACCTAGGGAAGAACAACCCAAACTATTGTTACACAATGCAAGGTTCCACATTGGAAACCACCACCCAGGAAAAAGATTTAGGCGTCATCATGGATAACATGTTAAAAAACCCTCGGCCCAGTGTGCAGTGGTGGCCAAGAGAGCAAATAGAATGTTAGGTATCATAAGGAAAGGAATGGAAAATAAAACAAAAGATATTATGATGCCTCTGCATCATTCCATGGTGTGACCGCACCTTGAATATATTGTACAATTCTGGTTGTCATATCTTAAAAAGGATATAGTGTTATTAGAAAAGGTACAGAGAAGAACCACCAAAATGGTAAAGGGGATGGAAGGATACTCCTATGAAGAGAAGCTAAAAAGGTTAGGGTTCTTCAACCTGGAAAAGAAATGGCTGAGGGGAGATATGATAGAGGTCTATAAATTAATGCATGGAATGGAATGGGTAAACGTAGATCGATTGTTTACATCATCAGAATATAAAAAGACTAGGGGACATGCAATGAAGCTACAGGGTAACCTATTTAAGATTAATAAGATAAAATATTTTTTCACTCAACGTGTAATCAAACTCTGGAATTTGTTACCGGAGGATGTAGTAAATGCTGTTAGTGTAGCTGGGTTTAAAAAAATGTTTGGACAAGTTCGTGGAGGAAAGATCCAAAAAACATTATTAAAAGGGACCCGGGATATCACTGCTTGACCCAATACAAGCACTGAGGAACCTGTGTCTTTTGGGGAGACTGCTAGGTTTTTATGACCTTAGTTTGGCCACTGTTGGAAACAGGATACTGGGCTTGATGGACCTTGGTCTGACCTAGTATGGCATATCTTATGTTCTTATGTTCTTTATCCTCTGTTACATTCCTGTCTAATTCAACTTGTTTGTCTAAACCCTAGTCCAGTGCATACGATGAACCATTAATTTGCTTTTTTAGCTCTTTGATCTTAGAAACAAGATAATATGCCAGTGAATTCATGTCCAAATCTTCCTTCTGATCCTGCTCACCTACTATACTGGTCCTTAACAACCCCCTACCTACTTTAAACTTCTCCTTAGATTTGTTAGATGCCCCCTCAATCACCTCCTCAAAATTAAACTTTCTCCAGATCCTTGCTAGATGGCAAACCTTCCACTTCTATGGCCTTTGGAGTTCAGAGAACCAACCCTTACTTTTAAATGGTTGGCTACAAAAGGTCCCTACTGGTGCAACCTCCTCCAGACCCAGTCTTCTAACTTATCATCCACAGCTTCCTCAGAGGATGTAACCTGTAACCTCTCTGCTGTCTCTTCAAATACATTTATATCAACTTTATCTTTACCCTCTCTTCCCTCTACTAACTTCTTTATCACTTCTCCTGACCAAGATGTAAAATGAATGGGACAATGGTCTCACCACGTCACTGGATTAAATCTAAAATATGTTCCCCCAGATTGGAGGGTGTTATTATCATTTACAAAAGTCCTTTAAAATAGGAACTTACATGTGTAAATGGTGCATAACTTTCCACACAGCCCTTATAAAATCATCTCCTTAATGATTATGAATTTCATATTCATTAATAAATGAGTGAACCTTGCTTCTAGAGGATTATATTTCAATATTCTCAGATGGGCAATCTTTTACACAGCTCATCTCCCCACCCACACCTCCCTCTCCCCATATCATGTAAAACACTTCCCTCCTCAGTCATGGTCTTTAACACATCTTAAATGCACTCCAACAGCTCCCCTAATTCCTCAAGCAACCCACACTTTCTCACTAAAAACATATACAACAAAACTAGTATCAAATCACTTTTCACCCTAGCCTTAAAACAGGTAATTATCAAATATCCAACCTGTGCAACTTGGTCAGAGCCTACCTAAAAGAATAAGGGGTATGTTTACTAAACTGCGGTAATGGTACATAACGCTCGTTATGTAACGTTAACGATCGTAAAGCTCCGCGGCGTGGTAAGACACCGCAGAAGGTGGAGAGAGGGTGGAGAGAAGGGGTCAGTGGGCGGAGAGTGGGCGGGGAGAGGCTCCCTTCACACTAACGCGTTGATCTGAAGAGCTAAATCCTAACGCGAATGAAAACCTGCCGTTAAATGCACATTACAGGGGAGAGAAACCATTTCAGTGTCAGCAATGTACAGCCTAGGCAGGGAAACCTAAAAAAAGTGATAAGTGTGATACATGTGCACAGAACAAAAGGGCTCATAAACACTGAAAATGACCTCAACAAACTGGAAAAAAACCATAACCAAGCTGGCTAATAGTGGTATTAATGAGAAACATCAACCCCCCCCCCCCCCGAGAAAACTCCATAGAAAAGATATAAATCGTGGAAGGGTCTACACTCCATCCCCATACAAGGTGAATGAGCCGACAGTGAGATAGCGCTGCTCAGGGTTTTCCACTCCATCGGACAGGATTCCTATGGCGTGCACATGTCCCGCAACATCAGGGCGGGCATGTCAGAATGGCAACTGGACAGATGCCGGAAAAGGGGATACAGAGGGCCGCAGGCGGCACATGCTGTGGTGCAGCTGGCCACAGTGCGGACTAGGGTGATGCCTAGCTGGCCCATATGAATGCTGAAACAGCAGAGCAGCCAGACAGCAACTGCTGAAGGCCCAACATGGGCACGACTGTGTTTCCCACAGTGTCCCAACAGCTACCCCCAAGGGCACAGAACATTGGCAGGCGGGGCTGGGGGGGGAGCGTGGACGTCTATGCAGGCACCCCTACCCCAGAACCCACACCATAGGCAGCTGCCTACCTGCACACTGGATGGCCTGAGACTGCGCACCACCAGCACCACCAGCAGAAGGGCATGTCAGCATGGTGGCTGAGGGATACTGGTGGTGGAGGTGGCAGTGGCAGCTGCCCAGAGCAGACCGTGGCCTAGCCCTGTGTAGGTGGGTGCCGTGTACTGCAACAGACGGGCCCTGTCTGACGAACAGTCATGGTATCACCAAGAAATGTACTGACTCTGTGACAACAAGGTGGTGCAGTGCACAAAACCAGTATATTCAGAAGCAGAGGGTCACAGGTTCAAGTCCCAGCTGTGGTTCCTGCCAACCCAGTCACAATATTTTACCCAATACTACAACGTGCTAATACAGACAGCACCTTTATTGCAGATGATGTAAACATGCCCAAGACACCTACATTTTATCCTACAGAGCACGGACACCATAAACATGCAAATTACCTAGAGCAGAGTCTCCCAAATGCAGTCCTGGAGGGCCAAACACCATTCCGGTTCCATGCTGCCTCTGATAAAGATGCCTGTGCTGCATTTCTATGTGCCACCCCCATGGTATGCAGATGTATCTCATGCATATTCATGAGGGACAGCATGAAAACCCGAACAGTGTTTGGCACCGCAGGACTGGAGTTGGGAACCTCTGCCGTAAAGCAGCAGCCAACAGGGGCAGACACACCCACACCCACTGGCCCCATTATCCAAAGCCTCCTGGAGAGGCAGGACTTTGGGCTCTGCATGCATCTCCCAATACTAGCACTTGCATACCTTAGTAATGCCACCCTAAACCTGGGAATATGGTACACATCTATCAAAAGGTTGCTGTGATTACTGGCAGATAGCAATTCCTACATTAAGTACAATTTTCTGAGTGAGCTGCATCATAGCAACCTTTCTGATGTCTGTGGAGTGTGCTACAGGTCTTGTGTCTGACAGTGTTTACCAACCTGGGGAGTGACTCCTACAGTATTGTGTACCATAGCCATGCCTGCACTGTGCCCAGGACTGGTGTGGTGGCCTGGGCTGCCCAACACCTCTATAGTTGCACAATGCTGGCATAGGTGTGGGAAGTGTGTGTCTGTCTATCCAGTGTGTGGTGGCTGCCAACACCCTCCACGGCCCACATTGCTAGCACTGTTGCCAGTATTGGCCTGCCAATGTGCATAATGAGGAGCAAGGTACCGTGGGAATAGCCTGGATAGGGTGGCCTGGCCTGGCCGCATCTGCACAGGGCATAGGGCAATGGCTCGGACATTGTAGTGCCCGGTACCACCTGCATGGACAGGGTGGCCATAGCATGTCCTGCTGGGAGGTCACTCTCACCCTGACTGAGCAGTGACCATGGCATGGCTAGGTTCCCCCATAGTGCTATATAGCATTTCTCTCATGTGATATTTATGGGTTTTCTTTTGGGGCCCAATCACTGACTTATCTGCTTGGTGTGTATGCTGACATCCCCATTCTGGGTACATGCATCTCCTCCAGGACCATGCACTATGGACTAGCTGGCGGACTGTCTGCAGCTAGTATGTGTCTTGCTGGAACACCTTGCAGGGTGCAGCGGCTGGAGGCTTGCTGCTGGAGAATGTCAGATAATGGTGGGGGGCAGCTGAACATTTCCAGGCCTGCCGTCTATCTGCTATTGCGTTATGGATGTGTACCGCTCTGTCTGTTCCCCAGCAGGACTGGGGTTGATGGTCCCCTCTACTGCTACCATTGCAGGGAGGTAGACTGTGGATCTATTGGTGGGTGATCCTGTTTCCCACCCTGAGCCCCAGAGGGTGGGTTGTGTGGTGGTACATAATCTGCCTATGGGTCCGTACACCCCCCCCCCCTTCACCTACAGCAGGTAACCATGGCACCAACACAGGATATGCACTATTCTGGGTGCATCATCGCCCATAAGGACTAGACATGACCGAGACATACAGCAGGACACAGATGAATCCTAGGTCTGGCTAACGGAACTACCTATCACACACTGATGGGGACCTGCAGCATGGTGTATTTCAGCCATGAAAGGTGCTGTGGACCTGGTGCTGGGCGCCCCACCTCAACCTCAGGGTGGGCACAGTACCCGCACAATGTGACTGTCTGTGGCTACTCTGTGGCAGTGCCACACACGGTCTGTTGCCCCTACCAGGCCGAGGTGTTGTGGGGGTGCATACCCAATCTTGTGCCCATCTCTCGTCTGCTGATTTGCATGTGCAGTGCATCATGGGTACGGGTGGGTTAACCCTATCCTGGTAACCACAGCAGACAGTTTGTGTGGTGCCGTGCAGTTCTACTGCAGCCAGCCAGGGCTTTGTTCACAGCCTTATAAGGTGTCCTATAGGGGACATTATAGGGTGCCTTGGCGGACAGTACACTTTATAATGTGCCCTATGGAGTGCCTTATGGGGTGCCTTATGTGGCACCTTAGGTTATGCCACCGTGAGGGTGTGTTTGCTGGCAGCACTAATTAAAATACATGTCAAATGCCTCAACAATCACTACTTAAATGTAAAGGGTGCTGCCTCAGCCAGCCTTATACATTAGGCCCACTGGGGAATCGAACCCATGACCCCTGTACCATCAGTCAGTGTTGTAACCATTGTGCAACAGCTCTGTTGCTGTGCTTGTATGCCTGCGCGCCTTCTTAAGATTAACACGCGGTAACGTGCCCTGTAGCGCTCATTCATATATGGCGCCTTGTAACACGCGTTCTCGGCACGTTCTTGGTAACGATGTACCGCCCATGTCCTTATTTGGGATTTCTGTCTCTATTGCAGCTCCTAACGCGAATCGCACTAACGCAGTTTAGTAAACATACCCCTAAGTCTTTAAAGTCATTAGGATGCAGTGGATAATGTCACTAGAAGTGCTAAGGATAGGGCTACCGCATGCTGTTGACCGGTGCCTCTCTATTCCCTAGCATACAACTTCAATTACAGTCACTCCTGCACAAAAGATCTTGACAGCACAATCAATTCAGATGGTAGGTGGACAAATTAAACCTTTTTCCTATTATAGTTTACAGTATATTAAAAATGTACTATACTGCCTTTCACAGTAGCATCAAGATGATTTACAACCTCAGTCATGGTGGGCCACCCTTGGAGAATGTCTTTAAAGGCATTGGGAGGGTAATTTTATAATAGGTGTGAAGGGCAAGTAAGCGCCTTTTGGGCATATTTTATAAAGACACTTAAAGGCACATTTTACAAATGATGTCCAAGCGCAATCTGGGACATTCAAGCCAGAACGTCTGAAAACAAAAAAAGCATAAGAACATAAGAAATGCCATACTGGGTCAGACCAAGGTCCACCAAGGTCCATCAAGCGTAGTATCCTGTTTCCAATAGTGGCCAATCCAGGTCACAAGTACCTGTCAGGTTCCTCAAAAAGGCTATGTATTATGGATAAAGCTCCACTTTTTGACCAATCCAAAAAGGCACACAGGTTCCACAATGCTTATCCCGGGGCAAGCAGTGGATTTCCCAGGTCCTCTTTATGTTTATGTTTATTAGCATTTGCTTGACTGCCTTTCACAATAGTACCAGGGCGGAGTACAAAATTAAAACCTGTTAAATCAATAAAAATAAAATAAATAAATAAAAGACAATTAAAATATGATGTAAAAAGATAGAGTGGAACATCATATCATAATTCATTCATGCAGAGAATAGGGAGGGGGAGGAAGGAGGGGGGGACAAACAAGGGAAAGGCGGAAAAGAGACACAAGGAAATGTAATAATGAAAAGAATCAAGAAGCAAACAAGTCGAAAGCATTATTAAACAGATGGGTCTTCATCAGGGTTTTGAACCTAATGTAGGAAGATTCAAGTCTGAGGGCAGGGAGGACAGAATAGGTGCAATGAAATAGAAAGCAGAAGTATGTGTGGAATTCAAATGAGCCTGTGTAGCAGATGGTAGATGGAGACGGTTAGCGTGGATGTCTCAGAGGGCATGGTATGGGTGATGTAACAACAGAGAATCTGAGAGATAACGGGGAGAATTGGAGTGGAGTGCACAGTGAACTAGAGTGAGCAATTTGTATTGTATTGTATAATAGTTTATGTATTAATGTATTAATAATAGTTTATGGACCTTTCCTCCAAGAACTTGTCTAAACCTTTTTAAACCCAGCTACACTAACAGTTTTTACTACGTCCTCCGATAATGAATTCCAGAGTTTGATTACGTGGGGCCATAGGCTAACTGCAGGGAGGCAATTACATTCCCATGCAGTTACTGCATTTCAACATGGCAAAATGGCTGCTGGTGCAACTAAGGCTACTGACTGAGGTAGCATTAGTTGTACTCACACTACTTGTGCGCTGAGCCATTATGTTAGTTTCTGCCCACAATGCAGATGCCTGCATGTGGGAGTCTTTCTCTCGCCTCACTCTGAAGTAAAGTATAATTTTGGGAAATAATCCTGTAAACCTAAGAGTAATGGGTAAAAGCATTTTTGTCTACATATGTCTGTTTTAGTTTGGATTACTATATTCCCTGCTTGGTGAAGATCTATCTCTGTTCTGCATATGTGTGACTGAGGCTACATATTCTGTTAGTATGGAGTTTCTATGTAGGAATCTGCAGTAATCTGGCTTGTTCAGTTTTCTGAATAGAAATATGGATGTTCTAGGTCCCACTGCAATATTTATGGTGCTGTCCTTTTCTGGGTATGCTTGATGTTGTGTGAGTTTCAGAAGCTAGTGCTGTTATGGAATAGTAGATTTCTTCTATGGGTTCTGTACTCTGGATTCTTGGTGTAGTCAACTGTAGGGTGTTGGTTGGGGGGTACTGGAATATGGATTGACTTTGAGATTTGCAGTTCTGCATTCTTTATGCTACCAGACTAAAATTTAAAATATTTTGTCAGTTCAGCTCAAAGGACATTTCAGATTTAAAGGAAGGTCTCAGTTTAATTTTTTTTAGTAGCCTGATAGCTTCACCACTGCTGATTTCCAGATTTTTCCAGCTTTAGCACAATCCAATTCAGCCTTTGAATTCATGGCTACCAGGATTTATTTATCTCATTTTATATCTTCCCTCCTCATCAATAAACTGGTCATAGCAAAATAAATCTGATGTGTAGATACTTATAGGGGTATGTTTACTAAACAGCGCTAACATTGCAGCGGTGACGTTATCACGCGATAAGTGATGTTATTGCACGATAATGGCACATTACCGTGCGATAACATCACGTATTACGTGATAACGTCTCCGGTGGTGTTAAGGTGCACACAGGGTGGAGTAAGGCTCCCCAGAGGGCAGAGTAAGGCTCCCCAGAGGGCGAAGCAAGGCTCCCCAGGGGCGGAGATAAGGGGTCAATGGGCGGAGAGTGGGTGGGGAGAGGCTCCATGCACAATAACGCCATGAAATGAAGGTCTGAAATGTAGCAACACCACGAGAAGCAATTGTACTATGTAGATGCAAAGACCAAGTCCAAGCGTGGTAATAGGAAAGACCTTTATTTGTCGTATACCAGGGACAACCCGACACAGGCCGTGTTTCGTTACCTTCGTCAGGGGTTTTAAAATGGCACACTCAATGAGAATCTTATCTCTTATGTATCCTTATTGTACTCGATACAGAGTTTTAGCTCTAAAACGGGTCTGTGATAAAGTATCTGCTCAAAAATAGAGCGCGAACCGCTATGTGTCAGAAGTGTTATGCAAATGAAAACCAGTGAAAACCTTGCGCTAGAGGCACATTTGCAGGGGAGAGAGAAGATTTCAGTCAGCAATGTGCAGCAAAGGCAGGGAAACCAAGAAAAGTGATAGTAGTGATACATGTGCAGCAACATCATAGTGCCCAAGTACGAGAGGGCACTACTGTGAGGCTGCAAATGGGGTACAGGGGTTGCAGGCGGGACATGCAGTGGGGCAGCTTGGGCACAGGGTGGGCTAGGCAGATGCCTAGGTGACACATAGGAATGTAGAAGCGGAAAACCAGCAACTGACAAAGGGCAAA
Source organism: Ichthyophis bannanicus (assembly GCA_033557465.1). NCBI lineage: Eukaryota > Metazoa > Chordata > Amphibia > Gymnophiona > Ichthyophiidae > Ichthyophis > Ichthyophis bannanicus. The sequence continues at coordinate 1,576,963,804 of CM066032.1, forward strand.
CATGGCCACGAGTGTGTGTCTCACAGTGTCCTAGGGGACAGTACCCAGCAAGTACCCCAAAGGGCACATAACATTGGCAGGCGGTGCCGGGGGGAAGTGTGGTTTTCTATGCAGGCACCTCTACCCCATATCACGCACCATAGGCAGCTACCTACCGGCACACTGGATGGCCTGGGACTGCGCACCACCATCACCACTGGCACAAGGGCATGTCAGCATAGTGGCGGAGGGGTGCTGGTGGCGCAGGGTGCAGTGGCATCTGCCCACAGCAGGTCACGGCCAAGCCCCATTTAGGTGGGTGCCGTGCACTGCAAGACAAGTTCTGTCTGACGAACAGTCATGGTATCTCCAGGGAATGATCTGCCTCTGTGGCAACAGTTTGGTGCAGTACACACAGCCAGTGTGTTTAGGGGCAGAAAGTCACAGGTTCAAGTCCTAGCTGTGGCTCCTGCAAACCATGTCCCTATATCTTACCCAGTACTAAACCATGGTAATAAAGACAGAACCTTTATTGCAGATTAAATAAACATGCCATAAATGCCTATGTTTTACCCTACAGAGCACAGACACCATAAACATTTTTTTTATTTATTTATTTGGACAGCTTTTATATACCGCTGCTTCCAAGGATCAGCAGCGGTTTACATTATAACAAACAGAACAGATACATTGAACTTTAAGAACTAGGAACATTTTACATTATAACAAATCAAATATCAATACAATTGATTCAGAACTTTATGAGTTAGTTAACATTATTACAGGTATTACATTATTACAGGTATTGTATAATGCAATACTAGTATAGATGTATTACAGTATAACATAACATTATTGAACTATATTACAAATAATAGTTTATTAATGTAATTGATTCAGTTTAAGGAGGTTGGGAAGCTATACCTGTTTCTCCATTGGTGTAGTATTGTGTGAATAGATGGGTTTTTAGTGTTTTCCTGAATGTTAGAAGATCTTTTGTTTCTCTTAGTTGATCTGGTAGATTGTTCCACAGTATCGGAGCAACTAGCGAAAAGGCACTGTTACTTGTTGAGTGTTTAGATTTTCTTATTATATCTGGGACTGCTAAGGTGTTGAGGTTTTTTCTCCGTCTTATCCTATTTTCGGGTGGGCTGTGAAGGAGGGTGGTTAAGTATGATGGAGCAATATTATTAAGTAATTTGAATGTGGTTAACAGTATTTTATATTGAATTCTACTGGATATAGGTAACCAGTGTAGGGTGAATAGAATAGGGGTGATATGGTCTGATAGTTTGGCTTTAAGTATAACTCTAGCTGTTACATTTTGGGCCATTTGTAAGATTTTGATGTTCTTCTTGGTTATACCATGTAGTATGCTATTACAAAAATCAAAATGTGGTATGATCAAGGCTTGAGTAACAGTTCTAAAGTCATCATCTTGTAATAGTGGTCTTAATTGTTGGATAGAACGCAATTTGTAATAGATTGTTTTTGTTAATTTCTTGATGTGTGTTGTGAAACTGAGCGTTTTGTCAATGATAACTCCTAAATATTTTATTTCTTCCTTGATTGGAAGAGTGGCATTGAGGATATTAATGTTAGCTGGGGGAGTATATTTTGTGTTTTTTGTTGCAATCAGGACTTCAGTTTTTTTTATGTTAATAGTTAGATTGTTTGAAAGGAGCCATTTTTCGGTTTCTATTAGACAGTTTATTATATTGTTGTGGTTTGGGTTAATTACATTAAACTCAGAGAATAACATAATGTCGTCTGCATATATAGAATAGTTAATTTTGTATTTTTTGAATATGGAGCATATTGGTTGGAGGTATATGTTAAATAATAAAGCAGACAGAGCTGAGCCTTGGGGTACACCTTGTTCTTGAGGGAAAGGGGATGATGAAAATTGGTTAAACTGAACATATTGTGAACGATCAGATATGTATGATTTAATCCATTCGAGTGTGGTTTTTAGCAATAAACATGTGCAATCCCTAGAGCAGAGTTTCCCAACTGCAGTCCTGGAGGGCGAAACACCATTCAGATTTCATGCTGTCCCTAATAAATATGACTGTGCTGCATTTGTATGCACCGCCCCCATTGTATGCAAATGTATCTCATGCATATTCATTAGGGGACAGCATGAAAACCTGAACCATGTTTGGCCCACCAGGACCGGAGTTGGGAACATCTGCCCTAGAGCAGCAGCCAACAGGGGCACAAACACCCACACCCACAGGCTCCACTATCCAAAGCCTCTTGGAGAGTCAGGCTGTTGGGCCCTGCACGGAGCAGCATCTCACAATACTAGCACCTGCATACCTTAGCAATGCCATCCTAAACTTGGGAGCACATTCCACATATATCAAAAGGTTGCTATGATTAATGGCAGATAACAAATCCTAAGTTAAACACAATTTGTTGACAGAGATGCATCATAGCAACCTTTCTGATATCTGTGGAGTGTGTTTCAGTTTTGGTTTCTGACAGTGTTTATCACCCCAGGGAGTGACCCCAACAGTATTGCGTACCATAGCAATGCCTGCACTGTGCCCAAGACTGGTGTGGTGGCCAGGGCTGCCAAAAACCTCTATATTTGCACAATGCTGGCATAGGTGTGGGAGTGTGTGTATGTCTATCCAGTGTTTTGTGGCTGCCTACACCTTACTGAGCCCACACTGCTTGCACTGTTTCCAGTGTTAGCCTGCCAATGTGCATAATGAGGAGCAAGGTATTGTGGATATGGGCCGGACAGGGTGGCCTGGGCAGGATGCATCTGCACAGGGCATAGGGCAATGGCTGGGACATTGTAGTGGCCGACCACCACCTGCACTGACAGGGTGGCCACAACATGTCATGCTGGGAGGTCACTCTCACCCTGACTGAGCAGTGACCATGGCATGGTTAGGTTCCCCCATAGTTCTATACAGTATTTCTCTCAAGTGATATCTATAAGTTCCCTTTTCTGGGGCCCAATCACTGACATACTTGCTTGGTGTGTGTGCTCACATCCCATTTGTCGGTGCACACAGTTCCTCCAGGAACATGCACTAGGTAGTGCTAGCAGACTGTCTGCAGTTAGCATGTGTATGGCTGGAACACCTTGAAGGTGGAGACTGACTGTGCCCTCTGCTGGTGAATGTCAGATAGTGGTGGGGGGCAGCTGAGCTTTTCCAGGCCTACTGCCTTTCTGCCAGTGCCGTGTGATGTGTACAGATCTGCACCGATTGCCCTGTAGGTTGCTTATTCCCCAGCAGGACTGGGATTGATGATCCCCTCTACTGCCACCATTGCAAAGATATAGAATATGGATCTGTTGGTGGGAGACCCTGTACCCCACCCTGAGCCCCAGAGGGAAGGTTGGGTGGTGCTATATAATCTGCTTTTGGGTCCAACCACCACCATTCTCTTATAACATGTGACCATGGCAACCACACAGGATATGCACTTTTCTGGGTACATTATAGTTCACAAGGGCTAGATGTGACTGGGAAATACAGATGGACACAGGCATATCCTAGGAGTTTCTGCAAGGATGACCTATCACACACTGGCACTGATGGGGACCTGCAGCACATCCTATCTCAGCCAAGCCAGGTGCTGTAGACCTGGTGTTCGACGCCCCACCTCACCCTCAGGGTGAGCACAGGAACCGCACAATGTCACGGTCTGTAGCTACTCTTTACCTATAACACACACGGTCATTTCCCCCTACCAGGCCAGGGTGCTATAGAGGCGCATACCCCATCTTTTGAGCAGCTGTAGGCTGCTGATCTGCATGTGCAGTGCAGCATGGGTACGGATGGGTTTACCCTATCCTGGTAACCACAGCAGACAGTTTGTGTGGTGACCTGCAGTCTTTCTGTAGCCAGCCAGCAGTGTGTCAGATGCTATAGAGATGTAGTCCACTGGTTACTTCAATGACTGGAAAAGCAGAGGTCATGGGTTTGATCCCATAGTGGTGTTATTTAATAAGGCTGTCTGAGGCTTTTCCTTTTAATTTAAATCTGTGCTGCCAGCAAAAACACCCTCACAGTGCCGTAGCCTAAGGCACCCTATAGGGCACATTATAAGGTGCCTTAGCAGACAGTGCACTTTATAGTGTGCCCTATGAAGTGCCTTATCACTGCAGGATCGAACCCATGACCTCTGCCTATATAGTCATTGCACTAACCAGTGGGCTACATCTTTACAGCTTCTAACACTACACTGGCATGAACTTAGGATTAATGCACGTTAACATGCCACAGCGCTCACTATTGCATGATACCGTTTCCTTGCAACCTTACCTCTGGACCACCCATTACCTTATATGGCATTCTTCACATTAACACTGCAACTAGCACCAGTAACATTAAGATGGTTTAGTAAACATACACACCCCCTAATGCTTTTTGTTTGGGGGGGGGGGTGCTATTTAAGTGGCTTTTCATTTTGTAGTCAAGTTAGTGCTGACTCCTGGCAACCCAGCTGTCTCTGGGTTTTCTTGGCAATATATCACCAGAAGAAGATTGCCAGCCCTTCTTCCAAGGCAATGGAGGATAAAGTGACTTGTCCAAGGTATGCCAGTGGGAATCAAACCCTTGAGCTTCTGGATAGTAGGCAGTTGCTGTAACCACTAGGCTACTCCTCCACTTTTCGCTAGTCAAATTTAATGTTTATTATTATGTTTGTTGTATTGTAAAATCTGTTTTACTAAATTGCATGTGTATGTTTGAAAGCCAGCTAGGATTTTAGATGGGTGGTACATACATTTTAAAATAAAGTGCACTGAATATATTCAAATGATGCCCCAATGATTCTCTGCACCACCCCCTGGAGGAAGTGGAGGACAGCAGAAACTTCAGATTGGGACCAGTATGATCAAAGAATAAAATGATCAGACAACATAGGTAGAAGAGAATTTTATTTTCAATTTAGTGATCGGACTTGGTGCTATCTTTATATTTTATACAGTACATGGAAATGCATCTCTTTCTATATCTCTGGTATTGCACTGAATGCAGAATCTGGCTTCTTAGGGCTGCAGTTTAATTTTTATCTACATATGTTTATTTTGAGGTTATGGTCACTTATTCTCTACTTGGTCAGGGTCTGTGTTCTGAGCATGTGACCAAGGCCAGGTGTTCTTTTAACATGGAGTTTGTACGTAGTGATCTGTACTGCAGTAATCTGAATTGTTCGGCTTTACAAATAGGTGTTTGAATGTTCCAGGGCCTGTTGCAGTATTTACAGTGATGTTTTTTTGGGTAGACTCCTTCTATGAGCTTTGGAAGTTGCTGCTGATATCGTATGGTAGATTTGCTCTATAGATCCTCAGTGGCTTTATTGTATGGATGTGTATTAGTTCACAATATGCCTGATACTGGAGAATGTTTGTTGTTGTTAGCGAGATGATCAGAATCAGATTTTTTTTTTAGATACTGAGTTCAGTGGGTGAACGTCCTAGCTCTGCTCTGCACCCATTGTTGAAGGCGGGGGTTCTGTGAATGCAAAATATATGTTTAAAAAAAAACAATAACTACAATGCAGTTCATAACAACACAATAACAATGAGTTATAATTTGGTCTATAAATTGTGCTGTGTTTCTCTCTCTTTCTTTTAGTTCCTTGGTGTGCAAACATCTTGCATTTCTTCCACATTATCTAATTGGCTTTTTTGTTTGGTTCAGTCACTCCGGGGATGGAGGGGCGCCATCTCTGTAAATAGCCCACCCTGTATACACTGTAAATAGCCCACCCTGTATATAGCTCAAACAAATCAAGCACCCAACACATCCCTCACACAACTAAGTTTTATCCTCACTGCATGTACAACACACACACTTTACCTGATTGCTTGCTGTGATACCACCTTGATTATTAAGATAAGGCGGTTTAGAAATACTGTTAAATAAATAAATAAATAAAATCTCATCCCTCTCTTCAGGCAGCAGATTGCCTTGAGCCACCCCTGTTGGTATTGCCAGTGAGTGCACACAACACGGTCTCTTAAGTGACTGTGACTTAACTCTGAATATAGTCATTGAAACATGTCATTCTGCAGAGCTCATAGACTTGGAACTGAGAACTATAGAACAGAGTAACTCACCTACAACAAATCTGCTGAATGAAAGTACTATGGCAATGTACATAAGTGAGTGAAAGAACACATATGGGAAAACATGTGGAGTGGAGGAGTGGCCTAGTGGTTGGGGCAAGGTACTTCAGGCCGGAAGGTCGGGGGTTCAAATCCCACTAGAGGACAGCAACCTTGGCCCGGAAGGACTGGGGTTTCTAGTCCCACAGGTGCTCCTTGTGGTCTTGGGCAAGCCACTTAACCCTCCATAGCCCATGTTCCCTGTAAAATAGTTATCTCCAAGTTATAATGCCCTGTTCAATGTAATTTCAGTTTGTTCAATGTAAACCGCACTGATGCAGAATAGCGCGGTATATAAGAGAATGTAAATAAAATAAATAAAATAAAATGTTGGTAATGTGGTGGCCTATTAAGCAGGAAGCAGGCCACAGCAAGTGAACTGCATACATTGGAAGAGATATTAAAGTCAGATGATACAGACTTCCTCAGTACTGATGCAATTTTCTCAAGAGTGCCTTGGCACTAGGCAAACAAAAGAACATAAATGGTTTGTGAATCTCAGACTGAATAATATGGTATAACCTTAAAAGTTGGACTCTGGGGCAAAATGAAATGTCATGTATCTGAAAGACAAAATGAGGTTGGCACCAAGTGCATCTCTGAAGCTGAGTGGCACTAAATTGAAACTATATTCATGGGCGTTCATGCTATCCTTGGGCAGGGCCAGTGCAAGGATCTAGGCAGGCCATCCATCCTGCCACCCCCCACTGCCCCTATAGCCTATTGCACCTGCCACCCCCTGTTGCCCCTATTGCCCGCTACCCCTATTGCCACCGCTGCCCTATTGCCACTGCCTAAATAGGCCCTTCTTGTGTGAATTCTGTTAAGTTAGTGCTGTTATGGTATAGTAGATTTGCTGTACAGGCCCTGAATGACTTTTGTAGAGTTTTGTACTACTTCACAATATGCCCTAGTGCTGGAGAGGGTTTATGCAAAATCAGATTTTTTTTTGTATAGTGAGTTCTCTGGGGAAATAATCTGCTCTGCACCCATTTTGGGGGAAGGGACCATGGGGGTTTCTATGGATGTATGTATGTTTACAATACCATAACGATCCAGTGAGCAGAGTCAGGGGTCAATATTTATTTTATTAGAGTTCCAGACTACATATTTAAACTGCGGTGTTTTTGTGGAGCACAACCAGCAATTGAAAAGATATTTATAAATTATGTAGCCTGTGAATATAAATTGCTTTCTTCTTTTCTTGGCTCAAATACCTGGCCAAAGTTCTGAATAAGGGATCCATCTCCCCCCCCCCCCCCAAGGAGGCCCACCCTTTTAGGGTGCCTTGAGGAGCACTATCCCATCCCTCACTTCAGGCAGCAGATTGCCTTGAGCCACCTCTGAGTGGAGTACTCCACTATCCCCTTCTTCTCTATAGAGAATTGGCCATATTGTGGCAGGCTATGGCCTATAATAGTCTGCAAATGTGAAAGGCCTGTAAGTTAGGCCCTGATTCCAACCCCCATCTCAGTAAAGAACCAAAGTTTGTAAAAGTTTGAGAGAAACTGTTTTAAACTGCTTAATAAGAAGTTTTCATGAATGCATAAATCTTTCATTATTCTCTTGTACTGTGAAAATAGAAATGTTTCAATACTTGCATTCCTAGAGCCAGAAACGACCTTGCAGTAGAGAAGTATCCAAACCTTACCTACAGCCATACTACCTACCCTTACTTTTTGTCGTCTTGTACGTCATTACGTGTACGCCATTACGATTATGGGAGGGACGGAGTCCACGCAAACTCCGCTGGAATGTATGATCACAAATTTCCGTAAAGGATTTTCAGGAGACTACGGCATAAAAATGTCTCCATCTAGATTAAAAATATTATGTGATAGGGAGTGGCCTGTGCTAGCTACTTCGTGGCCCAGTGGGGGCACCTTTGATGTAGAAATAGTTTCCCGTGTTCATCAGCTTGTACAAAAAGTGCACCCTGACCAGTTCCCCTACATAGATTCCTGGTTGGGTGTTTGTGAAAGGCAGCCCTCTTGGGTAAAGCACTGCTATGAGGAACAGTGTAGAATATTAGTAGCAACTACTAGGGGGACCCGGAAGGTTGAGGAGAGGAAGCCGCCTGTGTATTCCGCCTCAGAGTCCCCAGAAATCCTGGCCCGTTCATCCCAGTACCCACATAGGTTAGTTCCCCCAGCTCCGCTACCTGAAGCGGAACCTGATGAGGTGCCTCAGCAATTACCGCTGCAGCAACAGAAGAAGCCCACTTCCCCGAGCGATAGCCCTGAGTCCTGCCCAAGTACGTTGGGGGAACCAGGGTCCTCCGACGATATAGAAACCAGAGGCTCTCCTGCCAGTTCAGGGTCACCAACCAAGGAAGCTTATACCTGGGAGCCGTATGATTTAAGAAGTATAACCCCGAAGAAGAAGGAGAAAGCAGGGCGCCTAATGCCATTATGTCAAGTGCCTGGTGTACCTATCCTAAATTAACAGGGCCAGATGGCACCAGGACCAACCAGTCTGGTCTACGTACCTTTTTCCACTACTGATTTATTAAACTGGAAAACGCATTATGCATCCTATACAGCAAAACCCCAGGAATTGACAGAGTTAATGTCTAGTATAATGCAAACTCATCAGCCTACCTGGGCCGATTGTCGCCAGCTCCTGTCCACTCTCTTTACTACTGAGGAGCGACCGCGGATTGTGCAAGCAGCCATCCGCTGGTTAGAAGAGAATCCCGTAGAAGGGGGGGATCTGAATCTCCCACAAGCAGCCGCCGCAGCTTTCCCGAATGAAGATCCTAGATGGGATCCGAATAATGACAGGGGGGCAGCGGCCCTAACGCGATTTCACCAGGCCTTGCTGCAGGGCCTGAAGAAGGGAGGCCAGAGGGCCATGAATATCGGGAAGGTATCTGAAGTTATCCAGGGTCCAGATGAGAGCCCAGCAGCCTTTTATGAGCGGTTGTCTGAAGCCTATAGACTATATACCCCATACGATCCCGCCGCTCAGGAGAATTTGCATATGGTAAATGCAGCCTTTGTCAGTCAGTCCCAGAGAGACATAAAACGAAAATTGCAGAAACTGGATGGATTTGCGGGTATGAATACAGCACAGTTAAAGGAAGTCGCTCAGAAAGTATTTGTGAATCGTGAAAATGAACGTGATAGAGAATGTGAACGAAAGATGAAGAAGAAAGCAGATCTTCTTGCTGCCGCTTTAGTTGAACGACGTGGAGGAGGTTTTCCTAACCAAAGGACCAGAGAACGTGGAAGAGGCCACGGAAATAGCAGGCCTCCATTGGGTGCGAATCAGTGCGCCCATTGCAGAGAAGAAGGACATTGGAGAAATGAATGCCCGCATCTTGACTCCACCCCCAGGAGGGGAGGAGGGAGTCCCTGGAGAACAGGAGGCCGATTTCAAAATCGTGGAGGAATGAACCGAGCACAGTTCTAGCGCGAGAGAGAAGAAGCCATTGAGGAAGTGGCAGTAGCAACGGGCTATGACATGGAAGAAATGGATGAAGACTAGGCCAGACCGGGCTCCAAGTTCACCCTGGGTCCCCAGGAGCCTATGGTGAGTTTGAAAGTAGGGGACTAATATATGGACTTTATGGTAGATACAGGAGCAGAACATTCCGTGGTGGCAAAGCCAGTGGCTCCCCTTTCCTCTCGATCTGTCACCATGGTTGGGGCCACTGGGAACAGGACCACCAAGCCATTTCTGCGGAACCGCATGTGTGAACTAGGGGGACAGAAGATAACGCACCAGTTCTTGTATATGCCTGAGTGCCCTATTCCACTTCTGGGCCGAGATATGCTTGCAAAGCTTCAGGCACAAATATCCTTTGCTGAAGGGGGAGAAATGAAAATGACTGTGAACCCAAAGCCTGCTGGATTGATGGTGCTAACTGTTCCCCGAGAAGAAGAGTGGCGGTTCTATAGTACAACTCCAATTAAGTCAGCCAGTTCCTGTATACTCACCAATCTCATAGCCCCGCCTGAAGTATGGGCAGAAGATAATCCACCTGGCCTAGCAAAGAACATAGCCCCTGTCATTGTCACCCTCAAGCCAGGAGTGGAACCAGTGCATGTGAAGCAGTATCCTCTTCCCCGACCAGCCATTGAAGGAATCCATTGCCATCTGATGAAACTATTGAAGTATGGACTTCTCAAGGAGTGCCAGTCACCTTGGAACACCCCTCTTCTCCCAGTCAAGAAACCTGGGACAGGGGATTACCGCCCAGTACAAGATCTGAGGCGGGTAAATGATGCAGTTGAAACTATACACCCAGTAGTACCAAATCCTTATACTCTCTTGGGACTGATTCCCGCTGAGGCTACTCATTTCACTGTCCTGGACCTGAAAGATGCCTTTTTCTGCGTACGCTTAGCCCTCACCAGACAACTTTTGTTCGCTTTTGAATGGCAAGACCCCACAACAGGGAGGCAGGGCCAACTCACCTGGACCCGATTACCTCAAGGATTCAAGAATTCACCCACTCTCTTCAGTGCTGCCCTGAATCAAGATCTTTCAAGTTACTCAATGAACCCAGGACAAAGGGTTCTCCTTCAGTATGTGGATGACCTGCTCAAAGCCACCAATTCAGAAAGTGAATGTCTACAAGCCACCAGTGAACTTCTGTACCTTTTGAATAAGGCTGGATACAAAGTCTCACGAGCCAAGGCGCAACTATGTCAAAATGAAGTAAAATACCTAGGGTTCCAGTTGTCCAGTGGAATTTGACACTTGGGACCTGAACGCAAAGAAGCTGTATGCAGTATTCCCACTCCAACCACTAGGAGGCAAGTAAGAGCCTTCCTGGGGGCCACAGGATACTGTCGCATATGGATCCCCAATTTTGCGCTGCTAGCAAAGCCATTGTATCAAGTTACCAAAGGAATGGAAAAGTCTCCACTGGAGTGGGGACCTGAACAGGATGCAGCATTCCGATCTCTGAAAAGCGCTCTGATGTCATCACCAGCTCTGGGTCTCCCAGATGTCCAGAAGCCTTTCCATCTCTACGTCCATGAGTCACAAGGAAATGCTCTAGGGGTGCTGACCCAATCTCTTGGATCTTGGCAACGGCCAGTAGCCTACTTGTCAAAACAGTTGGATGTGGTAGCAAGAGGATGGCCCCCTTGTTTGAGAGCTGTTGCAGCAACAGCCCTTTTAGTGAGTGAAGCAGACAAGCTCACTCTGGGACAGAATCTTCAAGTGACTGTGCCCCATTCTGTCCTCACCCTCATGGAACACAAAGGAAGTTGCTAGCTAACGAATTCATGAATGTTAAAATATCAGAGCATGCTGTGCGAAAACCCCCAGATACAGTTAAAAGTTAGTCAAGCTCTGAATCCTGCTATGTTGTTCCCAATTGGTCCTGGGCCCCCTGATCATGACTGTTTAGAAACTATGGACACTGTATTTTCAAGTTACCCAGATTTAACTGATGTTCCTCTGAAGGATCCTGAACAGACTTTCTTTGTGGATGGAAGCAGTCTTGTCATCAATGGACATTGTTGTGCTGGATATGCAGTGGTGACCCTTGATCTGGTAGTCGAGTCCTCAGCTTTGGCCCCAGGAACTTCAGCGCAGAAGGCTGAACTGATAGCTCTCACTAGAGCACTGACATTAGGAGAAGGACTCCGTTTAAATGTGTACACAGATTCCAAGTATGCCTTTACCACTTTGCACGCACATGGAGCCTTGTATAAAGAGCGAGGGTTGATCACCTCAGGAGGAAAGTCCATTAGGTATGGGCCCGAGATATTGATATTATTAGATGCTGTATGGGCCCCTAAGCAAGTTGCGGTCATGCATTGTCGAGGACATCAGACAGGAGCAGGAGAAGTTACCCGAGGATATAGGTTTGCTGATGCCACTGCCCGAAAAGCAGCCACAGCTGGACGAGTTGTGACCCAAGACACTTCAATGCAAGCAGCTTTATTCCCTGTGCCCCTTAGCTCATGGGCTCCCCGATACACTACAAAAGAGTTGGATTATTTCTGGGAAAAGGAGGGAGGGGTCCTAACAGAAAAAGGTTGGATAGTGCTGCCACCTCCAGAGGGTAGCTCACCTCCAGGTCCCACAGTCATTCCTGAAGCATTATGACCAGCTTTTGTTCAGGCTTTTCATCAGGCCACACATTATGGAAAAACGGCCATGGAAAGAGCCCTAAGACCCCATTTTTGTATCTCACTACTAGGACCCCTGTCTACTTCAGTGGCACAGCAGTGTGTGACATGTGCCAAGAACAATGCTAGGCAAGGTCCCATTCCACCCCCAAGAGTTCAGTCAGTAGGGGTGACCCCTATGAGTGATATTCAAGTAGATTTTACTGAAATGCCACGAGCAAACGGATATCACTACCTGTTAGTTCTAGTTTGCACATTTTCTGGGTGGGTAGAAGCCTGTCCCACCCGAACTGAGAAAGCTCGAGAAGTCACTAAAATACTGCTCCATGAGATTATTCCTCGATTTGGAATACCATTGACTATAGGGTCAGACAATGGACCCTCATTTGTGTCCCAAGTGACTCAACAGTTAGCTCGAGCTCTACAGATACAATGGAAGCTGCACACTGCCTATAGACCACAGAGTTCAGGGAAGGTAGAACGCATGAATAGAACCTTGAAATCTCAGTTGACCAAACTTTGCCAAGAAATGCACCTGAAGTGGCTCCAGGTTCTCCCTATGGCCCTTCTTAGGATACCTTCTGCCCCAACCAAATCCTTGGGAGTTTCCCCTTTTGAAATTGTGTATGGGTGACCTCCGCCCATTGTACAGGGAATTAAAGGAGATATGAAACAAATAGGATCTTAAATAACCAGACAGGAACTATTGGCTTTAGGTTCTGTTTTGCAGAGTCTTCATGCCTGGGTACAAGATCGATTGCCCATTAACCTAACAGAACCTCTGCATCCCTTCAAGCCAGGAGTGTCAGTGTGGATCAAAGAGTGGAGAAAGACCCCGCTGGCGCCGCATTGGAAGGGACCTTATGTTGTCATCTTGTCAACCCCAACTGCAGTAAAAGTCGCCGAATTCGAACCCTGGATTCATCACAGTCGAGTGAAGCCGGCAGCTGCTCCTGAACCTGATCAATGGACTTCAGTGAATGATCCTGAGACTCCATTGCGACTCACATTGCGGAGACAACCAGCATTATAAGAATCTTCCGAACCTACAATCCCACCCCTGTCACGCAAGAGTGGCAGTCGAAGCAGAGAAGAAGAAGAAACTCTACAAGTTCATCGTACCCAATATTCCAGTTGACCACCAAAGACTGTAATCACAATGTTCTTCCACTATTGCCTTGTGGGAGTGGTGGTCCTGGGATTCCTGGAAAAGACTTTTGCCTTACCCCCTTGTGCAGCTTGCATAACTACCACCCAAACTGGACAGAAGGTCACTCAGACTTTACTTTATCATTCCTACTATACTTGCACTGGTATAGTCAGCCGGTGTATCTATAATGGCACAGAGTTAAATATCTGTACGAAGGGGAAGAGTAAGACTTGTTACAACCCCCGTCAGAACCCCTCTTATTATGTACTTGAGATACGATGGAATGATGAGGATGGAGCCCTCATAAATGCTACACGACAGCTTCCTGATCCCACGAAGCATGTTACCCTGAGTTTTGATGCTTGTGAGGTGATCAACAGAAATGTCTATCACAAGTGTGGCTATTGGGAGCATGCCTACTACTATGATGATAAATACATGTGTCCTGAAGGAGCATATGGATGGGGAAAGTGCACTGGGAAATCTTCCCCAACCGTCTACAGTACATCATCCAAAGATGCTTACTACTGTCCCAAGTGGGAATGTGTGTATTATTCTACTTGGACTGGTGCACCTATGGGACGAGATGGGGATAATCGAGCGGCTATTTTGGAAAAGTTGTCATTACCAGAACCTAAGAAATGTAAGAAAGGTGCCTGTAATCCAGTGCGACTCATCATACTTAACCCTAGCCAGTGGAAGCAAGGGTACAGATTTGGGTTACGGATAGCAGGAGGAGGCGTAGATCCTGGAATTTTTATACATATACAGCTGAATACTAAGACTCATGCATCTGCACCTTATCAAATTCATCACTCTTTCTATGAAGTCATGAAGGCTGAGTTTGAGATTCCTCAAGCCTCCCAAAACTTGTTCATTGAGCTTGGCAGGGCAGTAGCACCTAGTCTCCACATTTCGGACTGCCTCTTCTGTGGAGGGACTAAGATGGGAGACCAATGGCCCTGGGAGGCACAAGAAGTGAACTATTCTATGCCTTATAATCAGAATGATTTACATAAGACTGCTAGTGAGTGGGTACTGGCCCACCCCATTGTTGGTAATTTGTGTTTTGCTCGTTTTGGACCACAGTTTGCTATGGAAGTTGGACAGCTGGTCTGTCTCAATCAAAAGTTCTACAACAGTACCACTAAGAAGACGTCCTGGTAGTCAGGAGTCAACGCTTCAGAGCCCTCCAACCCCTTAGTTCGTTTCCCTAATCTTGCCAGCATCTGGACTAATCTAGCATCTTATAATACCTGGCAAGCACCACCTGGACTGTACTGGATTTGTGGAACCCAAGCATATGCTAGGCTTCCTCACCACTGGGGAGGAGCATGTGCCTTGGGAACCATACAACCTTCCTTCTTCCTGTTGCCTACATCCCATGGAGAACAACTGGGTTTTCCTGTGTACAGGAGTCGACAGAAACGAGAAGTCTTGAAAATAGGCCAATGGGACAAATGGAAGGAGGAGGAGTGGCCACCTGAGGAATCATTTCATACTATGGACCTGCTACCTGGGAGCAAGATGGTACATGGGGATATCGTACTCCTATGTATATGATAAATCGTATTATACGCTTGCAAGCTGTTGCTGAAATAATAACCAATGAAACCAGTAAAGCACTAACTCTTTTAGCTAAGCAGAGTACACAAATGCATACAGCTATTTATCAAAATCGTTTAGCTCTAGATTATTTGTTAGCAGCTGAGGGTGGAGTGTGTGGAAAATTGAATTTAACCAACTGTTGTTTGCAGATTGATAATAATGGACATGTTGTTGAAGATATAGCTACTCAAATGCGCACACAAGCTTATGTGCCTGTTCAGACCTGGCATGGCCTGAAGCTTGATGGGTGGTTTGGTTCAGCATTTTCATGGTTAGGGGGTATGAAGACCCTAGTGTTTATTGTATTACTCATATTGGCTGCATGCTTGTTTCTTCCATGTCTCCTACCCCTCTGCTTACGCATGATAACCTCAGTTATTGATAGCACTGTAGAATGGAAGGCAGCTACGAAAATATTGGCTATGTGGCAATATTCCCCAATATCTCAAGATGATGCTATTACGCAAGTTTAATATGTGATTTGATTCTCACCCTTTCTCACTAGCGGGTGAGAATAATCAAAGGGGGGAATGTGGCAGGCTATGGCCTATAATAGTCTGCAAATGTGAAAGGCCTGTAAGTTAGGCCCTGATTCTAACCCCCATCTCAGTAAAGAACCAAAGTTTGTAAAAGTTTGAGAGAAACTGTTTTAAACTGCTTAATAAGAAGTTTTCATGAATGCATAAATCTTTCATTATTCTCTTGTACTGTGAAAATAGAAATGTTTCAATATTTGCATTCCTAGAGCCAGAAACGACCTTGCAGTAGAGAAGTATCCAAACCTAGAAACTGCACCATTGTTAGAACAGTCCAAGAGGAGGGAGCTGGGTGCTAGGCCCAGGAGGGATCTCTGATTGGACAGGTGCAGGGGGCGTTGGGACCAATAGAAAGTTTGCATGTATCAAACTGAAAAGAAATGTATAAATGAATATGTCTCTGTAAGAACTTTGCTCAGTCCTTTTTGAAGCTTTGACTAACTGGGCCTTGTGCACAATAAATTGGCTTGGACCCTGTAAATTGACTCCTGGATTTATTCATTGTCTGCACTTCGCTGCTTCAATATAACCCTACCTTCCATTTTCTTTCTTCTATCCCATGTTTTTTTTAATATCCTTAGGAGTCTTTCATGAGATACTTTGTCAAATGATGTCTGAAAATCCAAATACACTATGGGGGTTATTTTACAAGACCTATTTGTGATTTAAATGTGAATATGCATAAATATGTATGTGTAAATCATTGTCACATTTAAATAGCCGTTTTAGAAAGGATGAAATTTAAATGTCCAAAGTAGACAAGGGCATGTCAGGGTCATGATATGGGCATGACAAAAATCTCCACATGTATCCCCTACTTCATATAGAGTATGCACATGTCAAGCCAAAATTATCCATGTCCAAAGTTAAACTTGCTCCCTGGCACGAATAGGGATTTAAAAAGTCTTCTCTTTTGCCTCCCTTTACAGGAGGGATTAGGGGGGATATCCTCCTTAAGTCCCCAATGTTTATTTCCCTCCACAAATTGAAATGAGGGCAGGAAAGTGCTCTCTGTAATTAATTAAGAGCATCTACATATCTATATTTGCAATGCATGTGTAAGTGATGACATTTGCACAAACTCATTATGAAATGCTGGCACTTAGACATTTATTTTATTGGGGTTCCCCCATCGAATGTTGCTACATGTATCTTTCTGAAACTGCTCCGCCCACAGTCCATAGATGTGTCTTTTAGAAATGGCTCCATGTTTAGCAGAGTGGTTTCTAAAATGCCGGCATAATTTTAAATGTGCAGACCTCAGTCTCAGTTTTGATCTCCATGTCCTATATAAAAGGTGCTTTTATGGGGGTTATTTTAGAAGCATTTCCATGTGTAAATACAGTAGCAGCAATCAGATGTATAGATTGGCAATGGCTGCACACACGAATAATGATTTTAGAAAGTCGCTTTTTATATGTGGAAATTTGCACCGTGTCCATATTTCAAGGGGAAGGGTTTGGGTGTGGATAGGCATGATTTGACAGGGCCAAAATTCTAGATGTTTATTTACTATTTTACAAAGGAATATATGCTTACACCTTTGCTAATTTTAAACCATTCTGTTTTTCTTTACTGTATTTTGTTCAAACTGTTGCCTCTTGATCAATGTAAAGGTTGTGCAAGAGAACTATCAAATGCTTTTTAATGTGACCCAGAGTTTTTTCATGGTTTACACAGTCAAAAACCTTAGTGTAGTCAATAAAACACATATAGATATCCTTTTGGTATTCTTCTATCTTTTCAAAGATCCATCTCACATCCACAATGAAGTCTCTAGTTCCTCGTCCTTTCCTGAATCCTATTTGCACTTCGGGCAGTTCTCATTCCAGGTATGGTTGTAGTCTCTGCTGAATGATCTTGAGTAGAATCTTGATGGCATGTGGGATCAAAGCGATTGTGCAATAATTTCCACACTTTCCCCCTACCTGTTTAATTTATATGCAGAACAAATCATCAGAAAAGCAGGACTGTATGAAGAGAACCGAGGTGGAAGACTCATCAACAACCTTCGCTATGTTAATGATACCACAATACTGGCTGAAAGTGAAGATGATCCAAAACATTTTCTTCTCAAGATCAAGGAACATAGCCTTAAAATGGGCCTTAATGTAAAGAAGACAAAGATCCTGGCAACTGTCAAAATCCATCACTGATGGAGAAGAAATTGAAATAGTAAACAACTTTAACATGCTTGGATCAATAATCAATAAAGAAATAAAAATCAGTTAAGAAATCCAACAATGCATTGCTCTTGGCAGAAAGGTAATAAAGGACTTAGACAAGATTCTCAAGAGCAGAGATGTCTCTGTCCATACAAAGATTCGACTTGTCCAAGTCATGGTATTTTCAATAACGTCACATGCATGCAAAAGTTGTACAGTGAAAATGATAGACAGGAAGGTTCGATATTCAAAGGCCCTAAACAAAATATTCATCTGCATTTACACAGTTTATAGACCTCTAAACCATGTAAATGCCGCTGAGCAAGATATTCAGGGGCACTAACACGTTAGTGCCACTGAATATCCCCGATTATCTCTGCTACACGTCAATGCTAACTGCTTAGCATCGGGGGGTGTTGTGGGCATTGCTTGGCATTATCAGGGGTAGCCCCAGTCAATAGCTAGGCAGCAGCGATGTTGCACCGTTGTCCAGTTAGCACCCATGGGTAAAATATAGGCATAGCAAAAGCTGGCCTATCTTTACTTGTGGGAGCTAACCGGGCAGCAGCTCAATATCGCTGCTGCCCGGTTAGCTTCTGCGGGCTTGTGGGCTGGGTAGCGACCCCAGATATTCAATGTCAGGGCCTCATACAACCCTTGCATTGAATATCCTGGGTTAAAGGTTGGCAGTGATGGCTATGCACCATAGCAGCGCATAGCCATCCCAGAAGAATATCAGACCCAAAGAAAATTGATGCCTTTGAATTATGGTGCCGGTGAAGAATATTATGAATATCATGGACTGTCCGAAGATCAAATCAGATACTACTACTACTAATAATAATAATATTTAGCATTTATATAGTGCCATGCACGCAGCGCTGTACAGGCACATATAGGAGACAGTCCCTGCTCGTCGGAGTCCTGCTCGTCCGAGCTTACAATCTAGTTGAGACAGTACAGAGCATTAGTCAGTCAGTGCAAAGCACATTATGGTCTTTACAATTTGGTCATGAAAATTGACTGGGGTCAGGTTGAGATGAAGGAAAGAAGTCAGGATCTGAAAGTGATAGTGAAGAGGTGGGTCTTCAATCTGGATTTGAAGAGGGACAGTGAGGGTGACTGGCATATAGACACAGGTAGGCTGTTCCAGGTGTAAGGTGCAGCTAGGTGAAAGGAGCGAAGTCGAGAGTTAGCGGTGCGAGTAAAAGGCCTAGATAGAAGTAATTTGTTAGCAGAGCAAAGTTCCCAAAGGGGGATGTAGGGAGAAATAAGAGATGAGAGGTATTGAGGGGCTGCAGAGTGAATGCATCTATAGGTCAGTAGGAGAAGTTTCAATTGGATGCGGAATTGGATAGGGAGCCAGTGAAATGACTTGAGAAGAGGAGTAATGTGGGCATGGCAAGATTGGTGGAAGATTAGTCGAGCAGCATAATTTTGTATAGATTGAAGGGGAAAGAGATGGCTCACGGGGAGACCAGCAAGGAGTAGGTTGCAGTAGTCGAGGCGAGAGGAGACTAAGGAGTGGATAAGCCTATTGATAGTGTGTTAAGAAAGGAAGGGGCGGATTTTGCTAATGTTGTAGAGAAAGAAGCGGCAGGTCTTAGCTATGAGTTGGATATGTGTGGTGAAGGAGAGAGAGAAGTCAAAGATAACTCCCAGATTGCGGACCGAGGGAACAGGAAGGATCGTAGATCCATCCACGGAAATTGAGAAGGGGGGAAGAGGAGGGGAGCAGTTGGGGGGGAAGACAAGGAGTTCAGTCTTGGCCATGTTCAACTTCAAGTGGCGATGTGACATCCAGACAGCAATGTCAGAAAGGCAGGCAGAGATCCTGGTCTGAATTGCTGGAGAGATATTAGGTATAGAGAGGTAGATTTGGGACTCATCAGCATATAGATGGTACTGAAAGCCATGGGGGGAGATGAGTGCGCCAAGGGATTGGGTATAGAGGGAGAAAAGGAGGGGGCCCAAGACGGATCCCTGGGGTACACCAACATGGAGCAGGGTGGGAGAGGAGGAGGAGCCACCAGAGCATACACTAAAGGAGCGATGGGAGAGGAAGAGGTAGGAGGAGAACCAGGATAGTACGGAGCCCTTCAAACAAAGCGAGGAGAGGGTTGTGAGGAGAAGATTGTGGTCAACAGTGTCAAAGGCAGCGGAGAGGTCGAGAAGGATGAGGACTGAGTAGAAGCCCTTAGATTTAGCCAGGAACAAGTCCTTGGAGACTTTTGTAAGAGCCGTTTCAATGGAGTGTAGGGGACGGAAGCCGGATTGTAGTGGGTCCAGGAAGGCCTGGGAGGTGAGGAAGTCGAGGCAGTGGTGCTGGACTGCTCATTCTAGTAGTTTAGATATGAAGGGAAGGAGGGAAATGGACTGATAGTTAGAAGGACAGGTGGGATCGAGTGAGGGTTTCTTGAGGAGAGGTGTGACGACAGCATGTTTGAAGTCAACAGGGACAGTTGCAGTGGAGAGTGAAAGGCTGAGAATATGAGAGATGGAGGGGACAACGGTGGGGGAGATAGGGTGTAGGAGATGGGTGGGGTTAGGGTCAGAGGAACAGGTGGTGGGTTTGGAGGAGGAAAGAAGGAGTGTGGTTTCTTCTTCAGAGATCGTAGGGAAGGAGGAGAGGGTAGCAGAGGAAGTATGGATGGAGGTGGAGAATTGGAGGGGGTGGAGGTAGATGAGGAAGTGGGGAATTGGAGGGTAATCTTGTGGATTTTATCGTGGAAGTAGTCGGCTAGGGTTTGGGCAGAAAGGGAGGGCGGGACCGTGGGTGGGGGCACCTTGAGGAGAGAATTGAGGGTATTAAAGAGGAGGCGAGGATCAGAGGCAAGGGAGTTAGTCAGGTGAATGTAGAATTCTTGTTTTGCAAGTGCTATGGCTGACTGGAAGGAGCCAAGCATGAATTTAAAGTGTAGAAGGTCTTCCGGGGAGCGGGATTTGGTCCAAGCACGTTCAGCAGAACGGGCACAGGTGCATAAATAGCAGGTTATGAATGAAAGTCAGGGCTGGGGAGTAGAACATCTGACAGGACGTGGGGTGGGTGGGGCAAGAGTGTCAAGAGCTGAGGATAGTGCAGTATTATAAGAGGATGGAATTGGAAGACATAATGGAGGATAGAGATGGAGAAATGGCGGAGGAGAGAGTCAAGGGATCAATATTATGAAGGTTTCTAAATAGGTCGGAGGAGACAGGACGAGGTTGAGACAATGGAAGCTGGAGATTAAAGGTTAAAAGGTGATGGTCAGATGAGAGAAGGATTGAGTTGTGGAAGTTTGAGGGAGAGGAATTAGAGAAGAGTATCAGGTCAAGGCAGTGGCCGTGCAGGTGGGTGGGGGCAGTAGAACAAAGTTGGAGGTCAAACAAGGAGGTGAGGGCAAGGAACTTTAAAGCATGGGGATTGGAGGGGTTATCAACGTGAATGTTAAAATCGCCAAGAATAAGAGTGGGGGAAGAGGGATCCAGAAAGTCAGGCATCAAAGTCGGTAAGGAAGGTTGATTTGGATTTGTCGGGTGGGCGATAGATAACAGCTACTCAGAGGGGAAGTGGTGTGAAGAGGAGAATGGAGTGGACTTCGAAAGAGAGGGAGGAGTGTGACTGAGGCAACGGGGGGGGAGGTTGGAATTGGCAAGAGAGAAAAAGTAGAAGCCCAACCCCACCACCGCAGCCAGTGGATCGAGGTGTGTGGGAGAACTGGTAGCCCCCCCCCCCCCCCGTGGCAGAGAGCAGCAATGGATGCGGTATCATCTGGGAGGAACCAGGTCTACTACTACTACTACTATTCAGCACTTATAAAGCGCAACGCATGCAGCGCTGCACAGCTAGCCTATAAGAGGTAGCCAACATACCGAGACAGTCCTTGCCCGTCAGAGTCATGCTCATCGGAGCATACAATCTAAATAGAACAGTACAGAGCATTAGTCAGTTCTGCGCAAGGTATGGTGAGGTACAGTTTGGTCTATAGTTTGGTCATAAACGTTGACGGGTTAGGATAAGATGAGGACGGAGTCAGGATCTGAATGCAATGGTGAAGAGGTGGGTCTTCAATCTGGATTTGAAGAGGGCCAAGGAGGATGCCTGGCGCACAGATGCAGGTAGGCAGTTCCAGGCGTATGGTGCAGCAAGGTGAAAGGAGCGCAGTCGAGAGTTCGAGGTGTGTGTGAAAGGCATTGATAGAAATAATTTGTTAGCGGAGCGCAAGTTTCGAGATGGGACGTAGGGAGAGATAAGAGATGAGAGGTATTGAGGGGCCATAGAGTGAATGCATTTATAGGTCAGTAGGAGAAGCTTGAACTGGATGTGGAATTGGACTGGGAACCAGTGAAACGACTTGAGAAGAGGAGTAGTGTGGGCATGGCGAGGGTGGCCGAAGATTAGTTGAGCAGCGTGATTTTGTATAGATTGAAGGGGAAGGAGGTGGCTCATGGGGAGACCAGTGAGGAGTAGGTTGCAGTAATCGAGGCAAGAGGAGATTAGGCAGTGGATAAGTGTTTTGGTAGTGTGTTCAGAGAGGAAGGGGCGGATTTTGCTGATGTTGTAGAGAAAGAAGCGGCACGTCTTAGCTACAAGCTGGATATGAGCAGAGAAAGAGAGTGAGGTGTCAAAGACAACCCCTAGATTGCGGGCAGAGGGAACAGGAAGGATAGTAGATCCATCTACATGGACTGAGAGAGGGGGAAGTGGGGGGGAGGAGTTGGGCGGAAAGACAAAGAGTTCAGTCTTGGCCATGTTCAGTCTCAATCAGCGATGAGACATCCCGCATGACAATAAGATGGGAGAGTTAGAATATATAGCACTAAATGAGAGGTTAGATATGATTGGAATATCAGAGACATGGTGGAAGGAGGACAACCAGTGGGACACTGTGATACTTGGGTACAAACTATATCGTAATGATAGAGCTGATCAAATTGGTGGAGGGGTTGCGCTCTATGTTAGAGAGGGCATTGAGTCAGAAAGGATTAAAGTTTTGCAGGAAACAAAATTTGTTGTAGAATCTCTATGGATTGAAATTCCATGTAAAAAGGGGAAGGCAATGGCAGTGGGGGTGTACTATCGACCGCCTGGCAAGAATGAACAAATGGATGATGAAATGCTCAAAGAAATCAAGGAAGCTAACAAAAGTTACAGCTCGGTAATAATAATGGGTGATTTCAATTACCCCGGTATCGCATGGGTCAGTGTCACAGCAGGACATGCTAGGGAGATAAAGTTCCTAGATGAAATAAGTGACTGCTTCTTGGAGCAGCTGGTTCATGAACCGACCAGAGGGGAAGTCATATTAGACCTAGTCCTTAGTGGAACAGCAGATCTAGTGCAAGAGATAAGGGTGTTGGGGCCACTTGGCAATAGTGATCATAGCATGATCACATTTGATTTAATTAGTGGAGGAGGGATAGTAAGGAAATCCACAGTACTACCTTTTAACTTTCGAAAGGGAGACTATGATAAAATGAGGAAAATAGTTAAGAAAAAACTAAAAGGAGCAGTTGCAAAGGTTAAAACCCTACATCAAGCTTGGGTGTTGTTGAAAAATACTATCTTGGAAGCCCAGACCAGCTGTATTCCACGCTTTAAGAAAAGTGGAAGGAAGTCCAAAAAACTGCCAGCATGGTTTAAAGGTGAGGTCAGAGAGACTGTTGTTGCCAAAAAAGCATCTTTCAGGAAATGAAAAAAGAGCCAAATGAAGAAACCTGGAAACAGCACAAGCACTGGCAAGTCAAATGCAAGGTATTGATAAGGCAAGCAAAGGGAGAATTTGAGAAGAAGCTTGCTGCGGAAGCAAAAACATGAAATAAAGACTTTTCAAGTACATTTGTAGCAAAAAACCTGTGAGAGAGTCAGTTGGTCCATTGGATGATAGAGGGGTTAAAGGGGCACTAAGAGGCGACAAGGCAATATCGGAGAGACTGAATGAATTCTTTGCTTTGGTCTTTACTGAGGAAGATGTTACCCATGACTGAAGTGGTATTTAAAGGTGCAGAAGAATTGAAGGAAATATCGATACATCAGGAAGATGTGTTACAACTATTAGATAAACTGAACAGTAGCAAATCACCTGGATCAGATTGTATACATCCAAGGGTGTTGAAAAACTGAAATATGAGATTGCAGACCTGCTATTAGTAATCTGTGAATCTTCATTAAACTCATCTGTAATACCTGAAGATTGGAGGATCGCCAATGTAACGCCAATTTTTAAAAAGGGTTCCAGGAGTGATCCGGGAAACTACAGACCGGTGAGCCTGACGTCAGTACCGGGAAAAATGGTAGAAACCATCATAAAGAACAAAATTACTCAGCATGTAGATAGTTATGGCCTAATGGGAGACAGCCAACATGGCTTTAGACAAGGAAGATCTTGTCTTACTAATCTGTTATGTTTTTTTGAAGGAGTGAATAAACAGGTGGACAAAGGTGAGTCGGTTGATATTGTGTATCTGGACTTTCAGAAAGCCTTTGACAAGGTCCCTCATCAGAGACTTTTGGCAAAACTAAAGAGTCATGGGATAGGAGGCAGTGTACTATTGCGGATCAGGAACTGGTTAAAAGATAGAAAGCAGAGGGTAGGGCTAAATGGCCAATTTTCCCAATGGAGAAAGGTGAATAGTGGTGTACCCCAGGGATCTGTGCTGGGTCCACTGCTTTTTGACATATTCATAAATGACCTGGAAAAGGGTATAACGAGTGAGGTTATCAAATTTTCAGATGAGACAAAACTATTTAAAGTTGTTAAAACCCAAGAGGATTGTGGAAAATTGCTAGAGGATCTTGATAAATTGGAAGACAGGGCATCAAAATGGCAGATGAAATTTAATGTGGACAAGTGCAAAGTTATGCACCTAGGGAAGAACAACCCAAACTATGGTTACACGATGCAAGGTTCCACATTAGGAACCAATCCAGGAAAAAGATTTAGGCGTCATTGTTGATAACATGTTAAAACCCTCAGCCCAGTGTGCAGCGGCGGCCAAGAGAGCAAATAGAATGCTAGGTATCATAAGGAAAGGAATGGAAAATAAAACAAAGGATATTATAATGCCTCTGTATTGTTCCATGGTGAGACCGCACCTTGAATATTGTGTGCAATTCTGGTCGCCGTATCTTAAAAAGGATATAGCATTATTAGAAAAGGTTCAGAGAAGAGCCACCAAAATGGTAAAGGGGATGGAAGGATACTCCTATGAAGAAATGCTAAAAAGGTTAGGGCTCTTTAACCTGGAAAAGAGACGGCTGAGGGGAGATATGATAGAAGTCTATAAATTAATGAACGGAGTGGAACGGGTAAATGTAGATCGATTGTTTACGTTATCAGAATATAGAAAGACTAGTGGACATGCAATGAAGCTACAAGGTAAACTACACAGGTACACTACCAAAAAACTGCCTCCAGTTTTGCAACTGATTCCTATAGATTTCGGGGTGCTGAATCCAGGAAAAATAGCCAAAATGTTCCATCACGTCACGTTTTCTTGCAAAATTAGATTTCTTACCCATATAAGGAATGTTCACATAATTTCTTTTTAGCCGACTGCAGTTTATTTTCTTGGCCCAAAATAGAGGTTGTAATGGTTAACTAACTAGAAACACTCCCTCATGATATTTTAGAGTGTTTTGTATTCATTTTATACATTAACAGGACAATTGGGAGGCGGGGGGCTAAATCCAGTACTCGCGCTGGCGCATGTTCTTTCCTGTTCGCCTCGCCTCGTTCGCTCGCTCAAACACGGTGGTTGCGACATGAACGTTCCTGTCAAATTTCAGTTTCTTGCAAGTTCATTATTACCTTTTGTTTGCTCAGTCGTAATCCAGCTTTATTCCGAAGTGGTTCACTACAGTTGTAGTTTGCAATGCTGTGTATTTGTGATGGCTCACAGAGCCAGAGGTTGCGTCAACTCTCCGGACAGTTTTTGTTTTATTTGTGGGGAATATACCGTGAAAAAGCGGCAGAGGAACATTTCTGCATTTATTAAAAAAGTATATTTCGCCTATTTCGGTTTGAAGTTAGGCGATCAAGACAAACCGTGGGCTCCTCACAAAGTGTGCAAGACATGTGAGGAAGATCTACGCTTATGGATGAAAGGTAAAAAACAAGCATTTCGTTTCGGAATACCTATGATGTGGCGTGAACAAAGAGACCACAGCAGTGACTGCTATTTTTGCTCTTGCATTGTGAAGGGATACAACTTAAAAAATAAGAACGTAATAAGTTACCCCAACCTTCCCTCAGCAATTAGGCCTATGCCTCATAGCAACGAAGTACCTGTGCCTGAACCACCAAAATCTTTGGATCATATTTGTGTGGACGGTTCTGATCATGATGAGACTCATCAGATGGCTTTTCCCGATGAGTCCAGTACTTCCGAGTTTGAAACTGAACCAGATCCGAAACCTGAACTTTTCTCTCAAGCTGAATTGAATGATTTAGTCCGGGATTTAGGACTCCCAAAAGATGTTGCCCAACTGCTAGGTTCTCGGCTTAAACAGAAAAATCTATTGTCACCAGGAACAACTTTTTATTGGTACCGCAACCGCGAGACACAATTTTTGAAGTATTTCAGCAAAGAGGAAGATTTGGTATTTTGCAACGATATATACGGAGTGATGGAAAAGTTTAAACTCAAGTATGATCCTGCTGAATGGCGGCTGTTCATTGATTCGTCAAAAGACAGCATGAAAGGTGTTCTTCTTCATAATGGCAACACATTCGCTTCAGTTCCTATTGCTCACTCTGTTATTCTCCAAGAAAAATACGAGAATTTGGCCCTGATTCTTCAGAAGATTCGTTATGATGAGCATAAGTGGATGATTTGTGGAGACTTTAAAATTCTATCCATGCTATTAGGGCAGCAATCTGGTTTCACCAAATATCCCTGCTTCCTTTGCTTGTGGGATAGCCGGGCCCGCGACCTACACTGGGGGAAAAAAGACTGGCCAATTCGGGAGTATTTGAGACCCGGTGAGAAAAATGTTCTTCATGAGAGCTTGGTACCTCGTGATAAAATTCTATTACCACCTCTCCACATTAAGTTGGGTCTCATTAAGCAATTCATCAAGTCCCTTCCAAAAGATGGTGAATGCTTTCGGTACCTTTGCTCAAAGTTCCCCCGACTTTCTGAAGCAAAGCTAAAGGAAGGAGTGTTTGTTGGCCCTGATATAAGGAAACTCATTTCAGATGGAGCATTCGCTGAAACGATGTCTGAGAAGGAAAAAGAAGCCTGGGATTCCTTCAAGGATGTTGTTCTCAAATTCTTGGGGAACAGGCGGGATGAGAACTATAAGGATATTGTTGCCAGGATGCTCAATGCCTTCAAAGAACAAGGCTGTAACATGAGCCTGAAAGTCCATTTCTTGCACTCCCATGTGAACTACTTTCCCGAAAACTTGGGGGCGTACAGTGAAGAACAAGGTGAAAGGTTTCACCAGGACATCAAGGACGCAGAGAGAAGGTACCAAGGAAGATGGAACACCACTATGATGGCTGATTTCTGCTGGTTGCTGCTGCGGGAAACCCCAGATGAAAATACGCCAAGCAGCGCACCAAGAGAAGCATTCGTGGGAAGAAGAAACGGGCCCACCAGGAGATTGATTGACCCAAGAATGACTTTAAAATCTAAACTGTGTTGACAAATATCGTGTTTTTACTAAACTTTGAAATAAAAATTTGCTAGTTATTACCACAGTGTCGGATCTCATTTATTAGAATTTTATTTTCACACCATCGGGTGTTTGTCTTCATGTATTGCAATGGTGCGGTTTGCGTTTTCTATTCTTACATACATACCTGTACAACATTTTTTGCACATTTCTTTGCTTTGCTTTGTGTCTAACCTCGCTCTTATATGCTCAATGTTTGTGCACATGTATGTGGCTGTTTTAAGTGCAGACAATTTTGCTACCATCACAGTGTGTTTTGTTGACATTACTCAATTCTTATGTGCTGCCTTGTTACAATTTTCTTTATTCTTATTTGAATAACTACTAAACAATTAGTATAAAGAATTCATCCAAGAAACTTTTATCTCGATCGCACTCAATCTGAAACGTTCACCTCAAACTGCTAACCCAATGTAGCAAAAAATCTGTACGTGATGGAGCAAATTGGTTACCAGATTTGGATTCAGCGCACCAAAAAACGTAAAAATCAATCGAAACATTAGAGGCAGTTTTAAAAAAAAATTCTTTTATTATAGCTATTTAAGACTAATAAAAGAAAATATTTTTTCACTCAACGTGTAATTAAACTCTGCAATTTGTTACCGGAGGCTGTTAGTGTAGCTGGGTTTAAAAAAGGTTTGGACAAGTTCCTGGAGGAAAGGTCCATAAACCATTATTAAGAAGGGACCCAGGATATCAATGCTTGACCCAGTAAAAGCATTGTGGAGCCTGTGTCTTTTGGGGAAACTGCTAGGTACGTATGACCTAGATTCGCCACTGTTGGAAACAGGATACAGGGCTTGATGGACCTTGGTCTGATACAGTATGGCATATCTTATGTTCTTATGTTCTTATCCAGGCAGTGATGTCCGAAAGACAGGCAGAGATCTTGGACTGAGTTGCCAGAGAGATATTAGGTGTAGAGAGGTAGATTTGGGAGTCATCAGCATAGAGGTGATACTGAAAGCCATGGGAGGAGTTAAGTGCACCAAGGCCTTGAGTGTAAAGAGAGAAGAGGAGGGGGCCCAAGACAGAACCCTGGGGTACACCTACATGAAGCAGGGTAGGGGAGGAGGAGAAGCCACCAGAGCATACACTGAATGAGCGATGGGAGAGGTATGAGGAGATCCAGGATAGTACGGAGTCCTTGAAGCCAAGTGAGGAGAGGGTGGTGAGCAGAAGGTTGTGGTCAACGGTGTCAAAGGCAGCAGAAAGGTCAAGAAGGATGAGCATAGAATAGAGGCCCTTAGATTTAGCCAGGAACAGGTCGTTGGTGACTTTCGTGAGTGCCATTTCAGTGGAGTGTAGGGGACGGAAGCCGGATTGTAGTGGGTCTAGGAGGGCCTGGGAGGAGAGGAATTCGAGGTAGCAACGGTGGACTGCTCATTCTAGTAGTTTGGATATGAAGGGAAGGAGGGAGATGGGTCGATAGTTAGAAGGGCATGTGGGATCAAGTGAGGGTTTCTTGAGGAGGGGTGTGACAACAGCGTGTTTGAAGTCAGTGGGAACAGTTGCAGTGGAGAGTGAAAGGTTGAGGATATGAGTGATGGAGGGGACAATGGTGAGGGAGATGGAACGTAGGAGATGGGTGGGGATAGAATCTGATGAACAGGTAGTGGGTTTGGAGGAGGAAAGAAGGCGTGCAGTTTCTTCTTCAGAGATCGGAGGGAAGGAGGAGAGGGTGGCAGGGGGAGTATGGATGGGGAAGAGAATTGTGGAGGAGGGGAGGTAGACGAGGGGGTAGAGAATTGGAGGGTAATCTTATGGATTTTGTCGTGGAAGTAGTAGGCCAGGGTTTGGGCATAGAGGGAAGGTGGAATCGGGGGCGGGGGACCTTGAGGAGAGAATTGAGGGTATTAAAGAGACAGCGAGGATCAGAGGCAAGGGAGTTCGTCAGGTCCCCCATCAGAGACTTTTGGCAAAGCTAAAAAGTCATGGGATAGGAGGCAGTGTACTATTGTGGATCGGGAACTGGTTAAAAGATAGAAAGCAGAGAGTAGGGCTAAATGGCCAATATTCCCAATGGAAAAAGGTGAATAGTGGAGTACCCCAGGGATCTGTACTGGGTCCGCTGCTTTTTGACATATTCATAAATGACCTGGAAAAGGGAATAACGAGTGAGGTTATCAAATTTGCAGATGACACAAAACTGTTTAAAGCTGTTAAAACCCAAGAGGAAAGTGGAAAACTGCAGGAGGACCTGGATAAATTGGAAGACTGGGCATCCAAATGGCAAATGAAATTTAATGTGGACAAGTGCAAAGTCATGCACCTAGGAAAGAACAACCCACACTATAGTTACTCGATGCAAGGCTCCACATTAGAAGCCACCACCCAGGAAAAAGATTTAGGAGTCATCGTGGATAACATGTTAAAACCCTCCACCCAGTGTGCAGCGGCGGCCAAGAAAGCAAACAGAATGCTAGGTATCATAAGGAAAGGGATGGAGAATAAAACAAAGGATATTATAATGCCTCTGTATCGCTCCATGGTACGACCGCACCTTGAATATTGTGTGCAATTCTGGTCACCGTATCTTAAAAAGGACATAGCGTTATTAGAAAAAGTACAGAGAAGAGCCACCAAATTGGTGAAGGGGATGGAAGGCTACTCCTATGAAGAGAGGCTAAAAAGGTTAGGGCTCTTTAGCCTGGAAAAGAGACGGCTGAGGGGAGATATGATAGAGGTCTATAAATTAATGAATGGAGTGGAACAGATAAACGTGGATCAATTGTTTACGCTATCAGAATATAGAAAGACTAGGGGACATGTAATGAAGCTACAGGGTAAACTATTTAAGACAAATAAGAGAAAATATTTTTTCACTCAACGTGTAATCAAACTCTGGAATCTGTTACCGGAGGATGTGGTAAGGGCTGATAGTATAGCTGGGTTTAAAAAAGGTTTGGACAAGTTCCTGGAGGAAAGGTCCATAAACCACTATTAAAAAGGGACCCAGGATATCAATGCTTGACCCAGTACAAGCATTGTGGAACTTGTGTCTTTTGGGGAAACTGCTAGGTACGTATGACCTAGATTGGCCACTGTTGGAAACAGGATACTGGGCTTGATGGACCTCGGTCTGACCCAGTATGGCATGTCTTATGTTCTTATGTTCTTATGTTCTTAGGTGGATGTAGTAATCTTGTTTGGCAAGTGCTAAGGCTAACTGGAAGGAGCCAAGCATGAATTCGAAGTGTAGAAGGTCTTCAGGGGAGCGGGATTTGGACCAAGCTCATTCGGCAGAACAGGCGCAGATGCGTAGGTAACGGATTGTGGGTGAAAGCCAGGGTTGGGGAGTGGATCATTTGACAGGACATGGGGTGGGAGGGGCAAGAGTGTCAATGTCTGAGGATAGTGTAGTGTTGTATTAAAATAGTGCCTCGTCGACGGACTTGGAGGATAAAATGGAGGAAAGAGATGGAGAAATGGTGGAGGAGAGGGTCAGGGGATCAATATTATGAAGGTTTCTAAATAGGTCGGAGGAGACAGGACGAGGTTGGGATGGTAGAAGCTGAAGAGTAAATGTTAAGAGGTGATGGTCAGATGAGGGGAGGATGATTTGCGGAGGTTTGAGGGAGAGGAATTGGAGATGAGTATTAGGTCAAGGCAGTGGCCATGTAGATGTGTGGGGGCAGTGAAGCAAAGTTGAAGGTCGAACGAGGAGGTAAGAGCGAGGAACTTTGAGGCATGGGGGTCGGAGGGGTTGTTGATGTGAATGTTGAAATTGCCAAGAATAAGAGTGGGGGAGGAGGGATCCATAAAGGCAGAAAGCCAGGAGTCGAAGTCGGTGAGGAAGGTTGATTTGGATTTGTCGGGTGGGCGATAAATAACAACTATTCGGAGGGGAAGTGGTGCGAGGAAGCGAATGGAATGGACCTCGAAGGAGAGGGGGGAGTGTGATTGGGGTGGCAGGAGGGGTTGGAATTGGCAGAAGGGAGAGAGTAGGAGGCCAATGCCACCACCGTGACCAGTAGACCGAGGTGTATGGGAGAACTGGTAGCCCCCGTAGCAGAGAGAGGCAATGGATGCAGTGTCATCTGGGGGGAGCCAGGTCTCGGTCAAAGCAAGAAGGTGTAGGGCATTAGAGATAAAAAGATCATGAATAAAGGAGGTTTTTTTAATGACTGAGCATGCGTTCCATAGGGCACATGAGAACTGGAGAATGGAGGGGGGAGGAGAGGGATATGGATAAGTTTGGATAAGTTACGTGTGGATTTCTTATTAGAGTAGCATGTGTGTCTATTTCTAGGGTAATACTGAGATTTAGAGGGAGCAGGGTGTGGGTGGCTATGTCTGGGTGTGGGTGCTCTCCAAGAGGGACATGAGGGAGGGGAAATGAGAGGTAAATTGATGGTATCGGGTAGGTTATGTGAGGAGATGAGGGGTAAGTTGATGGTATCGGGTA
This sequence comes from Ichthyophis bannanicus, assembly GCA_033557465.1. NCBI lineage: Eukaryota > Metazoa > Chordata > Amphibia > Gymnophiona > Ichthyophiidae > Ichthyophis > Ichthyophis bannanicus. Next base: position 1,576,995,542 of record CM066032.1, read on the forward strand.
GGTTATGTGAGGGATTATTTTTGGGGGTAGGGTTGGAGTTTAAGTCAATGGATGAGTGATTGTGGGATGAGTGAGGGAGGGCGGAAGGAGGGAGGAGGGGGATGTGGATGAGATTAGATTGGGTGCGTGAGAAGCTTTTTATAGTGTGAGAAAGAAATTGAGGGGGGGCAGGGTTGGGGTTGATATTACCTGATGAGAGAAGGAGGATGAGTATTAGGAAGTAAGGTAAAGTGGAAATAGTACAGCGGAAGCGAGGGTTGGGTTGTCTTAAAGAGAGGGGGGCTGGTTGAATGAGGGGGATGGGATGAAGAAGCTCAAGAGCAGGTGCTAGGCTAGGGGGCAGAATGGAGGGAGAAGTGAGGAAGGTAGAGAGGGGGGATGGTTGAATGCGGGGGATGGTGTGAAGAGGCTCAAGAGCAGATGCTAGGCTAGGGGGCAGAGTGGAGGGAGAAGTGAGGAAGGTAGGGGAGGGGAGGGGAAGAGGATGGAGGGTGTTGGTAGGAGGGGAGGCAGTTAGGGAGGATGAGGAAGAGAAAGACAATGAGATGTGAGGCCATGGTAGTGGGCAGCAGGGTCAGAGCAAGCAATGAGTAGCAGGTTCTAAGCAGGCAATGGGTAGCAAGTAATAGGCAGACAAGCAGGCAGTGGGTAGCAGTTCTAAGCAAGCGAAGGGTAGCAAGCAATGGATAAACAATGGATAACAGTTGTATGTGACAATGGGTAGCAAGCAATGGATAACAATGGATAACAGTTCAATGCAACAATGGGTAGCAGTTCTATGTGTATTTTGTTAGTGTCGCATGCATATATGTATTTTGTTTATGTGTGCGGATTTCTTTATATTTTGCTTGTATGTGTTTGTGTATAGCATGTCTGTGCTTTCTGTGTGTGTATCTATGTGTGCGCATGTATGTGCATGTGTGTGTATCTGTGTGTAAGCATGTACGTGGATCTGTGTGTATACCAAATGGAAACACTGAAAATGACAGCAGATAAATACCATATGGCCTATCCAGTCTGCCTATCCATACCAACAACTGAGCTCTACAATCCCTTCCTCTCCCCTAGAGATCCCCTGTGTCTGTTCCATGCTTTCTTGAATTCAGATATAGTCCTCATCTTTACCGCCTCAACTGAGAGGTATTCCATGTATCTACCACCCTTTCCAAAAAAATTATCTCCTTAGATTACTCTTTGTCTATTCTCTTTCACCTTCATCTTATGGGAGGCCTACCTCCTGTGCATTTATACCATGGAGGTATTTAAATGTCCTTATCATATCTCCATTCTTCTGCATCTTTTTCAAAGAATACATATTGAGATAAAGATCCCCATATGCTTTATGATAGAGGCCATCGACCATTTTAGTAGCTGCTCTCTGCACCAACTGCATCCTGTTAATATCCTTTTGAAGGTGTAGTCTCCAGAATTGCACACACTACTCCAAATGAAGTCTCACTGGAGACTTGATAGAGGCACTATCACCTCCTTCTTCCTGCTGGCCATTCCTTTCTCTATGCACCCAAGCATCCATCTGGCTTTTCCTGTTGTCCTTTCCAGCTATCCAGATAGTGTTGGATTTTAGGCTCGATGGCATTATCTGGTTAGCTATTGCTGCTATCTGGGTAAGTACCTTTAAATATTTTTGAATATCATATTTGTGTATGCATAGATCATTATTTGTTCAAACCACATAGTTCACCAAATTGTTTTTTTAAGTGGTTTGTTGTCTATAAATGTAATAATCGTTAGGGGTTTTTTCATGTCTGCATAAGCACTACAAATTTTACTATAGCTAATTTTCACTGTAGCAGTAACTAGGCAGATTTCTACTCTATTAATAACCAATGACAAATTTATACTCCATCAGTAGCCAATGGAAAACTTCATCTGCAGCAATAACCAGGCACATTTCCACTTCAACACTAACGAATGACAAATTTTCACTTTATCAGTGACCAATGGCTGATGTCCATTCTAGCTCTAACTAATGGCTAATTTTCACTACAGGAAGATTTTCAGTCTCATAATAGTCTAAAGTGTCTGTCTGTCACCCGGCTTACGTCATGTTCCCCTGAAGCCCATCGTTGACTGCCTCTGTTCTCCAGAAAGTGCTCCTGACCTAGCTGAGGCTATGGAAAATTCACTGCTGTGCTCATGTAAACCTAACACATGCATCCTCGTCTTCACTCTGCTCTGCTCATCTTGCCTTACATTCACCACCATGCCTTTCACCCCAACATGACCTCATTCTCACTGCCAGACCCCTACAGTTCCTATCATCATGGCCATCACTCCTACAATGCTTCCTGGTGCCTTCTTCCCCCAACCCCATCAGGTTCCCAGCCCTCCCACAAGCCTGCATCCGGCTTCTCCACTACTCAGCTCCCTCAGACACATACCCCACTTCTCCCTCACTTACCCTGTGCTTCATTCTCATGACTTCTACTGTCCTCTGCTCTACACCATTTCTTCCACAGTCACCAAAAACACATAAGGCGATAACTCCTTCTTCTCCATTTGTCACTAACTTAAATCACAGTTAGGCAGTGTTCTACTCTCCACTGCCTTGTAACTAGCATTGTCATTTTACTCCTAATGGCATGACCCATGCACTAATACTTCCACTCTAAATTGCTACCACTTCCCAATCCAAGGCAGGTCTTACCACTAGGAGAACTAGGCAAATGCCTAGAGCATAATAATCTAAGGGACATCAAAAATAGCAAGTGAAGCCAGTCAAATGAAGAAGCATGAGGGAACTGAGTGGAGGAGTGGCCTAGTGGTTGGGGGCAAGGTACTTCAGGCTGGAAGGTTGGGGGTTCAAATCCCACTAGATGACAGCAACCTTGGGCCGGAAGGACTGGGGGTTTCTAGTCCCACAGGTGCTCCTTGTGGTCTTGGGCAAGCCACTTAACCCTCCATAGCCCATGTTCCCTGTAAAAAAAATAGTTATCTCCAAGTTATAATGCCCTGTTCAATGTAATTTCAGTTTGTTCAATGTAAACTGCACTGATGCAGAATAGCACAGTATATAAGAGAATGTAAATAAATAAATAAACTGAGTCAGCTGGGTAGGGCATTATGTTCTTATATTTTATTTTGTACTTTAGCATTGTAAACCAATTTGGTACTACCAGTGGGAGCAGTATAGTAAATTTTAAAAAGACATAAACAGTGTGCAAGCACTTTCAAAATGCATGGTTGCTAGGACAGCACATTCTGAAACTGATCTCGTGCATTGTAAGATCAGGATCAGAAAGTACTGGATCTGTAACCACATGTTACAAATGTTCTTGTGGTGCCAGCTTTAAGCAGAAGAATGAAGAGAAGCCACAACATTCTGTTGTGTGTCAAGTTGATGCTGATTCCTGGCAACCCAGCCCCTGGGTTTTCTTAGCAAGTGTGACTAGAAGTAGATTTCCAGGCCTTTCTTCTGCACAGTCAGCCCACAACACCTGGTATTCCAAGGTGGTCTCCCATCCAAGCACTAGCCAGGTCCAACCATACTTACTTGGACAAGGTCAGGCTAATTCAGGACAGCATGACCATAGTACCGTAGCTGGAGTTGTTATGAGTAAGCTGAAGCTGGTGGGAGGTTGGAGTCTGCAGAACAGCAAAGATGAAATTAGGCTTACCTAATTGTGGTTCCTGGAGTGGACCCAGTCTAGTCCCGAAACCGCTGGGTTCCCCATCTCATACAGCAGCTTGGAGACTGAGAAACTCCTCCTTTTTGTGACATCACTGGTATATCCATCCCGGATCCGCCTCCTGTCACCAGTTACCTATTGACAAAGCAGACTCACCGGAGCAACAAGTAAGAATGAATGAAGAACAAGCATAAAGGAACTAGCACTAACTAGAATCGTACCCAAAAGGAAATGTAACATGTAACGTTTAAGCTGAGCAGACCACTCTTTCGTCCAGAGGAAAGGTAAAGATATGTGGAGAGAGAAACAGAAAGAGCCGAGCCCCTAAAACATCTGTGCTTGGTGCTCGAACCTTGCAAATAACCCCTGGGCTTACCTGTGAACCGCCTCCAACGCTTCAGGCCTTGTAGACAATGTAAGCACTAGGGCGGGATACGGGACTAAATTGGGTCCACTCCAGGAACCACAATTAGCAGGTAAGCCTAATTTCATCTTCCTAATTGTGTCCCCAGTCTAGTCCCGAAACCTCTGGGTAAGTACCAGAGCAGTGAAAACATTAAGCACGGGAGGGACCCTGAAGCCCAGCCTGAATCACAGCCGTTCCAAAACAGACATCCTTTGGCCTTAACACATCCAACCTGTAGTGCCTTACAAAGGGATTCAAGGACGACCAGGTCGCCGCCTTGCAAATTTCTTCCGGAGACACCAACCGCCGCTCCGCCCATGAGGCGGCCTGTGCCCTGGTGGAATGAGCTCGTAGCCCTTCTGGCACTGACTTACCTTTCAAGGTATAGGCGGCAGCAATCGCTTCCTTGATCCACCTAGCAATGGACGCCTTTGACACCGCCTCCCCCTTTTTCGGACCTGCGAAGAGAACAAAGAGCCTGTCCGACCTCCGAAAAGGCTCCGTCCGCCTGAGGTACTTTTTCAACACCCTGCCAACGTCCAAAAGATGTAGGCTCCTGGACGCTGTACCTTGGGCCTCCCGAGGGAACACTGGCAAGGATATGTCCTGACTCACATGAAACGGCGAAACCACTTTGGGTAGGAAAGCAGGTACAGTTCTCAACACCACCTTGGAAGCAAAGAAGGAGAGGTAGGGCTCCCTACAGGAAAATGCTTGCAACTCAGAGACTCTACGAGCTGAACAGATCGCCACTAGAAAAACCACCTTTAACATGAGATCCTTGAGCGTTGCCCGTGAGAGGGGTTCGAAAGGCTCGCGCTCCAGCGCGTCTAAAACGAACGGGAGATGCCACTTAGGGATGATCTGTCTGCACAGAGGTCGCAGAAGAGATACCACTCTTAAAAAGCGCTTGACATCCCTCTGAGACCCAATCGATTGACCACCTACTCTGCCTCTATAACATGCTACCGCTGCTACTTGTACCCGCAGCGATGTGGGTGCTAACCCCTTGTCTAACCCATCCTGTAGGAACTCTAATAGCTGAGGGATGGTGGCCTTCAAAGCCGTGCACTGCCTATCTGCGCACCACACCTCGAAAATCCGCCATATGTGAACATAGGCCATCGAGATCGACCTTCTTCTGGCCCTCAACAAGGTAGAAATGACCACCCCCGAGTATCCGCGAGACGTCAGCCGCACCCTCTCAAGAGCCAGGCCGTAAGCGAGAATCGATCCACATGGGGCATGAGAAAGGGTCCTGAGACAACAGATCCGCTCGGGCCGGAAGATGCCAAGGTTTTGCCACCAACAGCCTCACGAGGTCCCCATACCAGGGGCGATGCGGCCAATCTGGGGCTATCAGAATTACCTGCCCCTGAACCTTTCTATCTGCTGAAGCACTCTGCCAATCAGAACCCTTGGTGGAAACACATATAGCAGCTGCCCCACCGGCCAATCCTGAACGAGCGCATCCAAGCCTTCCGACATCCTTTCTCTTCTTCTGCTGAAAAAATGACCGGCCTTTGCCGAGCTGAATGTCGTCATGAGGTCCATGACTGGCGTGCCCCACCTGCGGACGACCATCTGGAACACTTCGGGATGCAGGACCCATTCCCCCAGATCCACCCTCACCCGACTGAGGAAATCGGCCTGTACATTGTCTACTCCGGCCACGTGCGCCGCCGACAGATCTAGGAGATTTGCTTCTGCCCAGCTGCATAAAACTGCTGCCTCCACCTCTAGAGCTACGCTGATGGTTCCCCCTTGCTTGTTGACATAGGCCACCACCGTCGCGTTGTCTGAAAAGACGCGGACCGCCTTCCCATGGAGGACCGAGCGAAACCCCTGTAAGGCAAGAGTCACTGCTCGCAACTCCAACCTGTTGATCGGCCACAACTGTTCCTGAGCATTCCATCGCCCTTGAGTGAACTGGCTTTGACAGTGCGCCCCCCCAGCCCAGCAGGCAGGCGTCTGTCATTAGGGATACCCAGGCTGGAGACTCCAGCGATTTTCCCCGCTCCAGCGGGTCGGGAACCAGCCACCACTGCAGAGACTGCCGGACTTCCTCTGAGCAGAGCAGCCTCCGAGACAGCGAGTTCTCCTGGTGCGACCATCGTCGAAGAAGCGCTCCCTGCAATGGCCTCATGCGCGCCCTTGCCCACGGCACTGTCTCTATGGTGGCCGCCATGGTACCTAGCAATTGAAGGTAATGCCATGCCGAAGGTGCCCTGAACGCTAGAAACTTTCTGACTAGGCGCCGCAGACTCCGTGCCCGCTGGTCCGTCAGGAAGAGCTTCCCCGCACGCGTTTCGAAGCAGGCCCCTAGGTATTCTAGATTTTGTGACGGGACTAAGCGGTTCTTGGACACATTGACTATCCACCCGAGACCTTCTAGAAAGGTTACTACTCGGGCTGTAGCGGAGTCGCTCTCTGCCCGAGATTTCGCCCTGATCAACCAATCGTCCAGGTAGGGATGCACCAGAATTCCCTCTTTCCGCAGGGCTGCCGCCACCACCACCATGACCTTTGTGAATACTCTCGGGGCCATCGCTAGCCCGAAGGGCAACGCTCGGAACTGAAAATGTCCGAAAGGAATCGCAAAGCGGAGAAACCTGTGATGATCCAGACGTATGGGAATGTGAAGGTAAGCTTCCGAGAGATCTAGGGAAGTAAGGAACTCTCCTTTCTGCACCGCCACCACCACTGAGCGCAGGGTTTCCATGTGAAAATCAGACACCCGAAGACAACGATTTACTCCCTTGAGATCGAGAATCGGGCGGACCCCGCCGTCCTTTTTGGGAACGACGAAGTAGATGGAGTACCGACCGCTGCCGCATTGGTACGGAGGAACCGGGACAATCGTCACGAGATCCAACAGCCTTTGCATGGTCTCCCGGAGGGCCTTGCGCTTGGCGACCGACCTGCCGGGGGACTGTACGAAGGAGTCTCGGACGGGACGCAGAAATTCCAATGCGTAGCCCTCCCGGATGACTTCTAGCACCCATTGATCGGACGTGATTTGTGCCCAGGCAGAATAAAACTCCTGCAAGCGCCCCCCCCACGGGAACTACGGGCACCTGGGCCCCCGTCATCTCATTGTGGCTTTTTTGGGAGTGAAAGAGGACGTGGAGGAGGCCCCGAAGCCCCTATCTGCTCTCTGAAACCCACGGAAACTTTGACTCCTGCTGGGAAAATGTCCTCGTTGAAAGGAATTAAATCTTTGGGACTTGAACCGGCGAAAATCCCGCTGTTGCCCCCTGCCTGACGGAACTGTATGCCCTGCTTTAGGCTTGTCCTCCGGCAACCTACCTCCTTTGGACTCTCCAAGATCCTTAACCAGCTTCTCTAAATCTTTCCCAAAGAGTAGGCGCCCTTTAAAGGGAAGTTTACTCAACCGAGCTTTGGAGGAGGAATCCGCCGCCCAGTTGCGCAGCCACAAGTAACACTGCGCAGCTATTGCTGATGCCATGCTTTTGGACAACCCTCGCATCAGATCATAATGAATATCCGCCAAATAGGCCGCTCCCGACTCTAACCTGGCTGCCTCATCTGCTACTTCACTTTCCTGCCCCACGCGCACCCGCTGTGACCAGCGCAGACAGGCTCTGGCTACCCAGGCTCCGCAAATAATGCCCTGTCGCTCCAGGTGGCTAACATCAAACACTTGCCTTAACAACATATCCAGCTTTTTGTCTTGAGAGTCCTTAAGGGCTGCACTACCCTCAACCGGGATTTAGTCTTCTTAGTGACTGCCGAGACGGCGGTGTCCACTTTGGGGGGCCTGAAAACTTCCTTGTCCTTGTCCGACAAAGGATACAGGTGACCCATAACGCACGCCCCTTTTAGCGGAGCCTCTGGGGTATTCCACTCCTCTTGTATCATTTTGTAAAATACTCTATGGACTGGAAAGACCCTTTGACTCTTTCGGAAAACTTGTAGCAAAGGATCCTCCAGAGTTTCCACCTCTGTAGATCCTAGAGTCGGCATATTGAGAACTTTCAACATCTCCGCGATGAGAGCCGGTAACTCTTCCCTTCTGAAGACCCTCACCACTCTGGCTTGGTCCTCTTCCTCGGGAAGTTCGCCTTCCTCCAGCTCCTCTTCGCAATCCAAGTTGAGGCCTTCCTTATCCGATAATGGGCCCTCTGAGGATAAAGATTGCTCTCCTAAGTCCCCTTCCCCCCGAGCCCTCTTGGAGCCGCGAGAGGGGACCTCCAGCTGAGAGTGTGATGCGGGTCTCTTTATAGCGCCCCCGTCTGATATACTTTTCAGCTGCTGAGCGCCCCCCATCACCGACTGCTGCAGCAATGAAATAAATTCCTGTGAGAAAACGGAGGCTAACTGATTAGGCCAAGCCATCATAGAAGGAGGGATGTCCGCCGCGGAAGAGGTCCCTGCCACCGGCTCCTCCTGCGCTCCCCCCGAGGGCGGCAAGGGCGAGACCTCCGGATCTGGCACGGAAGCTCCCTCTCTAACCTGCTCTGAGGCAGAAGAGTCCCTCGCGCAGGCTTTACAGACCCCCGAGTCTGTGGCCTTTTTAGCCCCACACACAACACACTGGGGCTTGGAGGGCATTGCAGAGCTGACAAAGTACAGGAAACCCTGCACCTCCAATCTTTCAACGACACCCCCGCAGACACGGGAGACAGTGCGGCCCAGCAATGCCAACCAACACAGAGCTCCCTTATTTATTTATTTTTTTTATTTTTTATTTTTTTAAAATGTGTTATTCTGCGAAAATTACTCCTCCGGGAATCCCCTGCGGGTCACGATTCCCTCCGGAGGGACCCTGCTCCCTCCAAGGCGCTTGCCTCCTGTCTGCTGGGGCCCCTGTGCTCGACCGCGCTCACCGCACACTTTCGGGCCTGAAGGCGCGTTTGTGCCAAAACTACTCTGCAGTTGAGAGAGCTGTCGCATGCGGCCTTACCTTTTTTGGCGGGAGAACGAGGTACCCGAGCCCCTGAGGGCTAACTCACCCGACGCCGACCCCTGCAACTCCGCACCACTAGGAAGGTCTGCTCGCTCTGCTACAGGGAGGCAAGACCTCCGGCTCCGTGGGATCGTTGCGAGTCGACCGGAAAGCGCTTGCAGGCAAGTCTTCTGCTCGGCGCTGGTCCGACTCGGGAAACAGTGCTCGTTTGTTTTTTTTGTTTTTTAATGAATTTATTTCATATCCTCCGACTTCGTCTATTGCCAACTGCCTATGCCCGAAAGGAAAGAAGGAGAGGAAAGCCCGGACAAGAGATAAGGTCTGAGGAGCCTTAAAGACACAGAGCCTCAGTAAAGAAAAAATCTTCTTTCTTTCTTTTGTGGTTTGTCAACCCTAGCTAACGGCTATTCCTAATTGTTTCTCCAGTGAGCCCGGAGCCCCGGGCTCACCATCTATCCAGCTGCTTGGAGACTGAGGTAACTGATGACAGGAGGTGGATCCGGGATGGATATACCAGTGATGTCACAAAAAGGAGGAGTTTCTCAGTCTCCAAGCTGCTGTATGAGATGGGGAACCCAGAGGTTTCGGGACTAGACTGGGGACACGATCAGGAAGTCAGAATTAGTGGGGCAGGGGTAGGTAACAAGGCTGAGGATTTGCTTACCCAGCATCTTTGCCTCAGCCCTGCTCCCATCCTGCATTCATCAACTAATCCTCACCCACCAAACTCCCTACATGCCACCCCTCACCCCACACATCCTACCTACATCCCCCCCACCCACCACACATCCCACACACATTCCCTCATTTACAATACACACTGCACCCCCAACCCACCGTACATCAAGCCATGGTGGAGAAAGAGTGCCTGACAGAGGTTTGGGGGAGGTAGACAAAGAGTGCCTAAGTCAAGCTGGGTGGAGAGGAGAGAAGGAAGAGTGTTCCTGGATTAGGTTGAGGAGGCGGGAAAGAAGGAAGACTGTACCTAGGCCAAGATGGGGAGGAGGAAGAGAAAAGGAGACATATATTGTGCAAGGAGGAGACAGATATTGTGCATGGGTCAAGTAAGTGAGCGGGAAATAAGGAGACAGGACCTGTGTCAGGCTAGGAAGTGACTACTTCAAATGATGAGGATTGCATAAAGGCAGTAAGAAAGTGATTACTGGCAATGAGCAAGCTTTGACAAAGTGTGATTGTCGGACATCACAGTGGATTCATAAAAACAATGTATTGGGTTCTTATTTTTCCTGGGGACGGGTGGGGCTGAGAGGCTACTGCAAACATATAGAGCATGAGCTCATATTGACCTGTGACGTCTTCTGAGTGGCAAAGTAACTAAACAAGTCCTTCCAATGAATTTCCTCAAGACTCCCCATTATACAATAATTAAAATAATCTGGGTAAAGGCAGCCCCATGATTCAAATCACAATGCTGCTTGGGGAATCCATGTTCAGCTTTCTTATTCACTGGAACTAGTCAAGTCTGGGCATACCACAGAGGTAATGCATTCAGAAAGAGGGAGGGAAGAAAGAAGGGTGCCTTTACTCTTGCATCTCAAAGAGTGAAGTATTCATGTCAACAACAGCTCCTTGAGCCACTGAGGCATGGCATCTGGGGTGAGGAGGCAGGAACACCAAAGACGAAGACAAATAAAATAGCCATGTGAGTGTTTATAGCCTGTTTCAAACTATTTACACTACAATGATAGTTGTGGGTCAGTATTCATTGGGAAACCTCAATCAGCCAGCCCTATTGGCTTCCCTTGTATACTAATTGCTTCTAGATCTGTACTGGAGATTTTTTGGCATTTGACTTGAGATCTGCCGATTTTGCAAGAAACTCACATTATTATTGACTTGCTGAACATACTTGAAGCTCACATGCAAATACAAGGATGCAAGGTGTAAACAGAAAAAGCAGGGGCAGGAACTTGCCAGAAATTTGGAAAGCACCTTCTTAGTAATAAATACAATCCCTATGCAGCACTGGATATTAGCTGTATGAACAATTTGCATCAGACTCCCTGGTACTCAAAGGAACCTCAGGATACACAGACTGGGCAGTTAATTGGAAAGGTGTAATTCAGACTTCAAAGGTTTCCTAATCATTCTACTCTTGCAGGGCAAGAGTCAAACCTTTCAGACTGCAAGTTGACAAGCAAATCAGCATCAGTCAGATAAAAAGTAGCATTCTTAACCGATGAATGACAGCACGAGAGGTTTTAATTTCCATTTACATGTGCACTGGGTTCAATACAAATTGTTAAGGTATTTTCAGAGATTGAAATCAACTCAACAATTCTTTCAGGATCTAGATGAGGCAACTATCTACTAATATAGTCTTATCTAAACATAAGATTGTATTCTAGTTCTTAATATGTTGGAATTAGGTTCATATCGTCATTACATGGAGATAGCAACTGTAAGTGAGCATTGGCACAGTAAAGGGATTTCTGAAAGGGGAAGTGGGGAGTCATTCAAGTCATATCTCAGTAAAAAAAATAAAATATGTAATAAATAAGTATTGAAAATAAATATATGCATTCAAGAAATCTATAAACAAATCCATTCTGAAAGCTAAATTCAGTTTTGTTTCACGATGTATTAACCTCTAAGTCCCCACTCCTGGCCGGTAGCTTGTTATCACAGTCATAAAACTTCAGCTACCATTTTTCTTCAGAAGTTTCCATATCTTATCTATAACAGATATGTTTTATGATTTCTTCTAGTTGATCGTTCACTGTCTAAATGGTTCAGCTGGTTTATTTCTTTAGAATTCATTTTTGGATTATCAGGTACCTACAGGGATAAAATACTAGCAGCATGAAGAATGAAGTCCAGTTTTCAAGTTCCCACCATCCATTGGCCAACATAGAGGTCAGTCAACTTAAAAGACCTTGGTCTGCTCTCAAATGTTTGGACTCTATCCTTAAAACTCATCTTTTCAAAAAAGGGTGGTATTTGTTGTTGCAATAAACTTATTCAAGCCCAGCTTCTTAAGGGCTTAGTAACTCTTCTGTACTCAGGGTCTCCATCCTTGTATTCCCATGGAACCATAGTAAGGATGAACGGCTTTGGCTTTGTTGCGTTACAACCCTATGGTACCATTTCAGCTATATCCTAAGATATCCTTATAGAGATCTGGTACTCTTTCAGGATCCACTGGCCTGGGCAGGAAATGTGTGAACTTCTGATGCCTTTTGGAACGTGCCCCATCTCTGGGGGACCCATCTTTGTTTAGTGCCACAAAGTACCGTCGTCCAGAGTCCTCATGCTTGTACAAGTTAGAAGAATATGTGTTGTACCAGTTTTCTTCAAACTGTTCTCTGAAGATACATTCCGACGTCAGCTTTTCCTAAGGCAAAGAGGAAAAGTGGTGGAAACAAGTGGAAGGTTAATGACCTATGAAAATTTTCACTCATTACATTTCTTCAGTGGCAGTATCTCCCACTGCAGAGTGACACCAAGAGTCCTCTTTTTCAATTTTCCTCATGTGAATTTGAAATACTTTTGAGAAAGCATATCAAATCCCAAATATAAGATGGTAAAATGATTCAGTCTTTTGTGAGGGGAAAATAAAATGAGCACATTGTGGTACTTTTAAAAGCAATAACTTAGATTGTAAGCCTTCTGCTACCCCTGAATATAACTTGCCTTGAACTACTATTGGAAAAGTGTGAGCTAAATAAATAGATAAATTCAATGCAATACTCAGCCACACAGTATTGTGTTTTGCTTCCCTTCACACTCCTTCTGCTGTGCGTTGGTTTTCAGGGACAAGAGGGGGGATTTTGTTTTGTTTTGTTTAAAAATGCAAATAGAATTAAACATCCTAACCACTTAAGGACTCAGCAGTTTACTAGGAATGTTGAAGGCAGCCAGTGTGCCACCTGCTGAGCGTAAAGGAGAATAACAGCAAACCCCTATTAACCAAATCAGTTCTGTTTAAGGGAAAGGGAAAAGGAAATTAGATTTAGCTCATGCCTTTCTCAGACGTTCAAGACAAGTTACATATATTCATGTAGACATTATTTACAAGTCATCCATCTAAACCTAAGGTACATTACTGGATTATCACACAATAACATTGTTAACATAGTTATTAGCTACCAGGTCCGTTTGAAGAACATGGGATCTGTAATAAAATAACAAGCATTACAGTGATTCAACCTTTGTTAATGATAGTATAATAGTGGGAGTCATTCTGATCCAGAATAGCGGGGGCTGGACATCTGACATGGATGTCCAGCCCTCGCCATACCCCTAGACCCAATTCAGAGTGCAGAGTGCACGTATTGCCAAGATGTGTAGGGAGCTCTCTATGAGGGCGGGAGGGGGCAGGCCAGAGGCGTGACCCTCAACCAGGAGTTACAAGGCCTATTCCAGTGACGGTCCTATATGTCCAGACTGGGGATCTGGACGGGGGACTTAATCCACCTCAGAAACAAGTCCTCCTTGACGGAGAGGGACAGCCATGCCAGGATCAGCAGAGGAGGCGAGGGCAGGGGGTTCCCCGCAGCCTGATCCTGGCCCTGAAAGGCCTGATCGGGGGTAGAGCGGCAGGTTACATGGGCTTGATGGCGGTGCGGGCAACCAGGGCTCCTACATGGAGCCGGGGTGTCATGGCAACGGGATGTCACTGCACTGTGGCTCCATGCAGAAGCCCAGGCTGAGCTATTCGGGGAATCGGTGAGACATCCAGCCTGATAGAATCAGGGCACGGTCTGCCCGTCCAGGCCGGCTGCACCCGATTCTGATCCCGCAGAGACATTCAGCCCCCGCGGGATCAGAATTGGGTGCAGATCAGGCCCATCCAGATTTTGGACGTCTGGATGGGCCAGACGTGCCCCGATAGGAATTAGCTTCAGTGTGTCTTAGTAATTATCCCAATAATGAATATAACTCAACATTTCTCATTTCACGGCATGACATACATTAAAGATTAAGGGGTCTTTTTACTAAATCCCGCTAAGGCTGTGCCTTTAACATGCCTCTGTATTGGCATGTTGAGGGCAGAGCCTCTGTGTTAGCTGTCAAGGGCATGACCAGCATTCTCCTGGAAGTTAACACGTGACTAAGTATATTAACAGAGGCTGCACTTAGTGCAGATGCACCTAACCATACCCACAGAGTTAGTGTTAGGTACACCCATGCTATTTGCTCATGCACTAATGTGCTCTCCGTGCCCACACTCTGCTCCTAACCTGCCCACTCTACACATTAGCGCCTGAGTGCCAGTCAACGTGCATTGTAACGGTCAGTAGCTGGCATGCCCACATGTCAGCGTTCACCGTGACCAGTTACTGCACACTAAAATACACATGAACTGCTAGCAGCGCTTAATAAAAGGGCCCCTAAATGTTACAGTCGATTATAAAAGTGATTCAGCATTAAATTATTAAGGTCAGATACACATAACAGGGAAGGGAGGACGGATCGTACATTTTTATCTTAGTGTAGTGAGTATTTCATCTTACAGAAGAGTGCGTCAGCCTGTGAAATCTAGAACTTAATGGGTCAATATTCAAAACAGTTTAGCTAGTCAGCAGGACCTGCTAATTGGCTAAACCCCGCTCTGCCCAATGTCCAGTGGCACTAACCAGTTAATGCTGCTGAATATCACCACAGACCACCTTTGAAAGATGCAGTTTGTTTCAGGGTGGGCTGCAGGTGGAGCTGTGGTGGTCCCAGTGCCTATCCAGTTAGTGCCAATATTCAGCCACTAATCAGAGAGGCAAACTGCATAAAGTTAGGACAGAATAATTACTGTAGATTTTGCAATCCGGTGAGTAACTGACTATCGCCACTAGTCAGATAGCAAAAGCTCTGAGCGGCAATGCCAGATATTCAGCAGTAGACGCTGGATAGGCTGCACTGCTGAATATCCCCTTTTAGCTTGGGTTGTGGCAGTTCAAGGCACTTTAAAAAATCTGATCGCTACTACTGAATATCGACCCCTAAATATATATAAAGTGAAGATAAAAACAACTTACAGAGCCATAGAGTTCCCCTTTGTCATTCATTCCAAGGTACAAGCCACTGTCTACTCCTTTAATGCTGACCAGTCCTACTGCCACACTGATGAATTCAAGAATCCCTAAGTTGACAAAAAAAAAGAAGACACCTTAGCAAAATATATCAACCACATACAGAGATAAGATAATGTGCCTGATTAACTAAATTTCTTTTCCCTCACAGATACAGAACTGGAGAAAAGACCCTAGGGCATGTTTTCTAAAGATTAAGGCATATTAACAAAAGTTAACACCCATTTAGTGCTGCCATTCCCTTTTCCTATGGACCATGCAAGCATGTAATATGCTTTAACTATCATTAATACAAGTTAACCTTTAGTAAACATGCCCCTTGGTGAGTTAGGCTCTTTATATACACACACACACACACACACAGGGAACCTGACATATACATTTATAGAGTACTTTGGAGACTCATTCCCAATAGATGAAATATTTCCCACTTAAACTCATGTATACTCATATTCAGCAATTCACAACTTACTTTTTCCTTTTTCTTACTCTATCTTACAATACCCAATTCCCCACATTATCACATTTACTCTTTACACTAATAATTCTAGTGAACTACAATACATTTTTCCTTGTTCAGATAAGATGATAACATTTTTGAAATATTTATTTATTTATTTAGCTGTATTTATATTCCGCTTTTCACCGGGTCAAAGCGGCGTTACGTAGAGGGGTGGGGAGATTAAGTATAGGGCGGGGCCATCACCGAGGAGGCAACATTGATGATTTTGACATAGGACAGACTTTGGGCATGGGACAGACTTTTTACATAGACAGGATAGATAGCTTTGATTGAGAGGTTCATGGTGGGCGAGATCAGTGGTTAGTGCGCTTTTCGGTGGGAGTCATGATGAAGTATTCCTGGAAAAGGATGGTTTTTAGCTGTTTTCTGAAGGATAGTAAGTCGGCATTGTTTCTGAGGCAGTTTGGTAGGGAATTCCATAAGGATGGAGCATAAAGTTCAAAGGCTCGGTTGCAGGTCCGTTGAGAGCATTTAGTTCTTTTGTGGGGGACTGTGAGGGAATTGCTGGAGGCTTGTCTGGTAGTTCTGCCGTGGGTTGGACGAGACAGTAGGGTGCGAAGCTGGGTGTTCTGTGTTTGATGGATGGCTTTGTGGGTGAGTAGGATGGCTTTGTATTTAGTCCTCGCTTCCAGGGGAAGTATGTGAAGGTCTTTGAGAATTGGGGTGATGTGGTCGGTTTTCTTTGCTCTCTGGATGATTCTTGCTGTGGTGTTCAATGATGTTCGGAGGGGGTTGGTCTGTGAGGCTGGAAGGCCATGGTAGATTATGTTGCAGTAGTCCAGATGTGGGAGTGTCGTAGCTTGCATCACTGTTCGGAAGTCTTGATGTTCAAGAAGGGGTCTGAGACGTTGCACTGTCCTTGCCTTATGGAATATAGTTCCGGAGGTTTTAGTGATTTGTTGTTTAAGGGTGAGGGCTTGGTCAATAATGATGCCCAGATATCTTATTTGTGGTTGTATTTGAATGCTTGTGGTTCCTATGTTGAGGTGTGTAGGTGGTGTGAAGTCAGGGTCTTTTGTCACTATGAGGGCTTCAGTTTTCTTTATGTTGATGGATAGGTTGTTTGCTTGTAACCAGTCGGACACCTCGGAGAAGCATGCTGATAGATGGGTGTTTGTTGGGTTTGTGGTTGTTATGGGGGCGTAGAGCATGATATCATCAGCATATATGTGGAAGCTGATGTTGTGAGTGTGTATGACTGAGCAGAGTGGTTGGAGGTAAATGTTGAAGAGCATGGCTGATAGTGTGGATCCTTGGGGCACTCCTTGGTGTTGCTGGAACGGGGGGGAGGTTGAAGTGCTGGTACGGATTAATTGTTGTCTGTTAGTTAGGTAGGATTGGAACCACTTTAGTACTGTGTCTTTGATCCCAATAGTCCGTAGTCTGTGTATGAGGATGTTGTGGGAGATGGTGTCGAACGCTGCAGATATATCAAGGAAGATCATGGCATATCCAGAGTGTTTTTCTTGCGTTCCTATGAGGAGAGTGTTCATCAGTGTGGTCATGAGGGTCTCAACTCCATGTAGAGGGTCTCAACTCCATGTAGTGGGTCCAGTATGTTGTTGATATCCTGGTGTTCCTGAAGCTGTTGCTGGACGATCTTTTTGATTATCTTGGCAGTGAAAGGTAGGCTTACATATTTAAATATGTAAATATTTAAATCTGTATATATGTTTAAACTATCTATATACCTAATCGGCATTTACTCAGCATTGTAACCCTCAAATTACCATTTTTATTGTAATTTCAATTGTTTGAATAAGTTTCAATGTAATGTTCAAGTTTTGTTCTATGTAAACCGCTTTGATTTTTCTGAAAGGCGGTATATAAAACCGTTCAATAAATAAATAAAAATAAATATAATATAACTCAACATGCTGCATATCAAATATAGCTTTTTTTCTTCAATGAAAAGTAACTCTCCTAGGAGAAATTATTTTAAATGCTCTTGAAATCCTAATTTCATAGCAAGATCTGATGTTAGTACAGTGTCTTCTTCTAAATGAATTAATGTTTAGTGATAACAATTACATAGAAACATGATGGCAGAAAAAGATCATATGGTCTATCTAGTCTGCCCTTCCACTTCAACTACTATAGTCCCTTTTTATCCTTTAGAGATCTTCTGTGTTTGTCCCATGCTTTCTTGAATTCAGATACTGTCCTTGTCTCTACTACCTATAGTGGGGGACTATTCCATGCATCTACCACTCTTTCCATAAAGAAATATTTCCACATATTACTCCTGAGTCTATCTCCTTTCACCCTTCATCCTATGTCCCCTCATTGCAGAGATTTCTTTCAATTGAATGAGGCTCTCCTCCTGTGCATTTATGCCACAGAGATATTTAAACATCTCTGTCATATCTCTTCTCTCCTGCCTTTCATCTAGAGTATACATAGAGATCTTTAAGTCTGTCCCCATATGGCTTATAATTAAGACCAAGAAGGTTTACCTTATGACAATGAAAGCATTAAGAATTTGTATTTAGGCATGTTTCGCAAATGCACTAGTGTCTATTGGGGAAGCTCCAGCCAACTCTGGAGAATATTGTCTACTACTACGCATCTGTTTGTTTGTGCATGCACAAACAGATGCATATGGTGTAACAACAGCCTCCCTCAAAGCAGCAGTGTGAAGAGCTGGCGGGAGTCCCATGGCTTCTGCTGGCCTGAGAATGGAGCTGCAGATAGAAAAGGCTGTCAGGAATCCTCGGATTCTGCCAGCTGAAGATTGAGGCTGTAGTCAGAAAAGATCAGAGGGAGTCCCTGGGTCCCAGAGCAGGACTCTAAGAAGAAAAGGCCAATGGGAGTCTCCAGGTCCCGCCAGCCTGAACAGCTGGGGTCAAGCCTGGCTACCTGAAAGGAGGGAAGGGGGCTGGATACAGGGCAGAGCATGAATCGAAGGGATGGGGTTAGAGGAGGAAGGAAGGAAATGGGTATTTTATTTATTTATTTATTTATTTAACATTTCTTATATACCGCGCTATTAAGATCAGTGCGGTGTACATTGAACAAAATATACAACAATGTATGCAAGTAACATTGAGTTTACATAGAACATGGGAATATATAACATGGATTAACAGGGAAAACTATGTACAGTCAACATCATATATGTATATGTTTTTACTAAATAAATATGTTAGCTCAAGTGGATATTATCTGCGTAATTTATGTAGAAGGCGGGAATCAACAGAGGATGTGGAGCTATCGTGGAGCTTAACCATTTTCTGGTTGAATTAAGGTAATATGGTGTTTAGTGCACGTTGGAGGTCTGTTGTTTGAGTGAACATGCGGGGTCACTTCTGGGTAGAATTTTGTGAATAAGTGATGCTTCACGGCTTTCCTGAATTGTAAAAGGTTTTTGATACAACGAATTTCATGAGGAAGTAAATTCCAGTTCAGGGGTGCAAATAAAGAGAAAGCTCTGTTCGATGTAGCTTTAGTACAAGATGTCATCATCTTGGGAACTATTAAGGTATTCATAGCAGTGGTCCTTCTGTTTCTATTTTCGAGGGTGTTATGTATTAGTTTGCTAATTGGTGTCGGAGGGTAGTTATTCCTGGCCTTGAAGGTCAGAACTAGAGACTTATATGTAAGTCTGGCTTGTAATGGTAACCAGTGTAGGTCCTTCATGATCGGCGTTATGTGAGCAGCTCTTGGTGACCCAGAGAGGACTCTTGCAGCTGCGTTCATAGCCAGACGAAGTGGATTTAAGGTTGATTGAGAGAGGCCATGGAGGATGATATTCGCAAAATCTAGGTGAGGGATGACTAGAGCCTGGAATATTGAGCGATAATCAGTATAGTCAAGTAGTGGTCGGAGGTGGCGTAGCGTTCTGATCTTATGATATATCCTCTTTGTCACATTCTTCACATGCGTTGTCATATCTAGGTGTTGATCCAATGTGATGCCGAGGTATCGGATAGTGGGTTTTGACGTCAGTTCTATGTTATTGATTAGCAGTGACGGAGGGGGTATGAACTTGCGATTTCTTGTGACAAATAATACATCAGTTTTGTTGTGATTTATTCTTAAGTTTTGTGTCAACAGCCATTCGGCTATTGCACCAAAACAATTAATTATTGGTGTGAACACTGGTTGGTCAGTATTAAACGGCATGTAAATGAGGATGTCATCTGCGTATGCCAGGCATTGCACGTTGAAGGATCGGATCAACTCACATATCGGCTGCATATAAATGTTGAACATTAATGCTGATAATGAAGATCCTTGAGGTACACCTTGAGACTGTAGGAATGGCTCTGATGATTCCTGACCTGTTTTAACTTGTTGCCACCTATTGGAAAGGTAGGATCTACACCATTCAAGTGCTGTGTTTTGAATTCCCTTCTCACTCAGACGTTGCAGCAGTATGTTGTGGTTTACAGAATCAAAGGCAGCGGAGATGTCCAAAAATATGAGCACAAATCCCTGTTTAATGTCGTTTATTCCCGTGATAAGATCATTGAATAAGGTTGTAAGGATTGTGTCAACTCCATGTGCTTCTCTGAAACCATGTTGTGATTTGTCTAGAGGCGCTTCAATGTCAATATGCTGCTGGAGCTGTTGTTGGGCAGCTTTCTCGATAATTTTTGCAAGTTGTGGAATGCTCGAGATTGGCCTAAACGATTCAACTTTGGATGAGTCAAGCTTACTGTTTTTTAGTAAAGGCTTGATGGAGGTGTGTTTCAGACTTTTTGGGAATGAGCCTGTTAGGAAGGACTGGTTCAGTAACAGGCACAGAATTTGACTTAGCTCATGACGTAACTCTTTGATCCAGCTGGCTGGGCATGGGTCATTGGGAGCTGTGCTAGGATTGATGGAGGCGATAATTTTTACAATTTCACTAGTAGATATAGTGTTGAAGTTGCAAAAAGGTGTTATATGGGATTTCTTAGGTGATGCAGAAGGGTTGTTGGTATTTATGCTTGTGTTAGCTGTAATCATTTTTGATTGCAGGTAATTTGCGTAGTCCTGAGGCTGCGGCATTGGCTAAAGAGGAGAGAAGGAGAAAAGGGGTGGAACCTTAGGAAGGGGCAAGATTAAAGGAGGGACCTAGACAGGTGAGAGAGATTAGAAGTGAGGGAGTGAAAGGCAGGGAAGGTAGAGAAAGTGCAAAGTTGGTTGGGAAGGGAAGGAGAGAGTGTAAGAGTGAGAGTATTAAAGGATAGGGATGGGAAACCCCCAAGATATACACACACACACACATGCATACACACACACATGCACGCACCCCCCATCACACACATACACATACACATGAACAAGCACACACACACACACCCTAACATTCCCCATGACAAACATATGCACACAACACTAACACCCCCATAACACAAACACATGTGAATACAACCTTAACACCCACCATGGTACACATACACAGACGTGCACCTCCCAACTCCCCCATGATACACACACATGCAAACACATGTATCCCCCAACATCCCTCATGAGACACACACACAGACATGCACCTCCAATACTCCCATGACAGACAAATGCATGTACCCTCATTGCCCCCATGACACATACATAGATGCATGCATGCATGCCCATGACACACACACATGCATGCAAAACCCAACATCCCCTTAGACACACACATACTGATACAGGCACACACACTCCAAAACCCCATTACACACACATACACACACAGATGCAACCCCAGCACTCTCCATGACACATGCACGCATCCCCCCAACACTCCTATGACACACACGTACACACCCCAACATTCTCCCATCACACACACACACACACACACATATGAACCCCCCAGCACCACCACAGAACAAACACATATGCATGCACACACTTTCCAACTCCTCCATGAAAACATACACATATATGCATGCACCCCCAACATTCCCATAACACAGAGATGTGCACACACTCGCCCCACCATCCCCCATGAGGTAGACACATACACACACCCTTATGACATCCAAGACACACACTGACAAACCCCCTGATACCTCCCATGACACAAACACATGCACGTCGCCATATGCCTGGTTTTGCAAATGAGAGAAATGCAGTGTACAGTATGATCAAATCTGTTGAACATACTGTATGCATAAAATCGAATGTTTTATATGTGGGGTAGGAACAACATTTAAATATAAAAAAGGCCATGTTGCAATAAATTAATAGTTACATTAATATGTATAATTCATCATTCCACATTTTAACAGATCAAATATTAGAAGTTATGTAAGAAAGGGAGTAGTAGTCTAGTGGTTAGTGCATTGGGCTGGAATAAGGGGAAACCTGTGTTCAAATTCCACTACTGGCCCTTGTGATCTTGGGCAAGTCACTTAACTCTGTTTTACCTCAGGTACAAATGTAAACCCTCTGGGGACAGGCAAATAACACCTGCACCGGCATGTAACTCACCTTGAACTATTACTGGAAAGGTGTAAGCTAAATATAGGCTTGTAGAATGTTTGCAATGTGTGTGGTACAGATGCATATCTTTTTATATTGTTTGAGTAGCTGTTCTGTTTCTATTACATGCATGGGCATCATTTGTGCACACCATATATTTGACTGATGACTTAAAGCCTCAGAATGTATCGGCACAGTGTGGAGGTAATTTTATAAAGGCATTAAAGCACAGATATGGCACTTTACATGCATTAATGGCCTTTTATAAAACACCAACCTGCTTAAAGGTAAGTGCTTTGCCATATTTTTATGAACTTATTTATAACATTTTGTGAAACAAATTTCTTCAAAATGGCTTACATGAAAGCAGTACTCTGCCTGTAGTCGTAGCTGGAGGCGCAGTCGTGGTGGAGCATGGTAGAGTTAGGAAATACACATATTGATGATAAACCCTCTTCCTTTATGCACATATTTGCAAACTTTATATGCTTTCAGTTGCACCTGCTAGAGAGCCAGTGTAAATGTCTGCACCTTCACTTAAGGTGCGTTCTCTGCCACTTACAGTAGTATTTTATAAAGACAAGTAGGCTGAGTCGCCAGGAGTCAACATTCACTTGATGGCACACAACACAGGCAGCTACTTGTCTCTAGAGAACAGGCTGAAGTTAGGTGCATTTTGACTGCCTTAACCTAGGAACCCTGTTATAAAATTACTCTCCACATGCATAAAGTGATAAATGCTACATACTCATTGTGATTGTCTGTACACACCCGTAGAGCCTAAGGCTGTTATAAAGTGCCAACATTCAGTTTCTACTCAAGTAAGCACTCGTTCATGTGTGCTTACGGAAGAATCCATACGTTTATAGAATCCAGAATAAGAACTGATGCATGTATCACTACTATCTGATTGGTTATTGAGCTTATAGGACTCAGACAGTGGGTATGATTCCGTAGTCCATATGGCCTGGCCGGTCTTAATAAGGACCGTTATCTTCTCGGATTTAGACTAGCTCCTCTTTCCTACTATAGGAAGTTCAGTGGCATGTACAATTTCTTGAGATTTAATAGAGGTCTTTTGCAATTATAAGGAAACAGACCATTTTTATTTTTAAAAAGTGCAAGCACTAAAAAATTCTGACTGTAGGTAAATCATCGCAGATTTCGAAAGGCTCTGCCTAACGTCATTGGAAGACATAGAGGTATTTTGTCTTCCTGATATCATTTTCAAAGCCACTCTTTATTTGAACTCATCTTGAGCAGGTGAGTCAGCCCACAGAGGGACCACATCAGAGCACTGTCTGGAGAATAGGGGTTGAATAAAAGAAGAGCATTTGAAAGAAAGACTGCATATGTTTGATCTCGACCTAGAAGTTTTTTCAGAGATTTCCTTAAATGTTTACAATACCATAGGAAGTCTCAGTCACTCCCAAGCAGCACTGCTGAAAGTAATGTTTCAAAGGCAAACTTCTTGTGTTAAAATACTTTGTTTTGAAAACATCCGTACTTCAATCACTTGGAGGATTATTTAGGAATATTTTTCATTGATTGTTTTGGCTATGGAAAAGGCAATAGAAAAAAAGTGCTTGTCTTTGTTTACAGTTGCAGAACTGCTGCAGAGAAAATAACCCCAACAGCAGTCACCAAAAGCAGTCTTGTCTGGATCATATATTATTGTGTCAAGAAAGCATTTCCAGTCTTGTGCATATCTATTTTTGGAAGGTCAAGAGAAACTGGATCATGAGGAAACCAAACCGGAAATCAGTGTGAAAAGTCACCTACAAACCTGCTGCTATTATAAAGTGAAAAGGCTTGATAGAAATTACAGATCTGGATTTACTTTTCAGCTATCTTGATTAGCCTAAATGGTTTTCGGGTACAAAGCAGCACAGGTGAATCTATGTATACAGACAGAGAGAGTAAAGAAGAAAATAGAGCTTGGACCAACTATGTATCTGCAGGGCTTGTTTAAGAGGCTACTCGGTGCTGCTGAGTACCTGCAACTATTTTGCTACTAAAAAAAATCACTGCATATCTGTTACAAAGAGAAGACAAGGGGGGGGGGGGGGTGGACAAGAACCCAGTGTCTTTATCTTAAACAACAGCTGCCAATGGCCATATATCAATACAATAAGAAGACCTCAGGTCAGTATAAGTGTTTCTATTTACAATCTATTTTTTTAATAAAGAAAGTAAAAAAAAAGGCACAGCCATACACACTTATCAAATCCTGTCCTATGCTTAATATTGCTTTTGTCTTCCTCTTTTTCCCATAATGATTTACTGTATATATTGAGCTTGTGCCTTTGCCAGGAGTGGTTCAATGCAAGTCTCATGCAGGTAGAGTGGTTATTTCCCTGTCCCTAGAGAGCTTTATCAGTAGTAGCATGTTTGTTCCTCAGGTAACAGAGCATTAAGGAACTTGGCCAAGGCCACAAAGAGCACCAATGGGATTTGAACCCTGGTCATTCTGGTTCTAAGCTGCTGCCCTAACCACAAGGATACTCCTAGTAGCCAATGTACAATATGCCGTGCTAATGTGTTAACAAATGAGATCCCTATTTATACCCTGTAGTGGTCTAGCTCTCAATTACAAAATTAGGAATCAGTTGGGACACGCACCCTCACATATGCACCACATTCACACACAAACACATGCACATTAGTGGTATCTGACTTTGGCTGTGCAACCTACCGAAGCGGCTGTGATCCTGACGGGTGCCCTGCACGGCGCCATCGGGCAGAATCTCCAGGTGGAAGCCGGTCCTGCAGTAGAGTTGTCTGCGCCGCAAAATCCCCTGCAGGTGGGCTAAATTGGAGGCGCTGCTGCTGCGGAACAGGTGCTCGGCTGGAGCCAAGGGATCAGCCAACAGCAGTGGGCTTTCCCCAGCAGAAGGCAGGAGGAAATGAGAGCCCACGTGGCCCAAGCCCTCCAGAGGGCCCAGAAAACTACCCGTCTCAGTTAAGGGAGCCATGAACCAGCCCACAAGCTGAAAGCCACCGAGGCGAGGCAAGA
The DNA here is from genome assembly GCA_033557465.1 of Ichthyophis bannanicus. Classification (NCBI taxonomy): domain Eukaryota; kingdom Metazoa; phylum Chordata; class Amphibia; order Gymnophiona; family Ichthyophiidae; genus Ichthyophis; species Ichthyophis bannanicus. Next base: position 1,577,020,513 of record CM066032.1, read on the forward strand.
AAAAGGTGACCAAGTTATTCAAACGAAAGGAGAAATTGTAAAAGATAAGAATGAACTTCAACAAAACTTCAAGCCAGATTGTTCCTTAATAAACTTTTAAGTGGACTTTGTCCCGTGAAGTTATTTTTTGCTGTCTTTGTTTTCCCAGCTTCTTCTTTCCGGGCAGATGCCAATGAGTGTAAAGTGTTGCTTGTAGAAACCTCTCGCTTATGTCAGAGTAAACTGATCAGATTAGAATCCTGTTTATATAGATGGTATGTATATAAGCCCTCTTGACATATGCTAATGAGGCCCTTTCATAGAAGCCAGAGAGCTGCTGTTTGAAATTTTAAACCGATCTCCTCTCATCACAACATTTCTTCATCTAATTCTGCCATAATGATGTGGCGTCTCAGCATTCCAGTGTTCAGCCATCAGGAATAAGGGTCGAAGCACTCATAACAGCCATCCATGGGCTCAAGGTGGCAACTTGTTTGGTGGAGTGATGCCAAGCACGTTTTTTGTTGTTTGTTTGATGTGATCCTGGAGTTGCAGGTCAGCCTTTGATCTGAGTGTTTTGGAAATGCTGTGTTGCAGCTCTCAGGAGCAGAGCTTGGCACAGGAGACAGAGGCTGGAGGCTTTGGAGCCAGGAGCTCTTCTGAGCCCGCTGTGCCTTATGTGGACAGGTGCAAGGAAAGATAGCAGAGAGAAGGAAACAGAGGAGGGAAGAGGGGGCGTTGCTGGAGGGTTAGACCTGCCCAGGCATACATGAAAGAATGGGGGCGGAGGGGGGATTAAAAGGTGGGAAATTCTTCCCAGGTAACTTGAAAACTCAAAAACCTTTCTAGACAAAACTATCACTTTTATTATTTCTATATGTATAAGCGTATTTATTTGCCAACAGTGTTGTTTCTGTTTCAAGTGGCATCATGAAGTTTTATATATATACCAGAATCTTATTCATACTTAGCAGATTTAGTTAGAGCCCTACTGCAATCTTTTCCAGGTATATTTGTATAACTGCACGCATGCATAAATAGCTTGTGCATACTTCTCCTTGTGCAGGTATCGGCACGTTTACAAAAGAGAGTCAGCTTATGCTTCCACTTTCAAAATCACTCCAGAGAACCTATGTGCATATATATATACTCCGGATTATTGCATACACACATTTCATGGGCTAATTTATGTGCATATTTTATAAAGCACGTGCGTAGACACTAACTGCTCAGTAACTCTGCCCCTGTAATGCCTCCATTCAGTCCAAGTCGGCCTCTGCACAGTCAGGCTGTATGTAGAGGGCAGGTGCAAGGCTTGGAGGTGCCCTAGGTGAGCCCTCCATTCTGCTTTCCCCCCTACCCTGTTTCTCTCACTGCTGCAGCCCTTCTCCAGAGCATACAGCAGGGGCAATGCCATAGAAACCGTGATGCAGTGCGTCCCTAAACTCTCCGGTGCTGCGTCGCAGTTCCTGTCTTCTAGGACCTGCCATTTCTGACCCCTCCCCAATAAACACTTAATGCAAACCAGAAGTCTGCATCGGAGGGGGGCGGAAGCAGCAGGCCTTGGAAGGCAGGAATTGCACCTCAGCGCCAGAGAGCTTAGGCGAGCGCTGCATCACGGTTTCCATGGGATTGCTGCTGTTGCAGGCCTCAGAGAGGGAAGGCAATAGGCACCTGCAGAATGGCGGCACTCTAGGCAAGTGCCTAGTTCACTTAATGATAGCATCGGCCCTGTGTATGTGCATAACTTTATTGCCTATCGAGAGTAATTTTAATACTTGTTTCTGTAGGCAAAACACCATTACACCCATAAAAATGTAGTTTAAAATTTCCTTCCCAGTGTCTACATTGTAATTTCACAAATGCCTTTGGCATGAATGAATAGGCTAGTTGTTAGACCAGCAATCTGCAAATCAAGAAAACCAGGGTTTAATATCTGCTGACACTACTTGTGACCTTGGGCAAGTCGCGTCACCCTCTGCTGTCTCAGGTATAGGCTAGCTTTGCTAAAGTGAACATATGTTTTTAGTAAAATGGTCCCATTATATGAGATGAGACTTGCAGGAATGCATGTTAGCACACGGCGGTGCATCTTAGAAAATCTAGCTCATAGACTGTAAGCCCTCTGGGGACATGGAACATTAACATGCATGTGGATTTTAAAATCACCTTGACAGGATCCTCTTGTGTAATCCAGGTTACTAAAAGCAGTACACTACATACTGCATTGCTGCCTGCACACCAACTCTCGGCTGGCACTGTAGCTTTAAGGCCGCAACACGCTTAACTTCCCTCTGAGACTCTGCAATCTCCTTTCCCATCTGTATGCTCTTAAAGGGAAAGGCCTCCATGCTACCAGGCTGCTGTATGAGAGTTTTATACCTGAACTGGCATTTGCAGGACTGAGCAGCTTGTCATGACAACAGGCAAAGAAAGAATAATAGTGTCCAGTTGTGCCTGTCTCCTGCAGGGGATTTGTGAGCTGGAACAGAGAAAGGATTGTGAACTGGAAGCAGAAACTGGGAGAATTTCTATTGGAGCGGATTTCTTTCTCTTTTGCAAGGAGCAATCAAACTACTGTTGCTGGACTATATGTAGCTCGCTAATCTTGCCTGAAATGGTAGGATGCAGTATTTTCAGTGGCATCTCTGCTGCCTATCACTGCATGATTTAGATTTCATTTATGTGAAGATGAGGAAGGAAAAGTGTGGGAACTTAGTTTTGATGTGTGCAAGCCTCTGTACATGGCCTTGTTTGCTAGTGCTGTGGTTCTGCCTTTGCAAAGTAAGGGTAGTTTGCTAAAGGCTTTTTCACAACTGTATGCCATATATATGCATAAAATACCACTTATAAAATTATCCCCAGTGACAAGAACATGCGTACTGTTATGTGACTTGCGTGTAGGCATGTTCGGGGACGGAGCACTGGTGGAGTCATGAATTATGTTCACGAAGACTTTGCTCACAGACATTTGCACCTGCTTCTGAAGAGGTGCAAATATACGCGGCTTCATTCTAGCCATGATGTCAGCAGCTTTTGTGGGGCAATTTTATAAAGACACAGGCACCTATGTGCCTTTATAAAATAGGCCCAAAAAAGAAACCTGCTTGGCCTCTCGACCTAGGCAACCTATTATAAAATCTCTCCATATAGCTTTCTGCATTTTGGGGGCAAAGGAGTTATACAATTACAGTAGACATACTGCGCATGGTTATTTCTATAAGAATGAATATTTGATCGGTTGCAATCCAAATGGCATGTTAAATGGGATTTGAACCATGTAAAATGAACTGTGGTTCATATTGTAGTATATAAGATTTTAAATAAATACAGTTTGCACTGAGTTTCTGCATATGACCTTCTGTTTTCTTATCCTCTGTACTTACACCCCAGACTGCCTCTGGGCTGTTTGCAACACTTAGCTCGGTGCATATCATAAACTGTTTAAGAATTCCGCTGATCAGTTGTGGTGTCTTCATTTTTCTCTCATATTAATTACTTTCCTTGGTTACAAGAACCCCACGGGCCATAGAATTATAACCACAATGACTTGTACCATAACCCAGAGTCACAAATTCTATTCATTCCCTTTTCAGCAGAGAAGGAAATATTATGGTGAAGTCAGTGCATCCGGAAGTAGTTCTCTGTGCTGAATAATTTCAATTATCTTTATTTTTGAAAGATTTCAGAGCTGACATTTAAAAGCATTTATCCATTTAGCAGCACCTGCTAACTGGATAAATGCTGCTGACTGGGGGCACTGATGGGGGCCAGCAGCATGCTCTAGAAAATGCTGCTGAAAATTATTGCAAATGACCCCAGCACTATCCAGACAGCTGCTACTGCTGCTGGGACTGGATTTAGCTCATGTCATTCTCAGAGTTCAAGGCGAGTTACATTCAGATACGGTAGGTATTTTCCTGTCCCGGGAGGACTTACAATCTACGTTGGTATCTGATGTATCCTTGCAATGTGCAGGGCTGGCGCTATCATAAGGTGAACTAGGGCTGGTGCTCTACCCGGTAAGCAAGGTAAGCATGGCAGGGGGTGGTGGTGGCATTAGGGACTGCTTGTGCTAGCCATCCCCCCTCCTTCTCTCTCTCTTTTCCACCCCATGATCGTAAACAGAAGATTCTGCCTCCGGGAGCAGCAAGTCCCATGGCAGGAGAGAACAGAAGATCCTGGACTTGCACAATTCTTATGCCTGAGTGAGCAGCAAGTCCCATGGGCAGGATCCTCCATTTGTGGCAGCCTTGCACAAGTCTCTTGCCCACGGGAGCAGCATGGCTGCAATCGTGGCCCCAAAAGGAAGATCCTGCTCATGGGACTTGTTGCTCCTGTACGCAGAGCAATTGTGCAAGGCTGCAGTTGTGGCCCTGAACGGAAGATCTTGCTCAAAGAAGCAGCGTGTCCAACGGGCAGAAGAGTTGCCAGCCAGATCGCACCTGCTGCAGGGCCCGAGCTAAGAGTGCAAGAGCAAATGGGGAAAAGGGGAGTGAGAGTGCAAAGGGGAAGTGAAAAAAACACAGAGTCTAGGAAGGGGAAGAGAGAGTTGGGAGACAGCGGGAGTGTGGAAGGAAGATACTGGACATGGGGATGGAAAGCTAGGGAGACAGAGATACTGGACACAGGGGGGGGCATAGGGAGATGGAGAAGAAATGAAGACAGAGAAAAAACGTTGGACTCAGGGTATTTCAGGAAAACAGGGAAGATGCTGGTCAAGGGAGGTCACAGAAAACAAGGGAGATGCTGTACATGGGGGAGCATTGGGAGGTGGAGGGGAGATGCTCGATGTGGAAGGGCACAGTGAGGCAGAGGGGACAGTCTGGATGCAGGGTGGAAAAGGAAGGTGGAGGGGACATGCTAGATGTGGGGGTTAGGGAGATGAAGGGAAGATACTGGACATGGGTAGTCAGCACACTGAGAAGCATGGAGTGGAGATTTTTGAGATGGAGCGGGGATGCTGGGCATGGGGGGGGGGTCGTATAGGGAGACTATGGGAAGATGCTGGAAGTGGGGCGTGGAATAGAGGGAAATGGGAGATGCAGGGCACCAGGTTAATAGGGAGGCAGGGGGAGAAGATTGACAAGGGGATAAGTAGGGTGAGAAAGAAATGGAGAGGTGTTGGGCATGGGAGTAATAGGGAGGGGATGGTATGGAGATGGGGAAATGCTGGAGAAAGGGATAGGAAGGGGGACTGGGACACAGAAGGAGAGAGAAAGAGGGGAGATGCTGGATAGAGAGAAAGAGCGAGGAAGAGAGAGGAGAGAGATACATTGGATGGGGGCAGGGGAGAGAGAGTGAGTGAAAGACTGAGGAATAATGGATCAGGGAAAAAAAGGTAAGGAATAGGAGGACTGGGGTGAGGATTGAAAAGTGGTAGGTAGATGAAGTAAAAAAGAGGAGGACTGAGGATTGGATAGTAAAAAAGAGTAGTGAAATCTGAGCAGACATACAGAAAAATAATTGTTAGAAAGGTGAAAGGAAAAGATCAATATCTAACATGGAAAGAAGTGCAGATGGACTAGAGACTGTAGAAAGAGAGTTAAGGGAAGACAGCGGACCAGCATGATCAGAGAATAAAATAATCAGACAACAAAGGTAGAATTTTTTTTTTATTTTTAATTTAGTGACCAGACTTTGCGCTATCTTTTATATACCACAGGGAAATGCATCTCTTTCTATTTCTCTGGTTTTGCACTGCATGCAGAGTCTGACTTCAGTTTAAATTTTGTCTACATATTTTTTATTTTTAGATTGTGGCCACTTATTCTGTACTTGGTGAGGGTCTGTGTTCTGAATGTGTGACCACGTTTGCACATAGGGATCTGCACTGTAGTAATCTGACTTGTTCAGCTTTTCAAATAGATGTATGGATGTTCTAGGGCCTGCTACGATATTTACAGAGCTGCTTTTTTCTGGGTAAGCTCCTTGTGTGAGTTTAGAAAATTGGTGCTGGTACTGTATGGTAGATTTGCTCTGTAGATCCTCAGTGACTTTTGAAGGGCTTTATATTTGTTCACAATATGCCTGGTACTGGAGAATGTTTATGTTGTTGTTAGTGAGATAACCAGAATCAGATTTTTTTAAATATATATATATGGAGTTCTTTGGGTGAATGTCCTAGTTTTGTTCTGCGCTTTTCTCGAAGGAGGGAGTTTGGTGGATGCAGCATATATGTTCAAAAAGTAAAAGCAAGAACCATAACGCAGTTTATAACAAAATACAATGATTTATAATTTGATGTTACAAACTGCACTGTGGTTCTCACTTTTTCTTTTCGTTCCTTGCATTACCTTTGTTTTTTATTTTATTTATTTATTTATTTAACAACTTTTCTATACTTTTCTATACTTATCATATAATCAAGGCGGTTTACATTGAAACTTTAACTGTTACAAATAACTTGCATATAAAAACAATAAAACTCAAACAATAGCAACAATTTTCCTTAGGGAACAAAAAAGGGGGGGTGAACGGGTAGTGCTAAAAGCACAACTTATGTACATTGTGACATATAAACAGTTGATCATGAAGTGTGGGAATGAGACGAGCGGCTAACTGGGGTGCTGGGAATATTCATTGAAGTGTTCAATGAAGAGGAGGGTCTTGAGTTGTTTCCAGAATTCCTTTGTCTGTGGTTGACCTTACCTTTTCCGGGACAGAGTTCCAAATAGTGGGAGCAGCAAGTGAAAGAGCCCTCTTAGTGGTGGATATTTTGGCCTTTGTAAATAAGCTGGGGGTTGGTATGGTATCTATAGAGCTGCTTCTCACAGGTCTATTGCTGGGTTTGGTACATTCCTGCTGAAATGTTAATTTTTATTTTAAAGATGGTAAGAGTGGATTTATATTTAATGCGTGAGGTAATTGGTAACCAATGAAGTTCGTACAGGAGGGGACTGATATAGTCATATTGTGAGCGGCGGTGTTTTGGGCTAATTGAAGGGGTTGGATGGTTTGTTTGGGTAATCCTTGGAAAAGGGTATTACAGTAGTCTAAAACTGGTGTTATGATGGCTTGACATACTGTACAGAAATGTTCTTGGCTGAGGAGAGGTTTTAATCTTCGAATCATTGCAAGTTTGTAGAAGGCAGTCTTGGAGGTCTTATTGATGTGCACTTGAAGCGTAAGATGCTTGTCAAGGATGATCCCGAGGTACCGAACTTTGTTTCTTATTGTAATTGGCGTATTGGCAATATTGATTGAAGTGGAGGGGGGGTGAACGCGGTTTCCCGTGTGATGATGGTTGCTTCAGTTTTTTTTGATGTTGATATTGAGGTTGTTGTTCGTAAGCAAGGTTATCATTTCTTGGAGGCAAGCTGATATTGTGGTGAAGTCAGGGGTGTCCAAATGGATTGTGGTATAGGCCATAATATCATCTGTAAATATGGTGTATTGAATCTTATATTTGTTGAATATCTTGCATACTGGTTGTATATAAATGTTAAAGAAGAGGACGGACAGTAAGGACCCTTGAGGAACTCCTTGAGTTGTGTGGAACAGAGCTGAGGTGAGGTGACCGGATTTGACTCTCTGTTGTCTGTCTTCGAGGTAGGACCGGAACCACTTGATGGTGGTGTTTTGGAGCCCAATCTTCGCTAGATGCTTCAGCAGGGTGTCATGGGAGACTGTATCAAAGGCAGATGAAATGTCAATAAAGATTAGCAGAAATCCCTTCTTTATGTTGTCTATTCCTTTGAGTAAGTTGTCGAATAGGTGGTTGAGTAGTGTCTCCATACTGTGATCTGGGCAAAATCCATGTTGTTGTGGATCCAGAGGGGCGTGTAGGTCGATGTGATCCTGAAGCTGTCTCTGAACAATCTTTTCAAATATTTTGGCAAGGAATGGGAGGCTGGTTATTGGGCGGTAGAATGATGGATCGGTGCTATTAGTTGAAGTGTTTTTTAGAATAGGGCGGATGGTGGCTTGCTTGAGTGCCATGGGCATGTAGCCCTGAGTAAGTGAGGTGCTTATTATCTTTTGGATGTATTCAATTAGGTCTTCCTTGGCAGATTTGATCCATGTCACCGGGCAGGGATCAGATGGAGATGTGGTTGTGTTTAGGGTGGTTATGGTTCAGGCTATTTGCTCAGTCGACGGGATGTTGAAGTTCTTCCAAAGGTTAGCAGTGATAGGACTTGTATTGATGGATGGGGTGTCCGTGATAGAGGTGTCCTTATATGGTGTTGTTTGAGGGGGTTTGTTCTTGGAAATGAGGAAGTCAGCAAAGGTTTGAGGGTGTATATTGTCTTCATCCTTCAAGGTTGGTCTTTTGTGAGAGTGTGTACGATGTTGAAGAGCTCTTTGGGTTTGTTGCAGACTTTAAGAATGAGATTTGAGTGGTATTGTTGTTTGTGTTTGTTGATCAGGGTATTGTATTCTTGTTGCATTGTTGGTATTGCTTTAATGTGTTTTCAGATGTTCATGTTGACGTAGTTTCCTTTTGGATTCTCTTATTGTAGTGGAGTACCATGGTGCTGATCTTGTCTTGTTTTTGTTGTGATGTGCACTTTCTCGAGTTGGGATTTTTGATGCGGCACTGATAGTGGTTGACAGCATCATCTAGACTGGTGTAGTCCTGGGATAGGAATTGCAGGGTGTCTCTGAGGAATTGCTCTTTCTTGAATGCTTTGAAGCATCTGGTGGGGTTATCTGTTCTCTATGATTTTTGTTGATTGTTGAGATGGAATTCGAAGAGTATGGCATGGTGGTCTGACCAGGGTATGGGTGTGATTGTGGGTAATGTTACATGGTCATGGTCTAGTATGCTTGTTGGAGTTAATATGAGATCTGGGATGGAGCCAGAGCAATGGGAAGGACCTGTGAGAATTTGTTTAAGATGAATGGACTCCATTGCTTTGTGAAAAGTCATTTCCTCATTGGATGCAGATGTGAGGTTCACCTAGTACTATAAGAGGTTTGTGAGGGGAGTTAGCTGAGTATATTGAATCCAGAATGTTGGATGTGTCCTTTGTAGGGGTCTTGGGGGCTCTGTAGATCAGGCAGAAGGATAGGTATTTATTTTCTGTGCTGATGATGTCACAGCATTCAGAGCTTATGGATTTGTATGTCTTGAGCTTCAAATCCATTCGGGCGAGGATAAGTACGCCACCACCTCATTTGTGAGTACAGGGGCAGTTGTATGCCGTGAATGTGGGAGGGTATTACTTGATTCAGGATGACTTGGTCGTAACTCTTTAAGCATGATTCTGTAATGCACAGGATGTCAATGTGGTTGTCTTGTATGTGATCGATGATGGTGTTTGTTTTGTTAAGTATGGATCTTGCATTTATTAGGCCTATAGTTACGTAGGAGGTATGTGTGGGTTTTGAGTTGAGTGTGGATGTAAGTGAGGAGGGCTGTATTTGAATATATCTGGTATCTGAATATACCTGGTAACATGCCTGCCTGGTGCGAAGGTAGCGGACCTCACGCGCCACCTAGATAAGGTCTTAGATAGTGCTGGGGAGGAGTCTGCTGTCTTGGTACATGTCGGTACCAATGACATAGGAAAATGTGGTAGGGAGGTTCTGGAAGCTAAATTTAGGCTTTTAGGTAGGAAGTTGAAATCCAGAACTTCCAGGGTAGCATTCTCCGAAATGCTTCCCGTTCCACGCGCAGGACACAAAAGGTAGGCAGAGCTCCGGAGTCTCAATGCGTGGATGAGACAATGGTGCAGAGATAAGGGGTTTGGATTTGTTAGGAACTGGGGAACATTCTGGGGAAAGGAGGGGCTCTTCCGAAGGGATGGGCTTCACCTTAACCGGGATGGAACCAGGCTGCTGGCATTAACCTTTAAAAAGGAGATAGAGCAGCTTTTAAACTAGATAATAGGGGAAAGCCGACAGTCGCCCAAGAGCGCATGGTTCGGAAGAATGTATCCTTGAAGGATACTACAAAAAGCAGAGAGGTTCCAAAAAAGAGGAAAGTAGCCCAAATGCCCTCGAGTATGGAGCAGACAGAGCTTAAAGATCCCAAATTACCCATGTCTACCAATAGCCAAATTAATATGAATAAAATACAGTCTCTAAAATGCTTGTATGCCAATGCTAGAAGTCTAAAAAACAAGATGGGAGAGTTAGAATATATAGCACTAAACGAGAGGTTAGATATGATTGGAATATCAGAGACATGGTGGAAGGAGGACAACCAGTGGGACACTGTGATACCTGGGTACAAACTATATCGTAATGATAGAGCTGATCAAATTGGTGGAGGGGTTGCGCTCTATATTAGAGAGGGCATTGAGTCAGAAAGGATTAAAGTTTTGCAAGAAACAAAATTTGCTGTAGAATCTCTATGGATTGAAATTCCATGTAAAAAGGGGAAGGCGATGGCAGTGGGGGTGTACTATCGTCCGCCTGGCCAGAATGAACAAATGGATGATGAAATGCTCAAAGAAATCAAGGAAGCTAGCAAAAGTTACAGTGCAGTAATAATAATGGGTGATTTCAATTACCCCGGCATCAACTGGGTCAGTGTCACAGCAGGACATGCTAGGGAGATAAAGTTCCTAGATGAAATAAATGACTGCTTCTTGGAGCAGCTGGTTCATGAACCGACCAGAGGGGAAGCCATATTAGACCTAGTCCTTAGTGGAACACCAGATCTAGTGCAAGAGATAAGGGTGTTGGGGCCACTTGGCAATAGTGATCATAGCATGATCGCCTTTGATTTAATTAGTGGAGGAGGGATAGTAAGGAAATCCACAGTACTACCCTTAAACTTTCGAAAGGGAGACTTTGATAAAATGAGGAAAACAGTTAAGAAAAAACTAAAAGGAGCAGTTGCAAAGGTTAAAGACGTACATCAAGCTTGGATGTTGTTGAAAAATACTATCTTGGAAGCCCAGACCAGCTGTATTCCACGCTTTAAGAAAAGTGGAAGGAAGTCTAAAAAACTGCCAGCATGGTTTAAAGGTGAGGTCAGAGAGGCTGTTGTTGCCGAAAAAGCATCTTTCAGGAAATGGAAAAAAGAGCCAAATGACAAAACCTGGAAAGAGCACAAGCACTGGCAAGTCAAATGCAAGGCATTGATAAGGCAGGCAAAGAGAGAATTTGAGAAGAAGCTTGCTGCGGAAGCAAAAACACGAAATAAAGACCTTTTCAAGTACATTCGTAGCAAAAAACCTGTGAGAGAGCCAGTTGGTCCATTAGATGATAAAGGGGTTAAAGGAGCACTAAGAGGCGACAAGGCGATAGCGGAGAGACTGAATGAATTCTTTGCTTCAGTCTTTACTGAGGAAGATGTAGGGATGTTACCCATGACTGAAGTGGTATTTAAAGGTGCGGAAGAATTGAAGGAAATATCGATACATCGGGAAGATGTCTTACAACTATTAGATAAACTGAAGAGTAGCAAATCACCTGGGCCGGATGGTATACATCCAAGGGTGTTGAAAGAACTGAAATATGAGATTGCAGACCTGCTATTAGTAATCTGTGAACTATCATTAAAATCATCTCTAACACCTGAAGATTGGAGGATCGCCAATGTAACACCAATTTTTAAAAAGGGTTCCAGGGGTGATCCGGGAAACTACAGACCGGTGAGCCTGACGTCAGTACCGGGAAAAATGGTAGAAACCATCATAAAGAATAAAATTACTCAGCATGTAGATAGTCACGACCTAATGGGAGACAGCCAACATGGCTTTAGACAAGGAAGATCTTGTCTTACTAATCTGTTATGTTTTTTTGAAGGAGTGAATAAACAGGTGGACAAAGGTGAGTCGGTTGATATTGTGTATCTGGACTTTCAGAAAGCCTTTGACAAGGTCCCTCATCAGAGACTTTTGGCAAAACTAAAGAGTCATGGGATAGGAGGCAGTGTACTATTGTGGATCAGGAACTGGATAAAAGATAGAAAGCAGAGGGTAGGGCTAAATGGCCAATTTTCCCAACGGAGAAAGGTGAATAGTGGTGTACCCCAGGGATCTGTGCTGGGTCCGCTGCTTTTTGACATATTCATAAATGACCTGGAAAGTGGAATAACGAGTGAGGTTATCAAATTTGCAGATGACACAAAACTATTTAAAGTTGTTAAAACCCAAGAGGATTGTGAAAAATTGCAAGAGGATCTTGATAAATTGGAAGACTGGGCATCAAAATGGCAGATGAAATTTAATGTGGACAAGTGCAAGGTTATGCACCTAGGGAAGAACAACCCAAACTATGGTTACACGATGCAAGGTTCCACATTAGGAACCACCACCCAGGAAAAAGATTTAGGCGTCATTGTGGATACCATGTTAAAACCCTCGGCCCAGTGTGCAGCGGCAGCCAAGAGAGCAAATAGAATGCTAGGTATGATAAGGAAAGGAATGGAAAATAAAACAAAAGATATTATAATGCCTCTATATTGTTCCATGGTGAGACCGCACCTTGAATATTGTGTGCAATTCTGGTTGCCGTATCTTAAAAAGGATATAGCGATTTTAGAAAAGGTTCAGAGAAGAGCCACCAAAATGGTAAAGGGGATGGAAGGATACTCCTATGAGGAAAGGCTAAAAAGGTTAGGGCTCTTTAACCTGGAAAAGAGACAGCTGAGGGGAGATATGATAGAAGTCTATAAATTAATGAACGGAATGGAACGGGTAAACGTAGATCAATTGTTTACGTTATCAGAATATAGAAAGACTAGGGGACATGCAATGAAGCTACAGGGTAAACTATTTAAGACTAATAAAAGAAAATATTTTTTCACTCAACGTGTAATCAAACTCTGGAATTTGTTACCGGAGGATGTAGTAAAGGCTGTTAGTGTAGCTGGGTTTAAACAAGGTTTGGACAAGTTCCTGGAGGAAAGGTCCATAAACCATTATTAAGAAGTGACCGAAGATATCAATGCTTGACCCAGTATAAGCATTGTGGAACTTGTGTCTCTTGGGGAAACTGCTAGGTACATATGACCTAGATTGGCCACTGTTGGAAACAGAATACTGGGCTTGATGGACCTTGATCTGACCCAGTATGGCATATCTTATGTTCTTATGTTCTCCTGTTAGGGTGTTTGTAGAGAGCGTGCTTGTAGTTGATCAGATATGGTGGGGAGTGAAGTGTTACATAGGTAGGTGGAGCTTGGAGGGCTGTAATGAAGGTAGTATAGTAGTATGTAGCGCTTGTTAGTTGAGAGCAAAGGATAAGAATTAAGATCATGGCATATATCTGGTGGAGGTACATAAGCTTGTAGTTCTGAGGCTTGTTCAGGAATTTGTGAATTCTGTGTATGAGGAAAGTATGTTGTGGCAGAGGTTCTGTGATGGTGTATGCCATGTGAGATAAGGTATTCACCCTTTGTGAGCATATTAAATGGTTGGTTGCTTGTGGATTAGAGGTGGATCGGCAGAGCTAGAGCTGTGGATAGCGACGTGATGAGGTTGTTAGAGTCCTTCCGTACTCTGGATCGGTGGGAGTAGTGGTTTGTCACCACTTTTAAAATATTGTCCATAAAATGTAGTCCTTTTGTTGAGCATTATGGTCACCGCCTTAGGTCCCCACCTAAGGGCCATGCCAAAGGGCCCTCTGGTGAGGCCTTCAGGTGCGGGCAGGCCTGATGGCGCTTGCTTTTTGTGCAGTCCAGGAGAGCCCCTGATTGGGCTGAAGGCAGTGTGCTGGGTGGAGTAGATGTTCCCGCTGCTGTGCTCTAACCCAATCAGGGGAGCAGCGAAGATGTTGAAGCAGCGTGTTACTTGGCTAATGATGCTCGGTTTTTGTGCATTCCAGGAGAGCCCCTGATTGGGCTGGAGGCAGTGAGCTGGGCGGAGTAGATGTTCCTGCTGCTGTGCTCTAACCCGATCAGGGGAGCAGCGAAGATGGTAAAGCAGCGTGTTCCTCGGCTGAAGGCGCTTGGTTTCTGTGCAGTCCAGGAGATCCCCTAGAATATATATTTTCAGAACAACATGCTGGTCCAGTGTGCAGTTTCAGAGAAGTTAAGTTGGGGTTGCCAAGCCTCTCTTGTTCTTTGGCACATATAGTGGCAGGTCTACTAAGCAACTTATCCAGATAGCGGCAATTTTTAGCACTGCAATCTAGATAACTATCCACATAACTTAGGACAGCAAAATAGCTGTCCTAAATTATGCGCATGGTTGTCCAGATAATTGCGCCGAATACTGCTATAATCTGGATGGTGGTGGTAGTTGGTGGCATATCCAGACATTCAGATAGCAGCTATGTACATCTTTAAGTGTCACATCCGGCATGTACAGGGAATGCTGACCACAGAGTTTAGATATTACCAACTTAGTATTAAAATGATCACATCGCTAAAGTTTTGAAATGTCAGAGCATTAGAAAAGTTGTACCAACAAATAGGTTCTAATAATTCAGCTGGCATTTAAATGTCAGGAAACCATTTTTTCTTCTCCTTCCCACTGCCTCTTCTCTCCCCCAATATGCATACACAGTTTTCTTGATTTATATGAGTCCTGAGGTGATATTAACTTTTAAAGTTGCTGAATACTTTTCCTATTTAGCCAGGCTCACCAGACATAAAAAAGTAAATCCAGACACTGCTGTGTTCATTTATTAACAAAAGCCCCTTGCAGGCAGAACACTGATATCTGTGAAGTATGAATATCATTTAATCAGCAGAAAAACTGCTATTGGAAAGAGCAACTTCATTTAATTTTGAAGAAGTGCAGTTCTAAGAAACTGTATTCCAAACTGCTTTAAAACACAAGACATAACAGCCCCTACTTACTAAAGTGAGGTAAGGTTTTACAGTCACCACTGGATAACTGACAAAATGAATGTGCAACAACTGCAAAACCTCTGCTTTAAGTGTTAGGGCATTCCCAGCACTTTTGGGAGGGCTAGGAATGGGCAAGGCGTGATCATGGAGAAAAAGTAGCTACCGCACACTAACTGCACAGCAGATGATGTACAATGCAGCAAGCGAAATCTCTGGAGGTGGCTTTAACTGATCCACATTATCTGCTGTTTTCCCAGCTCACATTTGGCAACAACCTCTGAATAACTGTAAGGCACAGTCCCTGCCCTTTCACGCCTCAAAATGCTGATTTCCATCTTAGTTGTTTGATGCAGAAATTAGCACTATATTAACTCTTCGTGTGAGCCTGGGCTATCAATTTGTTTATGGTAATTCCAATGTTAAACAGCAATCACAGTTTAGCAAGTAAGTCCCACATGCATTAGCCCCCTCCCCGCCCCCCCCCCCCAACTAGAAAGGAAACCGCAGGATAAATCCAAACAGGAAGCACTAATGTCAAAAACAAGGCAAGTTGATCTTTCCTTAGTCTAACTGGTGATGGTTTAACCTGGCTCAAGAAAAGAATAAGGTTTCAGTCAGATTCTATCTTCTTGTTTTAATGTGAGGGTTCCAATGGCTTTCATTTGCTGCAGAGAACGTCTGGCTAATTAATTGAGCAATGATTCAAAGCAGGTAATGCTACACCTTTATATTCCGCGTTCTAGCCAATGCTATCCCTGTGCACCTGAGCTAAAAAGAATTCTTTAAAGACAGTGATTCATTGTAGAGGGATTTAAGACAAAAACAAAGGCGAGCAGGCAAACAGATAAATCAGTCCTGAATATCTTCATAGCAGCCGTACTTGAAGACTATAACAGATAGATGGTATATCATTTTACCTTTCAAATGGCAAAATTCTGTAATGTGGTACCAATATAAAATCCACCATCACTGAGATTTCAAAGCCCATCTGTGTAAACATTATCACATCAGTGTCAAACATCAACCAATGAGCTTCTGCTTTGAACAAAATCTGCTTAATTGCAGTGTTCAATCAAAGAAAGATAGATCAAAGTTTCAAAAACCTGTAAACACCTATTCCTTAAAAGAAGATGTGTTTGAAACTCACATCAAGTATTTTTGTTGATATTGTAACAGCTTCAGTATTCGAAACCAAACAAACATTCAGTCTGCACTAAAAAAAAAAACCCTAAAGAAACAGTGGCATGTTATACACATTGCTTGATTTCCCAGTAGGCTGAGTAGATAGACTGTTATTGAAACACATTTGCTTTGGTTTGATCAAGTTTGAAGGTATGAAAGCAATCACGTAGAGGAGTACCTCTCCATGAAGCAAAGAAGAATATTCTGTCAATTAGCCTGAATATTTCTCTTGCAATATGAGCATGAATATCCTGATATCTGGCCATTTGTGTAGCTTAGGAATTTTGCAGAATTTAAGATATAAGTAGCCTGCCGAAACCTAACATTCATAAGTCCTGCAACCAATGCAAAAGTAGCCAAATGGGTCGACCAGCATTCTGAGAGCCAACAGTCTGGTTCAAATCCCAATGCTGCTCCTTGTGAGCTTGGACGAGACATTTCACCCCCCCTTGCCTTGGGTACAAGATTATAAGTCTTCAAAGCTATAGTAAAATACCTACTGTACCTGAAAGTAACTCATCTTGAGCTACCACTGGGAAAGGAATGAACTAAATCCAAAATCACTCATATGCCACCAAACCCACCCCCCTACTCCCCCTCCCCAACCAGGAGCTGCCAATGCTTCCGTTGCAGTATCCCTACCACAGTGTGCCTGGAGAGCAGAAGACTCAATCTGAAGAGCAAACCAGCTACTTGTCACCACTCATTATGCCCTAGGGTGTCCTTGCTACTCTTCGGTTACTTTTCCACTGTTGTTGTGTGATGGGAAATTCTTGCCACTTTGCCCCATGCTTGGTGCATTGTGTGCTGCTGCCTCTGCCGCTGGTGTCCACCTGCAAGTTACGTAGACCTTAAATAGAATCATCCCTCCCCCCCAAAATAGGAGGAATTAATTTCCCCATTGATGGTAATGAAAAATGAAACAAATTAGTGAACCAATTTGGCAAATGAAATGACAGAAAAGGGAAAACAAATTCAAAACAAAATGAAACGTTTTCCATGCATATCCCGATCCCATGCCAGCTATAACCCAGTAAGATTTCCTTTATAAAAACTCATGAGGTTCTTTGAAAATGCTTGTTCGTAGATTCTAACCTACAGCTTCACTCTGAAGGGCAGGAAGTTTTGTATACCTTTTAGTTTTCAATAAGCACATCAGCTAAATTTGGATCCTCCAGCTGGTTATGATGCTGGGGATGGGAAACAAACATCATTTTGGGAATTAGCTGATAAGACTTTAAGGGCGATCCTTGCACCATCAAAGCTTTAGTCCAGGCTCAGAATTCTAAGCTTGCGATATCATTTCTCATGCATTAAAAATAGTATAAATGCAGAGAAACGTACTCTAATAACTGCTTTCATGTAGCCATTGTGTTATTTCTTCCTTATATTATGAAATACCAAAATGGAAAGAAGGAAAGATAAGGGTACATTTTGTTTTCACTAGCCATGTGACATGAACTGATAACGACCAGGATTTTCAGCACACTGTGAAGATATCGTTGAAAGTCAAATAATTTATCAGTGTTTTACAAAAGTACGTTATCCAGCTTGAAGCATGTATCAGAATCTAATCAGTTGTACTTGCCTACCTTGCTTTGCAGATTCGGCGAGTGGGGGCTTATTCGCACAGTAATAACTGCAGTGAGGGTTACCCAGCAGTAACAGTAGTATTCTTCCAGTCAGGTGAAGGCAGGTGGGGCTCTGACCAACTCAGTTCCACATAATAGGATAAGTTTAGACAATATTTTAACAAGGAGTTCCCAGGAGCCCCCACCAACACGTCACTAGACTCTAAAATATCAGCTGGTCTCTTTCTTAACTGCTTCCTTTTCTAATCTTATTCTTCAATTTTCCTTCATGGCTTTCCTAATATATGTTAATCCTCATAGCTTTCCATGTTTATTGGTAGGGCATATTTTGAGGGGCTATTCAGTGATACTGAGTACCGGCATCTTTTTCATTGCCTGCTAAAATTGATTCATGGTCCTTATGTATTAATGGAAGAGCCCTGCATTTGCGTATTGGCACCATTTTTTGCCAGCAAAGCACTGTTTATTGGAATAAAAGTGAACAACTTTTATAGTCACTCCTCCCAGTTTGAAAAATGTCATTTTCTGCTCACTCCTACATATGCTCTACATGAACCCGTGCAAAGCTTTTAAGAAGGGTTCTGATGAGGTTCAGCAGAGCAGTGGCTTGAAGTGATAATACTGGCAGCGTCCAAGTGGGTGGAACGTTCTAAAACCTGAAACTGTAATAATGACCCGGAAGTTAAAAAACAACAACTTCCAGGTGCACAGCGGAGAAGAATCACGGCCACAACCAAAAGTAACGTCAAAGCAGTTTTATTAGGGACCGCTTTGACGTTACTTTTGGTTGTGGCCGTGGTTCTTCTCCGCTGTGCACCTGGAACCTGTTTTCTGCGGAGAACATACCCTCTCCTTCTCCTTGGCTTATAAAAAGAACAACAGGAATGAAGGCCCTTAATAATTGTTTTTCTCACAGCCGCCAACTGAATCATCTATAAAATGTTGCTTGTGATGTTATTTTTAAAGATATTAATAGTGTATGAGTTTTGAGGGGTTTCAGTTCTTCCTGTACAGCTTTGATATGGCAGAGGTGTTTCTTAGATGATGTTCCATAAGGGATAATCTGATATAAGATACATGACATCCAATTTTGCCTACGATGTCTAGGTGGGAAATGGGATGTACAAGTTGGGACATTCACATTTTCCCATGTATTTTACAAAAGGCCCTGTTGCACATGGGGCCATTTGTAAACTATGTAGAAAGACATGTGGAAATACAGATGCAAATACATACATGACCAGCAGGAACAGTCATTTCGGCAGGAACCAAGTTTTTAAAAAAAGTAGCATCACTCTGGATTTTGCCCATGTAAGTGGCAACATTTACCAATGCAAGTGCCGATTTTTCAACCTATATTTATATATGCCAGCACATTACGTGTGTAAGTGCTTGATTTCACAAAACCGGGTGCGCAAGATCAACCATTTAGGGAGTCAAGTGAAATAATTCATTTAGGGAATTCTTGAGGGGACTTTAAATACCAGAGGGCTAAACAAAATTGCCTCCTCAATCACTGGGGCAAACTCCAGATCGAAACAAGCAGTTGGCTGATACATAATAGCTGCCTTGAAATAGGTGTAAATGCCAAAGTCCATCTTATTTTAGTTTGCATGAACAGTTTCTGGTTCATCCAAAACGCCTCCTTAAAAACTGTGTGCCCTGCAGCTTTTTCACATGTAGAAACATAGAGAATGACAGATAAAGACCATATGGTCTGTCCAGTCTGCCCACCCATAAGAACTATTAAGTTCTACAATCCCTTTCTCTCCCTCAGAGATCATCAGTATTTGTCCTGTTTTTTTAACCTCAGATACAGTTCTTGTCTGCACCACCTCCACTGAGAGGCTGTTGCATGCATTTACCACCCTTTCCATTAAGACATATTTACTCCTATCCCCTTTCATCTTCATCTTATGACCTCTCATTCTAAAGCTTCCTTTCAACTGGAGGAGGACCGCCACCTGGGCATTTATTCCACAAAGGTACTTATATCTCCACTTTTCTGTCTTTCCTCCAAAGTATACATATTGAGATCTTTAAGTCTATCCATATATGCCTTATGACGAAGACCACTGATAATTTTTGTAGCCATGTTTTGGACCAACACCATCCTATTTATATCCTTTTGAAGACACGGTCTCCAGAATTTTACACAGTACTCCAAATGAGGTCTCACTAGAGACTTATACAAGAAACTATTACCTCATTTTTTGTTGGTTATTCCTCTCCCTATATACCCAAGCATCCTTTTGGCTTTTGCCATTGCTTTATCTATCTCTTTTACCACTTTAAGATCATGCAACATCATCACTCCCAGGTCCCCCTCTTGTTTCATGCATTGAAGTACTTCATTCTCTATACTGTCCTGCACACTTAGATTTTTGCAGCCAAAATGTTTGACCTTGCATTTTTTGGCATTAAATTTTAGCTGTCAAATTCTCAACCATTCTTCAAGCTTTGCTAGATCCTTCCTCATGCTATCCAAACCTTCCACAGTGTCTACCCTATTGTAGATTTTGGTGTCACCCGTAAAGAGGCGTTAGTTAATTCTGCTGCCCTGCCTGGACAATCCATTGCTTGTAGATTAATTGCATAGAACTTGCTACCCATTATTTGCAATATTTGCTTTGTAAAACAACTCACGCTGTATAGCCTATCAATTCAATTAACTCCACTACTACTTCATAGCTAGTCTGATAACCAACCACAAGTAATACAACACATATAGTAAAGACACCACTAACAACACAAAAATGCAACTATAGGACACAAATCAAGTTGAGCCCATGTCAGTAAACCACAAACCTATTCCCAGGTCAGTAAAATACAAATTAGAAAATGCATTCCACTACCCACTACCTCATGGCCTACCTCACACTCCTCCACATGTTCGCACCATGCACACATAACATCAGACACAACAAGCAAATCCCCTTGATCAACCTATATACCACCCAACCCAGATGCACACTAACATCACACCAATCCAAAGAACGCCAACAACCAAAGTATACAGCCCACAAACCTTACAATTCCACACATAACACAACCACTCACCACACAGATAATGAACACACAAACCCAATCATAACAACAAACATCAGGTGTGCTCTACTAAATGCCAGATCTATCAGGAACAAACCAAATACTATCCTTGACCTAATCCACGACAAGAAGCTGGATATAATATGCATCACTGAAACCTGGCTAGACGACGCAGACCAGGTCATATTAAACCAAGTAACCCCAACAGGATACTCGGCATTTAACTGCATCAGAGCACAAAAGAGAGGAGGAGGAGTAATAATACTTACCAGAAAGGAATACAGATTCAAAACGATCGCCACCACTAATACTATTCAATCTAACACACTCACTATAGCCAACAAATACCTAAGCATCTCCCTCACATACAGACCACCTGGAACCACAACTGAACACCTATCCACAGTAATCGAAACGATATGTGCACATAACAGAAGGCAAACCCCTCATTGCATTAGGAGACTACAACCTAACATCCACACCCACCAGAGAAACCGCAATGTTCTTAAAAGCCATGCAGTCATTAAAATACTGCCAGACAATTAACGCCCCAACGCACCAGCATGGTACAACTCCGGACATGGTCTTCATGCCAATGCAATTAGTGGAACAAAACAAGACCACAAAACCAACAAGCACACCAGTCCCTTGTTCAGACCCACCATGTGATTGAATTCACCATGACCCTGAATAACCCCGTCCAACGCAAAGAAGATGAATGAATAACTAGATGGTTCAAAACATTTAACAGAGACTCATTCATAAACGAAATCACTCCACAACTTCAACAGAAGCATGACACCCTTGACCTAAACAGAGAAGAATGGAACACAATAATGTCCAACGCAGCATCTGCCCCAGCCATCAAAGAACCACAAACACGCAAGAGATCCAACGCCCCATGGTACTCACATGAAATCAGAGTTGCAAAACACACACTCAGACGACTG
This sequence comes from Ichthyophis bannanicus, assembly GCA_033557465.1. NCBI lineage: Eukaryota > Metazoa > Chordata > Amphibia > Gymnophiona > Ichthyophiidae > Ichthyophis > Ichthyophis bannanicus. The sequence continues at coordinate 1,577,041,959 of CM066032.1, forward strand.
GAAAGAAAATGGAGGCGGAACAAATCACACTACCTCCTAACCCAATACAAAGACACACAACTGGAATATAACAATCTAATAAATGAACGTAAACAGCAACACCATACCAACCTAATCATGAAATCTACTAACAGACCAAGAGAACTCTTTAGCATTGTCCAAAAGCTCACAAAGGACAATACACAACAAAGTACCCACCATCTTGACCCACAAAAATATGCAGATTACAGTATGCCAAAAAACACCAACCAAACATGCTCTACTACACCACAAACAAATGATTACACGATAAAAAAAAAACAACATCAAACAAAGCAACAAATAGAAGACATTATATCTGGACTAAACACAACAACCTCACCATCAGACCCATGCCCAGTGTCGTGGCTCAAAGCTACAAAAAGCCAACTCTCTCAACACATTCAAAAAATCGTCAACGATTCACTCCAACAAGGATACATGCTGCAACCACTAAAACACGCAATGATACGACCAATACTTAAAAGTAGCAATCTGAGCCCCTCCGAACCAAAATCATACTGTCCCATCTCCAGCCTTCCATTCCTTGCTAAAATCGTGGAAAAGGCAGTGCAAAGGCAACTTCAGGACCATATTGACATAAATGCCCCACTGGACATCCATCAGCATGGATTTAAGCCCCAACACGGCGTGGAAACACTACTCACCTCCCTCTTCGACAATCTCCTAAGAGGCATAGACAACACAAAAAATGGCTTCCTGCTAGTGTTCATGGACATCTCAGCAGCCTTCGACACTGTGTCCCACACCAAGCTACTGCAACATTTACAACAGATAGGACTATCCAAGAATACCCTGAACTGGTTTACGTCATGCTTGGAAGGGCGAACGCAACAAGTCAAATGCGACCAAAAGAAATCACTACAGTTCCCCGTCATGCAGGGAATACCCCAAGGCTCAGCCCTATCATTTATTTATTTATTTATTTGTGCACTTTTCTATACCGCCCCTTCCAGAGATCAGGGGCGGTTTACAGAGAATATGGCAAACATCAATTACATAGAACATTTTTGAGCACATAATAACTATTTTACAGAGAAAATATTAACTATTTTACATAGATTGAGCACAATCAATGCTCTTTAACATCTACATACAGCCCATATGCAACATCATCAAGAACCACAAACTTCACTATCACATTTATGCTTACGACATCATGGTGTACGTTCCAATCAACCTACTTGCACTAAACACCACAACAATAACCAAATGCCTCGAAGGCATGAATGACTGGCTCAAAGCCAACAACTTGAACGATAAAACTGAGGCAATGTTCATCACCAGGAACACCACCTTCTTACCTCTACAAACCATGAACATCCTAGACAAACACATAGTAGTCAAAGAAGAAGTTAAGTATCTGGGCATCACACTAAACAGAGCCCTGAACCTGAAATCCCACATCACCAAAACCGCAAACAAGGCCTATCAACGATTGAGGACAATCAGACAAATCAAACCAATGCTCCGTCAGGACCACTTCCGCACAGTGTGCCAAGCACTCATTACACCCCTGCTTGATTACGGAAACTCACTATATCAAGGCCTTCTTCAGCAGACACTCTACCCACTACAGATGGTACAAAACACCACAGCATGCATCATTAGAGACACTCCAAGGACTGAGCACATCACTCCCGTTCTACAACAACTACACTGGCTCCCAATGATGGCAAGAGCTAAATATAAAACAATCATGATCATCTTCAAAATCATTCACCATCTCTCAGCAGACGTACTCCAAAATGTTATAACAAGGGATAACAGCAATAGACCAAGAAGAAGCAATAACAACAACATAATCGGCACACCTGCAGGATATCACAAATCCAAACAAACAACTTCAAAAAGAGCACCATCACTACTGGCATCCACACTATGGAACTCCCTCCCAATGAACCTGAGGAAATTAGATGACCTTACAGACTTCCACAAAGACCTCAAAACATTCTTATTTATAGAAACATACGAGCATTCAGGCAGCATCCCCTATCTAAACAGATACACTACTTCCTCCGCCAACTAAGCACGCACTCATCCCATCCATACACACAAGTTTATCATACCAAGTTATTAAATACTCTCCCGTTAAATGTTAACCCTCAATTGTACTACCTAAATACTGTTAAGTGTACTGTGTACTGTCTAAATGTTTGCTGTTAAATGTACTGTCCATATGTTTACACGTACCCTAATGTTAAATGTAACCCTCCAATTGTGATGTGACGTGACCACCTTGATTGAAGGATAAGGTGACATACAAATCTGTCTAACTAAATAAATAAATAAATACTTTTCCTGACACATCTTCCACAATATCACTTACTATTACTACTACTATTAATCATTTATATAGCGCTACAAGGCATACACAGTGCTGCACAGATGCATATAAAGACAGTCCCTGCTCATCAGAGCTTACAGTCTAATCAAGACAACAGAAAAGAATAAGGGTAGAATAGGGAGGGTAAGGAGACACAAGGGATCAGGGTCCAAAAGCAGGCTTAAAGAGGTGAGCCTGTAGCATGGATTTGAAAAGGAGCAGAGATGAAGTCTGACATACAGACTCAGGAAGTTTGCTCCAGGCATAAGGAGCAGCAAGGTGTAAGGATTGAAGCCTGGAGTTGGCGGTGGAAGAAAAGGGCATAGAGAGAAGCAAGCCAGTAGAAGAGTGGAGTTCATAAGGAGGGGTGTGAGGAGAAAGGTAGAGAGCCGACGAATGAGCGCATTTATAGGTCAGAAGGAAAAGTTTGAATTGGATACAGAAACAGAAGGGGAGCAATGAAGTGATTTAAGAAGAGAGGTTATATAAGTATATCATGGCTGGCGAAAGATTAGTCATGCAACAGAGCTCTGAACAAAATGTTAAAAAGAACAGGACCAAAGACTGATCTCTGAGGCATGCCACTGGTAACGGAGCTACCGTCTGTCACCTCCCACTCAACCAGTTTCTTATCCAGTCAGTCACTTTAAATCCATTCCAAGGGCACTCAGTTTATTTATAAGTCACAAATGCAGAACAGTGTCAAAGGGCTTGCTGAAATCTAAGTACATCACAGCTAGTACTCTCTCCTGATCAAATTCTCTGGTCATCCAGTCAAAGGAATCTCTAGTAAAGTCATGCTTCTCTGATCTTGTAATTCCTTAGGATTCTTGAAACTTCACCATCCCTTGCTTTAGCAGCACTCCTAATAATTTCTTCACCATAGAGATCAGATTAACTGGTCGGTACTTACCAATTTCTTCCTTACTTCCGCTTTTGTGGACAGGGACTACATTCACCTATCTCCAGTCCTCCAGGATCACTTCCAGATCTAAAGCATTGAAAAGATCAGACGATGGAGCCACCAGTACTTCCTTAAGTTCTTTCAATAATTTTAGATGAATCCCATCTGGCAAGATTGTACCAAGCTAGAAATGTGCCCTGTGACTAATGAATCTGGTGCCCCCTCTGCAACCAGCCATGATATCAGCGCCCTCTTCTGTGCTTGCACCATGTGTGGCCACACCAATCACACAGTTCTTGGTACAGCCCTGCCCTGGCACTATCGCTTTGTTCCACTTTTAGTTTTGCTAGCTCTTCATAAATGCAGTCTTCTCTGAAAATCATTCAAGCTCTGCCTTGCTTCCATTCCTATTTGTGTTCATTTTCTGAGGTCCCATCAGCCCTTCATCTGTAAATGTAAAACAAAAATATTTGTTAAGCAATTCTGCCTTATCCTCATCAATATCCGTATATTCCTCCCCTTCACTCTTGAGTCTCACAATATTACCCTTGCACTTCCACCTGTCACAAACATACCTAAAAGTCTTGTCTCCATGTTTTACTGTATTGGCTATTTTTAATTCCATTATCATTTTTGCTTTCCTGACTACTTTACCTGCTTCTCCTAGCTGCTCCAGATATTAGTTTGTATTCCTCTTTCTATGGTCTCTTATAAAGTTATGAAGGCTAACCTTTTTTCTTTACCTTGACAGCTACTTCTTAGTATACAAGCAAAAATAGGTCAACTTTTTAAAAGAGTAATATACTTTACAAATAGTGAAATACTCTGAACGAAAACAAGAAAGTGTGTTGTATTTTTCGAGACTTATTTTTTTGGCAACACAGGTCTCAGAACTTTGCGAGACTTATTTTTTGGCAACACAGGTCTCAGAACTCTGGGGCTATTTTCAACTGACACCAAAATGTCAGATACTGTTGTGCCCTATGTACATCACCGACCTGGATATTTGTCAAGCCATTTTTTATATTTTTTGTTAAGATTTTTTGTATATGTGTAAAACAGGATCGCCGCGCTTAATAGAAAAAATTCAGCTGGTATTTTCCAAAGCAATTTTAAAGCGAGAAATCTTGTACTTAGCTTGTCACCAAAAACTCTGGAGGTCCAGCCATGAATTGTTCAAACTCCCGCGCTCTACATAAAGCGTTTCACCCTGGAGGCTTCATCAGGGGAAATTCATAGAAGCACTTTAACAACCGTCTACAAGATATACCATTAAGACAGTTGTTAAAGTGCTTCTATGAATTTCCCCTGATGAAGCCTCCAGGGTGAAATGCTTTATGTAGAGCGCGGGAGTTTGAACAATTCATGGCTGGACCTCCAGAGTTTTTGGTGACAAGCTAAGTACAAGATTTCTCGCTTTAAAATTGCTTTGGAAGATACCAGCTGAATTTTTTCTATTAAGCGCGGCGATCCTGTTTTACACATATACAAAAAATCTTAACAAAAAATATAAAAAATGGCTTGACAAATATCCAGGTCGGTGATGTACATAGGGCACAACAGTATCTGACATTTTGGTGTCAGTTGAAAATAGCCCCAGAGTTCTGAGACCTGTGTTGCCAAAAAATAAGTCTCGCAAAGTTCTGAGACCTGTGTTGCCAAAAAAATAAGTCTCGAAAAATACAACACACTTTCTTGTTTTCGTTCAGAGTATTTCACTATTTGTAAAGCTACTTCTTAGTGACATCATAGCAGCCTCCTTTTTCTCTTACTTGTATTTACTTTCCTAACAAAAAGGTTTGTTGCCTTAAAATATCTCCTTTCAGTTTTGCCCTCTGTTGTTCTACTTCCCCCAGATGTTCCCAACCAGATAACGACGACACCTTGAGGCATTCCCCAGTCTTTGTAAAGTTAGTTTCTCCATGGACCAGCAGGATTGCGTCAGCCACACTTGGTGACGTCCTCCGGGCGGAGCCGAGCATACGGAAGTGCTCTCTCTAGAGCTCCAAAAGGTGAGCCCTTCCTGGGCCCACCTTAGGTAGCCCATCCTACCGGTCCGCCCCCTGGTCCGGCCAGTTTTCGTTCTTCCGCCTTGCCAGCAAGACGGACCCTACTCTGCTCTCATTTGTTTATTTCTTTGTTTACATTTTTTGGCTAGACCATGCCTAAACACTATGCAAAAAAATGCCCTCACTGTGGCAACAAGAAACATACCTCTCACGGATGCTCCCTCTGTGGAGAAATGAAGAAAGGCTACCATGCGGTGTGCTCTACCTCCACGCCTCATGCTGACCCTCCGCCGGCCCAGGATGTGCCTGAACGGGCCTCCATCCTCAGCCGAGCCTCCACTGCTGCCGACCGGACTCCCTCCCGGTGGGACGCGCCATATGGGGCCTCCGTTCCCAGCCCGGTGCACAGTAAGGACTCTGCTGCTGCTCCCGGATCAAGCGCCGCCACCCGCGCTCCCACGGAGGTAAGCTCTGCTGCTGTTATATCTCCGGCTGCTTTCCTGGACGCTTTGGTGCACAGTAAGGACTCTGCCGCTGCTCCCGGACCAAGCGCCGCCACCCGTGGTCCAACGGAGGTGAGCTCTGCTGCTATTTTAACTCCGGCTGCTCTTTTGGACGCAGGTTTTGGGCTCGCCGATAGAGTCTACTACACGCGGCAGCCCTCTGCACCCCCTGTCCATGCTGCCCAAGATGGCGCCCTCCTACAGTCCTCCCATCCTCGGCCGGGGTCCTCCAACTCCGCCCACACAGGGGGCGTGGCCTCAACGCCGGGAAACACTGTGCAGAGCTCTGTCCCTCTGTGCCTCGGGGAAGCTTTGACCCTGCTCCAACTCAACAGCCCGGCCAACCTGATCGCTGTGGGAATCGAAGCAGGAGAGCCCTGCAGCAGCGCATATCTGGCCTCTGTCAACCCATCGGTGAACCCTCTGCACAGCAATGCCCTCGGGGGACCTGCAGAGACTGTTTACCCCTTAAACGCCAGTGCTCAGTTCAACGGTGCCAGCAGCCACAACAAGAGCACCTCGGGGCATAGATCTTCCCACCGCAGGAAGCGGACCAGGCAAAGCGGGCGCAGCAGTAGCAGTGATTCTGGACATGGAGCCCAGCCATCAAAACGCCGCAGGCACAACAAGCACCACCGCCACCGCTCCCAACGCTGCAAGAACCGCCGGGATGATTCCCACAGCGACAGCAGCGGACATCGGAGCACTTCCAGACGCAGCAGATCCAGCCACAGTACATCCTCCGCTATCCTTAACTTGTTAACCCAGCTGGTGAGACAGTCTGCTTCAACGACACCCACGGCACGCGTCTCGCTCTCACCCAGCGCAGACCGTGCACAGAAATCTCCGGGAGCAGCGCTTACCTCCACCCCGGAGGAGAGGATCAGAGAACCCGCCCGTGAACCCTCACCCAATCCAGTCTACGAAAACCATTCGCCTGACTGCAACGCAGAGGACCACGAAATTGAAGCAGCAGTGGTGGGTTCGGCTTCCATCGAGCATACGAACTCCGAGAAGACGCAGTCCGCTGAGACAGAGGACCCCCCGCCTCCGGAGGACCTCACCTACCCCAAGTTTTTGGCAAAACTGGCCTCTACCGTCGCTTTGAATGTCACCGAGGCCTCAGGGGAGACGGTTCCAGAGGTTCTAAAATACCTCGCGACACCAAAACCTGCCTTCGCACTGCCAGTGCACCAGAGGCTACTAGACAATCACTCCAAACTGTGGCAGACACCAGCATCTGGTCGACCGTTTCCCAGGCGGCTCGACTACAAGTATCAAGTGAAGCCTGCTCCTGGATTCTCTCAACCCCAGCTTCCACATAACTCCATTGTCGTGTCTTCAGTGCTCAAGCGCATCAAGTCCTCGCGCACTCACGCCAATAGCCCCCCTGGCCGAGACAACAAACTCCTGGATGACATCGGGAAGAAGGTGTTTCAAGGGGCTATGCTTAGCGCCAAAATCGCATCTCACCAATTCCAGCAAGTCCTGTTCCTGGACACCTGCATGGAGACCTTGCGAACATCTGCTGCATCCCTTCCCAAGGAATCCCAGGCTCTACTCTCCACTGCCCTTCTCGATATGTCTGAATGCAGCAAGCACCTGGCAAGCGCAACCTTTGACTCATTTGACACGGCCTCGCGCACTGCCGCTACGGCTATATCTGCGAGACGCTGGGCATGGCTCAGAGCCTCTGGCCTCCGTGAGGACACGCATGACGGTATAGCCAATGCACCCTGCTCAGGGGAATCGCTCTTTGGAGACAAAGTTAAAGACACCGTCAATGATATGAAAGAGCACTGCACCACTCTGCAAACCCTTGCAGAAGATGGCTTTGAGCGCCACAGTGGAGCGCATAAGGGCAACTTCCACAGACGATCGTACTACTCTTCCAACAAAAAGTACCCCACCAACAGGAAATGGCAGCCTAACAAATACAGAAACAACTCCTACAGCGTACCCGCTCACCAATGCAACTCACAGCGGGACCGCAAACAAAAGAAGAATAACCCACCCCCTGCGAAGAGTGGGCCATCCTTTTGACGCCTATCCTCCGGCGGTCACCCGGATCGGGGGTCGCCTGACTCACTTCCTAAACGAGTGGCAAAGCATCTCCTCTGACTCCTGGGTTCTCGAAATCATTCGAGAAGGCTACCGGATACGGTTCAGCTCAACACCTCGCCAAAGTACCCATCCCATCAGCGCTACACCACCGCATCTTCGCCTAGCCATGGCCACCGAACTGATGCACCTGCTGTCCTCCGGTGCGATAGAGCAGGTACCGTCGGACCAGATAAACTCTGGGTTTTACTCCAGGTACTTCCTCATCCCCAAACGGAAAGGCGGCGTCCGTCCCATCCTCGACCTCCGCAAACTCAACAAGTTCATCGTCAAGGAAAAGTTCAGGATGTACTCCCTCAACTCCATCCTGCCCCTGATTCAACCCGGCGACTGGATGGCATCCCTGGACCTGCAGGATGCCTACACCCACATCCGCATCCACAAGTCACACAGGCAATACCTTCACTTCAATGTACTGGGACAACATTACCAGTACAAAGTCTTTCCCTTCGGCCTCTCGCCAGCTCCACGAGTATTCACGAAGTGTGTGGCGGTACCCGCAGTGCACCTCCGCAAGCGGAATATATCCATCTTTCCATATCTGGACGACTGGCTCCTCACAGCCCCATCATCACCGGAGCTTCAAGAAGCCCTGAGCATAACCGAGTCCCTGATCTCTTCCCTGGGGTTCGTGATCAACTACAGCAAGTTGCAGCGCATCCCCTCACAGAGGTTGGAGTTCATCGGAGCGGAGATCGACACCCAGCTCTTGAAGGCATTCCTTCCCCAATGCAGGCTTGTGGCTCTGACATCACTCGCGGCCAGCCTGGCTTCTGCGGAGACCTCCTCGGCGAAGTCCATCCTACGCCTTCTGGGCCACATGTCCGCCACGACGTCTGTTATCCACATCGCCAGGTTGCGGATGCGGCCACTACAGTGTCACCTACGCACCCACTGGAACCAACACTTGCAACCCCTCTCCACCCGCATACGCATGACCGCCAGAATCAAGACTCAGCTGCACTGGTGGACTGTTTCGGAGAATCTCTCGGGGGGAAAGGACATGCATCCACCCGAGCACCAACTGACCTTAACTACGGACGCATCCAACTTGGGCTGGGGTGCTCACATTCTACAGTTCAGCACACAAGGGGCCTGGTCGCCGCAGGAGACACTCCTGCACATCAACCTCCTGGAGCTAAGGGCCATCAAGTATGCCCTCAAAGCGTTCTTAACGCACGTGCAGAACAAGTCCGTCCTCATCCAGACGGACAACCAAGTGGCTATGTTCTACATCAACAAGCAGGGGGGCACAGCTTCTCGCTCCCTCTGCAAGGAAGCTCTACAGATCTGGTCCCTGGCCCTAAAACACGGGTGCTATCTCCGTGCCTCTTATCTACCCGGCAATCAGAATACCTTAGCCGACAAGCTCAGCAGGCAGCTGCAGCCGCACGAGTGGACACTCCTCCCGGAAGTCACCGACAGTCTCTTCCGCCGTTGGGGCCGCCCGAGCATCGACCTGTTTGCCACGGAGCAGAACACAAAATGCCCCCTCTTTTGCTCCAGGCACCCGTCCAGCAAGCGAATGGCAGCGGATGCATTCGACGTGTACTGGGGGGAGTGGTCTCTGGTGTATGCCTTTCCCCCGACACCTCTCATTCCAGCGACACTCCAGCGGCTGGCTCGCGACAAGGCTCGAGCCATCCTAGTGGCACCCTACTGGCCCCGACAGATGTGGTTTGCACTCCTACAACGCCTAGCACAAGTGGAACCCATACGCCTGCCACTCAAGCCAGACCTACTCACGCAGGACGGAGGCAAAACAATGCACCCAAACCTCAAAGCCCTAGCGCTCACTGCCTGGAGGTTGAGCGGATGAGCCTCTCTTCACTCATGCTCCCGTCAGAGGTGCAAGATGTGGTTCTAGCGGCCAGGAGGCCCTCCACCAGGAAGTCCTATGGCCTCAAGTGGAAGAGATTCAGCATCTGGTGCGCATCACAAGGCCTGCAGCCCACCACTTGCCCGCTTCCCGAGGTCCTGCAGTACCTGACTTCACTATCTCACCTTGGCCTGCAGACTCAATCCGTCCGAGTGCATCTCTCTGCGATCGCAGCTTTCCATGCTCAGCCCAAGGGGGCTACCTCCATTGCAGCACTACCCTTGACAAATCGCTTTATGAAGGGCCTGGCAAATCTAAAACCCCCGCTCAGGCGTCCCGTTCCAGCTTGGGACCTCAACACTGTACTCCTTCGCCTGACCAAGGAACCCTTCGAGCCACTGCAGTCGGCCGAAATGAAGTATGTCTCATGGAAAACACTGTTTCTCGTGGCCATTACATCTGCCCAAAGAATCAGCGAGCTACAAGCATTGATGTCCCATCCACCCTATACACAATTGCACTAGGATAGAGCATCCCTGAGGACCAGCCCCAAGTTCGTGCCCAAGGTGGCCTCTGCCTTCCACGTGAATCAATCCATTGAGCTTCCGGCTTTCTTCCCAGAACCTCACGCCTCCGAAGAAGAAAGCCGCCTCATACGCTGGGTATACTTGCTCCGCACGGAACCCGTTCGCAAAGGCGAGCAACTGTTCGTATCCTTCGACCCCAGCAGGCCGGGCAGGCCTGTCAACAAGAGAACCCTTTCGCACTGGATCGCCTCATGTGTCTCTCATTGCCTTGATCCCACAGGCACACAGAACCTGCCAAAAGTGGGCCCTCACAAGCTCAGGGCTATGGCCACCACAATAGCCAACCTTCGTTCTGTTCCTCTGCTGGACGTCTGCAGAGCGGCCACCTGGACCTCTCCGCACACGTTCCAAAAGCACTACTGCCTCGACCTCAAGGCTCAGGAGGACTGCGCCCTAGGAACAGCCGTCCTCTCCACGGCAATGGACACAAGAGAAGCTGCTTAGGCCCTCCCAGTCCCTTGTTATTGCCGATTGCACAGCCGCTGTATTGCACTAGTTATTGCACTAATTTGCACTGTTGCACATTTCTTGTACTAATTGCACATTGTTTAACGTTGCTGTTGGTTATCGAATCTTTCAACTCTTGTTCTTATGTTATTGCACAGTTCTGATGCTGTTACTCTTCACGTGTGTTACTGCAATAAAGTTTTTGCACTAAGCTCCACGCCTAATCCTCAATGTACTACTAGGCTACTCCTCCTCCACCTCAGCATACCTGCAGCTAGGGAGGCACCAAGTGTGGCTGACGCAATCCTGCTGGTCCATGGAGAAAACGAGGTTACTTACCTGTAACGGGAGTTCTCCGTGGACAGCAGGATAAGTCAGCCACACAATCCCACCCACCTCCCCTGGAGGAGGTAAACATGCCGAATCCGCTCCCTGTCCGGGAACTGGCTAGCTAGGAACTCACTGGCCGGACCAGGGGGCGGACCGGTAGGATGGGCTACCTAAGGTGGGCCCAGGAAGGGCTCACCTTTCGGAGCTCTAGAGAGAGCACTTCCGTATGCTCGGCTCCGCCCGGAGGACGTCACCAAGTGTGGCTGACTTATCCTGCTGTTCACGGAGAACTCCCGTTACAGGTAAGTAACCTCGTTTTTCCTAAAGTCTAGGAGCCCGATATTCAAAGGCATTTACACACAGTTTACAGAGCTGTAAACGGTGTAAATTCCCCTAAATGAGATATTCAGTGGGACCAACACAGTTGGTACAGCTGAATCTCCCAGAGTAATGCTGCTATATGCCCTGGTGCTAACTGGTGCAAATGCCAGCTAAGGATTAAAGAAGAAGAGGAGGGGCATGTCAGGGGCATTCCAGGGGGTGGCACCTGGGGATAGCCTTGCAGTGCCAATATTCAGCTGCTGCCCAGTTATCCCTCATCACTCATGATTTTCAAACACAAAATTCAGTAGTATTTAGCTCACGTCTTTCCAGTAGTAGTTCAAGGCGAGTTACAATTAGGTACAGTAGTTATTTCATAATTAGGCATAAGCTTGGCACTGTTAGGAAATTTCTGTTATGTAACAGATTATGCTAAGGAGGTAATTTTAGATTTGTGTAGCTTTAACACTTTTAAATAGCAAGGGAAGGGGGAGGTTCACATATAAATGCCTACATGTGTAAAAAGTATCTTTCAAAAGCCATTCTTGGAGTGGCTTTATTTCAACAACATAATTCTGTAATTTTTCCTACAATTTTTCTGCCTTCAAGTACTTTAAAAAGGGGGCTATTCTTGTTAGATAACATTTTTGCAATTTAAAATTACTAGTTTATTTTGTAGTTTCTTGCAAAAGGGGAATTTTCTGTTTTAAGCAAGGTTTTTTTGTTTGCTGCTGTTTTTTCCTTTGTTCCTCTAACCTCAAGCTCAAAGAGGAGGAAAAGTTAAGGTAGCAAATTTTCTGTAAAGCTACTGCACTGCTGAGGTGTGAGTGCTCATAATTAACTTGCCAGAGTCAGGTTGCCAAATGATGTATAAAAGTCTACACTACCTTGCAAGCACTGCTGTTTTTGGAAGGGTTACATTTCAAGCAAGGTACCAAAGAACCAACAGCAGAAATATGGCTGGGAAAGATTGTGGCACCAAAACTGTCACCCGTTATTGCTTTTACATCCATTCAGACAGCCTGATCCAGGAAATGGAATCAGTTCAGTGTGGAAGATGCCTGCAGGTTGAATCCCTCAGGAAACAAGTTGAGGAACTGAGAGAGGAGGTGGCGAGACTAAGAGGTATGTTTACTAAACCGCGTTAACGTAGCATATGCTACATTAACGCGCGTTAGGTAACATTAACGCGCATAACACGTTACATAACGCATGTTAGCGTTCCCGGCCGTGGTAAGTCCCGCAGAGGGTGGAGAGAGGGCGGAGAGAAGGGGTGAATGGGCAGGGAGTGGGCGGGGAGAGGCCCCTTCCACACTAACGCAGGGAACTGAAGGGTTGAATCTTACCGCGACTGAAAACCTGGCATTAGAGAGAGAGAAACCATTTCAGTGTCAGCAATGTACAGCATAGGCATAGGCAGGGAGCCCAAGAACCGTGATAGTAGTGCTCCATTTGCAGCAACAGCATAGTGCCCAAGTATGAAAGGCCACTATGGTGATGGTGCACATGGGGCATAGGGGGCTGCAGGCGGGACATGTAGTGGGGGCAGCTGGGGCACAGGGTGGACTAGGCAGTCGCCTAGGTGGCATAGGGGGCTGCAGGCGGGACATGTAGTGGGGGCAGCTGGGGCACAGGGTAGACTAGGCAGTCGCCTAGGTGGCACATAGGAACATAGAAATCGAACATCAGCAAGACAGCAGCTGACAAAGGCCAAACATAATCCACCTACATCTACATGGTCCACCCTAGCTAACAGTTGACAGGGCACTGACCTGACATCCCCCCAGCCAACCCTCCCCCAAGCGGAAGGGACATAATATTGGCAGGCGGTGATGGGGCAGATGTGAGGATGCCCATGTATGCCTCCCCACCCCAGACCCCACTCCCTAGGCAACCGCCTACCCACACAGTGGATGGCCTGGGACTGTGCACTACCAGCACCGACAGCATATGGTCAGGTCAGCATGGCAGGGGGGGGGTGCCTGTGCTGGAGGGGGCAGTGGCACCTGCCTGCAGTGGACCTAGGCCATGTCCTGTACCAGTACGTGGTGTGCAGTTTCCTTCCTCTTGCCTCTTCTATTCCTTTGTCTATCACTGTGTCTCTTATTCTGTCCTATCTTATAAATGGAGCTTAATATTGTATTGCAAACATTAATATTGTATTGCAAACTGCTCTGATGCTTTGGCCTGAGCAGTATATCAAATGTAACAATAAACATAAACATAAACTTAATTTTGCATCCGCGGGCCTGGACATGGCCATGGGGACAGAATAGGGGAAATAGACATGTTTGGCAAGCATGTGCAAGCGCTATCCAGCCAGCCGTGTGTCTCGGACACGGGTAAACGGTTTGGACATCCCTGCACCCACCTTATTCTGAAAAGTTATATGTTTTGGATGCTGCCCATCCCCCGCAATATTCCCACGGATGCCATGCCCCTCGGGAAAAACTTGCATCTCCTAAGCTGCCCATCACAGACGGTAGTTGCTGATGCGCACTAGACATAAATATCAATGAGAAATGACAACTGCTGCAATCCAGACCCTATACAGTCCCCCTCATGCCCTGAAAAGTGCGAGGTAAGTCCAGTGCACTCCAATATGGTATACAAGAATATAAAAATGAACATGTATGTCAGGACATAGCTTGTATCAAATGGTATGTGGCATTAGGAACCGGACCCAGTGAGTCCTGCTCTGGTCATCTCTACAAATACACCTTAAACTGCTAGAGATGGACCCTCACCAGGTCCACAAAACCCCAAACTATCCTTGCAGGTTCCCAAAGGGTGTATAATGTGGCTGAGCAACAAATGTGTGCCCTTTCCATACCTCTGGCCTAGAAATGCACTCATTCTGCTGCTCTGCACTACCATTCTCCTCCCCATGAACACCGCTCTTCCGTCAGATTGCTTCTATCTGTGCTCTCCCCTTCTAGATGTCGCTCCATTCACCTTGCTGCTCCATATGCCTGGAACAAACTACCTAAGTCTGTATATCATGCTTCGTCCCTGGTCCCTCTCAAATCTAGGCTGAGCGCTCAACTCATCAGTGCCGCTGTTGGATTGAATACACCTAAGCTCCCTTGTGTTTCCTAACTGTTTCCCCTGGATGTATCCTGTTCACTGTGTTGTCTGTCCTGACTAGATTGTGCAGGGACAGCGCAGTTACTTACCTGTAACATGAGTTCTCCAGGGACAGCAGGATAAGTCAGCCACAAGTGGGTGATGTCATCCGACGGCGCCGAGACGGAAATTACTCTCACTAGCCCAGAAGGCTTTTGCCTTCTGGGCTTGGCTAGTAGCCACACCTCCCGGTCCGCCCCTAGCAGATCAGATTTCCCCAGCCGAGGCGAGAGGAGCTAGGAGGCGGAAGCAAGGCTAGGAGGAATCCCTGCCGGGGAGGAGGGAGGGAAAGTGTGGCTGACTTATCCTGCTGTCCCTGGAGAACTCATGTTACAGGTAAGTAACTGCGCTTTCTCCCAGGGCAAGCAGGATGAGTCAGCCACAAGTGGGGTCTCCCCAGCTAACTGTGCAGCGGCGGGGATAGTATGTTGGCACTCATACATGGAGGCTGAAGGCAAGTAGGCTGTAGGCAAGCGTTTAAT
Source organism: Ichthyophis bannanicus (assembly GCA_033557465.1). NCBI lineage: Eukaryota > Metazoa > Chordata > Amphibia > Gymnophiona > Ichthyophiidae > Ichthyophis > Ichthyophis bannanicus. Next base: position 1,577,056,973 of record CM066032.1, read on the forward strand.
AGGAGAGCCATACAACCGCAGCGATGCAACAGAACATAGGAGCATAACGTGTAACAAGATCAAGCATTGTGCAAACATGCATAAGAATTGTGCAATAAGATAGCATAACTGTGCAAAAACAGGCTTACTGTGCAACAGGCTTAAGGCACACAGGAACTGGCAATACAACAGTGCAAAGGTTAGGCATAATTGTGCAAAAACAGGCTTAACAGCTTAAGTGACAACAGTGCTCAGAACAAAACAATTTTCAAATGGCAACAAGGTGCAGGTCCAGGTGAGGCATAGTCGTTGCCCTGAGAGGGCGTGGGCCTTCAAGAGGGGGGTGCAGATAGCACGGCCAGACCGAAGGCAGCGCCCCCGTGGTCTGTCCTGTCAAGGCAGTAGTGTTTCTGGAAGGTCTGGATAGAGGACCAGGTGGCAGCTTTACAGATTTCTGGCACTGGGATGTCGCGTAGGTTGGCAATGGAGGCGGCCAACGCCCTTAGGTGATGCGCTCGTACTCCTGCGGAGGTGCTGGAACCCGCGAGAGAGAGGCAGAAGGATATGCAGGTGGTTATCCACTTGGATAGTGTGCGCTTGGAAACGGGGACACCTGGCTGTTTGGGTCGTAGGAGACGAAGAGCTGAGACCCTTTGCGTATTGGTGCAGTTCTGCTGATGTAGCAGCGGAGGGCCCTGACACAGTCGAGCGTGCGCATGCGATGCTGGTCAGGGTCAGAAGGAGGGCCCGGTTGGAAACTGGGTAGTTCGATGGTCTGGTTGATGTGGAATGCTGTGGCCACCTTGGGCACAAACTTGGGGTGTGTCCTGAGACAAGCGCGGTCGTGATGGAGGATGGTGTAGGGTTCATAATCAACGAGAGCTTGAAGCTCGCTGATCCTCCTGGCAGATGTGATGGCGATGAGGAACAGAGTCTTCCATGAAGCGAACTTCATGTGTGATGATTGGAGGGGCTCAAAGGGTTCCTGCGTGAGCTGATGAAGGACAATGTTCAGGTCCCAAGAGGGTACGGGATCCCTAATTGGGGGATGCAGATTAGCCAAGCCTCGCATGAAGCTGGAAACCAGAGGTAGAGCCGCTACCGATGATTCGCCAACGCGTAGATGGAAAGCAGCGATGGCGGACAGATGGACCTTGATAGATTGAGTCCTGAGGCCCAGGGCGGAGAGGTGGGCCAGGTACTGAAGAAGCCTTGAGACGGGGCACGTGAAGGGGTCAAGCTGGTGCTCCGCGCACCATATACTGAAGCGGCGCCATTTGAGGCTGTAGGATTTCCTAGTGGAGGGGCGCCGCGCGGCCAGTATGATGTCTTGAACCTCAGAGGGCAGGATGAAAGGAGCAAGGGCTACCCTTTCAGCTTCCAGGCCGTCAGAGATAGCATCTGCAGGTTGGGATGCAGCATCGTGCCGTTGTCCTGAGAGAGGAGGTCCGGTCTCTGCGGAAGGCGGATTGGAGGTTCCAGCGAGAGGCGATGCAGGTACGGGAACCAGATCTGTCTGGGCCAATATGGGACCACAAGGATGATCAGGGTCTGGTCCCTGATGATGCGTTGTACAGTCCGTGCAATGAGCGGAGTCGGTGGGAACGCATAGGCCAGGTGCCATCGGTCCCACGTGACATCGAAGGCGTCCGCCGCTAGCCTGTGGCGGGACAGCCTCTTGGAGCAACAGATGCGGCATTTGGTGTTTTCCTGTGAGGCGAAGAGGTCGATCTGCGGATGGCCCCATCGGCTGAAGAGGTGTGCTGATGTCTCCAAGTGGAGGGTCCACTCGTGGGGATTTAGTTGCCTGCTCAGACGATCTGCTAGAGTGTTGTCCGCCCCGGGCAGGTAGCAAGCTTGGAGACTGCATTGGAGCGATAGGGCCAGGCGCCAAGTGAGGAGAGCTTCCTTGCACAAAGGTCAAGAGCCTGTGCCTCCCTGCTTGTTTATGTAGAACATGGCTACTTGATTGTCGGTCAGGACCTTGACAACTTTCTGTTGGACCTTGTCTTGGAAGGCGTGAAGAGCTAGGCGAACAGCTCTGAGCTCCAGGATGTTGATATGAAGGTTCTTCTCCTGGGGCGACCAGGATCCCTGAGTGTGAGCTCCCGCGCAGTGGGCTCCCCACCCCAGCGCTGAGGCATCCGTAGTCATGGTGATGTTTGGGGGAGTGGCCTGCAGGGGCTTGCCCACGGACAGGTTGGCGGGGATCAACCACCTGCGTATTGCTTCGTCCGTTCTGGGGTCCCTGTAAACAGGTGTGGAAAGAGGCTGGGAGTGTTGGCGCCAGCGGCAGCGGAGGTGCCACTGAAGGGCCCGCATCCGTAGCCTTGCAAAGGGTAGGACGTGGGTGGTGGCCGCCATGTGGCCCAGTAGGCGCGGGATTGCACGAGCAGATGTGTGCGGGGAGCTGAGCACTTTTCTTGCCAGTGTGGTGATGGTGCTTATCCTGCTCTGTGGCAGGAAGGCTCTTATCAGGGTGGTGTCTATTAGCGCCCAGATAAACTCCAGTTGTTGAGTAGGGGAGAGGTGGGATTTCTGATAGTTGATGAGGAAGCCCAAATCTGAGAGGAGTGAGGTGGCCTTTTCGACGGACCTGCGCAGTTGGCTGCGATTTGGAGCTGAGAACAGCCAGTCGTCCAGGTAGGGGAAGACACACACACCCTGTTTGCAGAGATGTGCGGCGGCCACCGCGACACATTTCGTGAACACCCTGGGTGCGGGGGACAGGCCGAAGGGCAACACTCTGTATTGGTAGTGGTTCCCCGCTATTGTGAATCTCAGGAATTTCCTGTGTTGAGGATGAATGAGGATGTGTGTGTAGGCATCCTGCAGGTCCAGAGCGGCCAGCCATTCGCGTGGTTGTATTAATGGCAGAATGGTGGACAGGGAGTGCATCCTGAACTTTTCCCTGGCGATGTGTTTGTTGAGCTTCCTTAAGTCGAGGATGGGGCGTATGCCTCCAGATTTTTTGGGGACAAGGAAGTATCTTGAGTAGAAGCCTTTGTTGACCTCGCTGCTGGGAACAGGTTCGATTGCTCTGGATGCGAGCAATGCTTTGATTTCTGCATCCATAGCGGCCGTGTTCTGTAGATGTGGAGAATAGGCAGGAGGTTGACGAAGGGGCGGAGCAGATTTGAAGTTTATGCGGTATCCATGTTCGATTATGGAGAGCACCCACCGGTCCGTACTGATGTTTTCCCAGGAGTGTAGGAATGCGGACAAGCGGCCCCCGGTCGGTAGCTGTGAGGGGGGGGGGAGTCAAAAGCTGGGATTGTTCTTTGCGGGGACGGTGGGTGCTTTCTTCGTAGTACGTTCCCTCTGGCGTGGTTTCTGCCTATACGGCGCTGAGTAGTGCTGTTGTTTGTAACGGGGCTGCTGCTGCCATCTGCGATAGTGGTTGTACCGCTTGTATCCCGATGTGCCATGGTAGGAGGTTTTGCGGTAGGTCTTTGAGCGATCAGACCCTTCTTCCAGGGTCTGTAGAGTAGTACAGCGCTCACGCATATCATCTACTGTCTGCTTTACCTTCTCGCCGAAGAGCGAATCGCAAGGTGCGTCGGCGAGTTTTTCGTGGGAATCAGTCTGCAGACCTGAGGCCTTGAGCCAGGCTAGTCGTCTAGCGGAGATGGCGATTCCAGCCACCTTGGAGGATGTCTCGAAGGCGTCATGAGCTGAACGACCTTGGTGCTTGGTGCATTCCTCGAGGTCTGAGATGGCAGTGGAGAGGGCCGTAGGCAGGTCAGCGCCCTTGGACGCGTCTTTTATTTTGGAGACTAGCGTGTCCTGGTAGATGGCGACTTGAAATAAATGGGCGGCGATCCTTGCATTCAACATGGAGCCTTGGTAGATACGCTTCGCGACGTCATCAAGAAGATTGTTATCTTTGCCAGGTGGCGCGTTGACGGACGAGCGCGAGGACTTACTCCGTTTCAGGGCGGATTCTACAATGATGGACTGGTGGGGAAGATGCTGTTTGTCGAAACCGGGTGTGGATTGGACCACGTATTTTGAGTCCATTTTCCTGGGGCAAGGATGGTTGGACGCTGGCGTTATCCATGATTTCAGGAGGTTATCCCTGAGGAGCTGGTGTATAGGGAGGGCAGGTGAAGCCTTAGGGATGTCGACAAATTTTAGAGCTCCCTGGGCTTCTTCGCTCCTGTCAGCGCTCTCAGAGGCAGAGATAGAGAGGGCTGCTAGGACCTTATTGATGAACTTTGGGTATGTTAGGTCATCAGGTGGGTCCTGAGGGTCAGGTTTGTCCTGGTCCACAATGGAAGTGGAATGCGACATAGAAGAGTCTGCTGTGCAGTCAGTCAGCGCGGATGTGGCAGCTGAAGGCAAGTGTGGCACAGCAGGGACAGGTGTGGTCTGAATAGTAGGGGTCTCTCTTAATATTTCTGCAAGGGTGTTTAGAAATGTTTATTTACCTTACAATATTTCCTCACCTCTGCTCCCTGTACCTTAGGACTGCATCTTGTATTTTTCCAGACTACAGTCACACCAGTTCAGAACGTACTTGTCACAACCATTCTAAGAACATAAGAAATGCCATACTGGGTCAGACAAAGGTCCATCAAGTCCAGCATCTTGTTTCAAACAGTCGCCAATCCAGGTCACAAGTACCTGGCAGGTATTCAAAGTCCACACCTTCCACAATTCTCGTCCTGGGGTAAGCAGTGGATTTCCCAGGTCCTTTTTAATAATGGTTTATACACCTTTCCTCCAGGAACTTGTCCAAACCTTTAAAATATTTCCTCTTATTAGCCTTAAATGGGTTACATTGTAGCTTCATTGCATGTCCTCTAGTCTTTCTACTTTTTTGATGGCGCAAACAACTGATTTACATTAACCCATTTCACTCCATTCATTAATTTATAGACCTCTATCATATCTCTTTTCAGCAATCTCTTTACCACGGTGAAGAGCCCTAACCTTTTAAGCCTTTCCTCAAAGGGGTATCTTTCCATCCCCTTTATCATTCTGGTGTCTCTTCTCTGTACCTTTTCTAATTCCGCCATATCCTTTTTAAGATACGGCAAACAGAACTGCACACAATATTCAAGTTGCGGTCGAACCATGGAACGATACAGAGGGACACATTGCAGAGCACAGCAGAATATTTTCTAAGTCCTAGCCTTATATCACGTTTCAACAGGAATATCATGAACGTTTCCAGGAAACACAATACGTACACAGGCCTTTCTTGAATACGCTTTCCATATTTCTGCGGCTGACCACTCTCCCATTCTTCCCTCTCCTGCCCACGTTCTGAGATCCCCGTGCTAGAACCATGGATGTGCATGTCAGCAATGTTTCAGAATACGGTCGGGGATGTTTTCGGCACACTAACATCCCCACCACATGTACAGACCCCTTATTCATGTTCTGAAATGACCCCCAGAAGGTCTCTGGTGGGAAAAAAGGGACTGAGGTGGTTGATGTGGAAGGGCAGACTGGATGGGACATATGGCCTTTTGCTGCCATCATGTTTCTATGTTTCTATGCTAGCAAGTTTTCTGTGTAACGATCTGTAGCAGTCTGATTTATTCTGTTCTCATAGTAGAAGGTGTATTAGGGTTCTTCCTAGTAGAAGGTGTATTAGGGTTCTAGGACCTCATGTAATATTTCTAGGTAAGTTTCTGCTGTCTGATTCTTGGGAATTAGTATTTTTATAGTATGTTATGGTTCTACAGCTAGCAAATGTGTGCTTGCTGCAGGAAAACCAGCTGCTCCCAATTCGGAACCATATGCATGAGAAACAAAATGTGTCTCTACCTACCTAAATATAAGCCCAGCAGCTAGAGAGAGAGCTGGAGTCCTTCTGCTATATCTCTCCCCATGTGTGTTATTATGAATTAAACTACTTTAAGTGATCCTGACTCTTAACAGAACTGCAGTGATCCCGAATTACTAGTTACTTACCTCACAGCTTCATGGGCACAGTATGCTGGGGAATTGCCATCCCTTGCTTTGGGAATGAACAAAGTGGACTTCCCCATTAACTATTGACTCAGAATGACCACTGTCAGAAAAGGATGCCAGATTTGATGGACCTTTGATCTGAAGAAGCTTGGCACTTCCTATGTGCTTATGGTTATTGCTGTTCTATTGGAATTATGTTGTACTCCTCGAGTGTTCTGGGAAGGGTACATATGAAAGAATACATTGCTCTTTCTTTTATTACATGATTAGGCTTGACATTTGCCATCTATTCTTTGCATTCTACACAATATTCTTCTTATATATTTTATAAATGTAAGAAATATAACAATAAAGGAAGACTTTAAAAAGATCATTTTAGAATGCATCTATCTTGAGCTTTTTTTTATATAAAAAAGTAGGAACCTATGTTTCTAAAATATGGTGCAAGTGTCCGAAAGTGCATGTAGGGCTGGTGTAAATGCCTGCACCGAGTTTTCTAAAGGCGGCATGTAAGTTATAGTATTTTATAACTTGCGTACATAAGTTTGCTCTCTACCCATACTCATGGATACCCATATGCACACACACTGTAAAAGAATGTGCAGTCTTATGTGAGTTCTTACAGAATTGCAACTGGCTAAAATACACATGTAAGTCCTTGCAAATAAACAATTAACGCTCATAAATGGCATGTACCCTTACTCATCTCCTTATAAAATTAACCTTTAAAGATATCTACCATAATATAGATTAATAATCTTTAGGGGGTATTTTATAAGGAGCCACAAATTTAATAAGGAGCAGCGACATTTCTAACAAGACAAGACAAGTAGCAAGACAAGACAAAGAGAAGCACTACAATGACGCATGCAAGGATATGGAATCTGAAACTATTAAAGGAAAAACAAGATTGGCTTTCTTAAAGCTATAAGAATTAAAGAGAAAATTCCACCCTCAAATTGTAATGCTAGAAGACACTCAAGGATCCATTTTGAATGATGCTGAGAAGATCAGGAAAAGGTGGAAAGAATAAATTGAGTCATTATACCATAAAGATCAAGTGGATCAACAGCTATTTCAGCCTGTACCTTATGATCAGGCACCATTGGTGATGAAAGAAGAAGTCAAAGCAGCATTAAAAGCATTATCAACGTGCAAAGCACCAGGCATTGAAGGCATTCCCATTGAAGTAATACAGCAATCAGATGCAGCTTTGCAATACTTAAAAGGCTTTGCCAGGAAATTTAGAAGACATCATGGCTGACTAACTGGAAAAGATCTGTGTTCATAGCAATGCTGAAGAAAAGTGATACGACTAACTGTGGAAATTATCGAACAATTGCTAGCAAAATTTTACTCAAGGTCTTTCAGGGGAGACTATAACCATACTTGGAACAAGAACTGCCCAAAGTGCAAGCAGAATTCAGGAAAGGGTAAGGAACAAGAGACCTCATTATGGATATGAAAAGAATCATTGAAAACACAAAAGAATACCAAAAGGATACCTACATATATTTCATTGACTATAGCAAGGCCTTTGATTGACAGGGAAATTGGGAATATGGAGTTTAGGAGCTTAACAGGCAAAAAAAGGACCATACCAATGAAATAAAACAATATCCAGACAACAAAAGTTAAAAAAAAAATATATATATATATATTTTACTTTCCATTTATTGATTGGAATATGTCAACTTTAGAATATGCACTTTGTATGTATTTCTATTTTGCACAGCTTAAAAAAAATGTTTCTGTTTCTCTAGTGTCGCACTGCATGCACAGTCTTGCTTTTTGGGGTCTTAGGTTTTGTCTGCATATTTTTTAATTTGCGGTCACATCCTGCCCATCTCTGTGCTTGGATTTTATATTCAATTACTCCCCTTTTCCAAATCCAGGCTCAGGATACATAAGTTATTTGCTTACCTAAGTGAGCTGACCATCTGCATGTGAGACTTGAGGGATTCTACTAGTGTGCACTTTTTGTATGGGAATCTCGAGCAAGTTGGCTTATGCTGTTTTCCATTAGAGGGTGTATTGATGTCCTAATACCTGTTGGAATATTTTTCATAGGTTAGATTGTTGGCAGAGTTTTGGCAGTAAGTATTGTTGTGATGTGTCAGGTTTGCTATATAGGCTCTGACTGTCTTTCTTCACAGGGTTTGTATTACTTCACAGGGTGCCTGGTAGGAAGCAGATTTTTTCTGTTGCTATTATCAAGGTGACACCAGAATTTGATTTGGGGTTTTTTTTGTGTTTGGTGAATAGTAAAAACATACTACTTTGGTTCAGCATCCACTACTATGTAAGTTTCTGTGAATGCAGGATATATTTAAAGAACTGGATTTGCTGGGTTTATATAGAGGTCTGCCCCATCCTGTACTGTATAAGACTCCAGACTTCTCTCCCATATAGGTATAAATAAAACATTTGATGTTTTACAGTAGATTTGTCCTAGCTGTCCCCTCCCCTTTATACAGGGAGAGTGCCTGATATGGCAAAACAAAAAATGAAAAGATGGTTGCCTCTGGGAATTGATTTAGTGTTTGTGGGATGCCTTGTAAAGGGAAAGAGGGTGAGAGAGAGAGAAGGCATCAATCATGCTTGAGTATTTCATCCCTGTATGGTGGTGGGTTATTGTTATCAGATACAAGGATGGGAATTGCTGGATGATGTCAACTCTAGAAGGCCACATCTAGAGCTTTTATTCAGCTCCCTATAACAATTTGTAGAAATAAGAATGTATATTGGAAACAAAAAACATCACAAAATGATTTTTTTAAGCACAAATGGTAAAACTGTAACCTGGAATGATTCGTCTATTGACAATGGGGGTCATTCAGTACAGCGAATAGCGGGGATGGACGTCCGGAATGGACATCCATTCCCGCTATTCACTCCCCTGCTGCCCCGGCTACTGCCTCCCCGTATGAACAGCTCGTTTGTACAGGGAGGCTTAGACGGTGTGGGAGGGGGTGTTACTGAGGCAGAGCGAGGGTAGGGCATGGGCGGGCTGTGACCCCGGACATATAGGGCCGATTCTGAGGACAGCCCTGTAAGTCCGGGGCTGTGAACATGGACAAGGGACTTATTTCTAACCTATGAAAAAGTCCCCCTGGACATAGCGGGATCATGCTACCAGGCCGGGACAAAAAGGTAGGGGTGCAGAAGGATCCCCGCAGCTGGACAGTGGCCATGGAAGGTTGGACTGAGGGTCCAGCTGCGGGGAAAGAATAATATCTGCGGTGGCTGGCATTTGCGGCTCCTGAATAGAGCCACGGTGCCATGGCGACGGGACGCCATGCCACTGCAACTCCATTCAGGAGTCTGACTGAGGTAGCCTGGGATCTGCTGGGCATGCAGGCCGACCAGAATCAGGGCCCAGCCTGCACATTTGGGCCGTAGACCCGTTTCTGATCCTCCGGGCACATTTAGCCCCTGTGGGATCAGAATCGGGTCTACCTTTGGGCGTCCCACTTCTGGTCAGCCATGTCGGAATGTGCCTCAATGTGTCTAATCATTCAGGTGTGTATGGCATCACTTTAAAATAAATTTTATAATAGTATAAAGGTTCTCTTTTTCCTTACAGCAGGATTAATCTGGGTAAAATAAAAGGGAGCTTATCATAAAAACTTTCCCCAGGGCCCTATAAATGATTAAAGTGGCCCTGAACCTGCCCCTTGCAACTGATCAGAGAATCTATGAAAAGGTATCATTTCAGATATTACACTAGTCTCTAGAACACACCTCTTGTTATGTAAAGAGAACAAGCAGGACTACTACAAATTCCTACACAGAAACTACATGCTCACAAAATATGTCACCTTGATCGCATATGCAAAATATGAATAGAACCTTGCCAAATATAGAATAAATGAGCACATATTAGAAATAGAAATGTGCAGACCAAAACTGAACAGGAAACTCCAAGAAGCTGCAGTACAATATTGGACAGATAGAAACAGAAATGTATTTCCTCTAGTACAAGGGCAAAATGCAAAGATATCAGAGATACTGCATGTTCAGATTCGCAAAGCTGGCATATTCTTTATTCAAAAGATTTGATATGCCGCCCATTGCCGGAGCGTCAAATCCGTGTACAATAGTAACCAAGTGCAACTGGTGAAGGTAAAGGAGGAAGAAGGAATGCCATTGGTACGATAGGAGAGCCAATAGAAAAGGACAGCGGTAGACCCAGGGGGACACTAAAGATAAAGACGAAGGACGCTACGAATAAAGACAAGACAAGAGGTGACAGACAAGACTGGTGGGGGATGGGAGGGGCTGTAACCTGAATACCAGAAAATGTAAGGCGATTTTGCAGAGGAGAGTAGTTCAGTGGCATCTTGGTGAATGGAAATCGGGAGGAATAGGGAGATCATAGGCCTGGCAGTAGAGATGGGTCTTGAGAAGAGCCTTAAACCGGGAAAAGGATGCTTCAGTATGGAGAAGGTGAGGCAGAGAGTTCCAGAGGGCAGGACTCAAGAAGAAAAAAGCAGCATGACAGGTCGATTTGAGGTGGGCCTGGGCAGGGGGCGGAAGGAAGAGACGATTACCGTGGGCTGAACGAAGTAGACGGGGAGTTGGCTGGAGGTAGATGATGTCGGCGAGGTACTGGGGTGAACTGGTGTGAAGAACCTTATGAGTAATGGTGAGAAGCTTGTACAGGAAACGAACTTTGATAGGAAGCCAGTGAAGGGAAAGAAGACAGGGAGTCACATGATCCCAGGGGAGGAGTGAGTGAGAAGTCGTGCAGCTGTGTTCTGAACTAGTTGGAGCCGACGAAGCTGATATTTGGGGAGACCTGCGAAGAGTGAGTTGCAGTAATCGAGTCGAGAAATCATCAAAGAAAGGACAAGAGTAGTAAGAGAGGAGAGGGGAAGAAAAGGACGAACAGCCCGGATTCTACGAAGATGGAAGAATGAGCTACATACAAGTGTGGAGATGTGTTGGTGAAAGGAGAGGGAGGAATCAAGAGTAACACCAAGATAGTGAAGAACAGAGACCAGAGGAATCGGGGAAGCAACCATAAGAGGCGCCAAAGTTGGGGAAGGGGCACCAAGGGTGAACCAAATAGCAGCCGACTTTGAGGGATTAACATGTAGGTAGTTGCTAGCAAACCAGTCGGAAGCACATATGCAAACCACACAACAAAACAATAAATAAATACACTAAAACTAAAAATTATTTTTCTACCTTTACTATCTGGACAACTCAGCCTTTGTAGCCCACGTCTCCCACATTTTTCAGGGGGCTGAGCTGCAGCACGCATTCCTGTGGGTTTGTGGGGATTAGCTGAAGACAGTGCTTCTTTCAAGAGAGGCCTGGGCTCTTTTAACCACCTCCCCCCTCGGATTTCAGTGATCAATGCTGGGAAGAGAGAAGGGAGTAGAGGAGGGGATCTGGAAATGGAGAGGGAAAGGGGGTTTCAGAGGAAGATGGAAAAAGGATTTCAAGGACAGATAGGAGATTAAAGCATAGCGGGAGAGGAGGAGAGAGGGAAATCAAGGAGAATCATGGGGAGAGAGTGAAGAGTGAGGCTCAAGGACTGGGAAGGATGAGATACAGAATCAGGAGAAGGAAGCTGGGAGGTTCCACTCTTACAAAAGCTTCTTAAATTCTCTCTTTGCCTGCCTTATCAATGCCTTACATCAAACTTGCCAGTGCTTATGTTGTGTCCAGTTTTCATCATTTGGCTCCTTTTTCCATTTCTGGAAAGATGCTTTTTTTGGCAATAACAGCCTCTCTGACCTCACCTTTAAACCATGCTGGTAGTTTTTTGGACTTCCTTCCACTTTTCTTAAAGCATGGAACACAGCTGGTTTGGGCTTCCAAGATAGTATTTTTAAACAACACCCATGCTTGATGTAATTCTTTAACCTTTGCAACTGCTCCTTTTAGTTTTTTCTTAACTATTTTCCTCATTTTATCATAGTCTCCCGTTTGAAAGTTAAAATAGTATTGTGGATTTCCTTGCCATCCTTCCTGCATTTATTAAATCAAACGCGGTCATGCTATGATCACTATTGCCATGTGGCCCCAACACCCTTATCTCTTGCACCAGATCTGGTGTTCCACTAAGGACTAGGTCCAAAATGGCTTCCCCTCTGGTCAGTTCATGAACCAGCTGCTCCAAGAAGCAGTCATTTATTTCATCTAGAAACTTTATCTCCCTAGCATGTCCTGCCGTGTCACTGACCCAGTCAATACTGGGGTAATTGAAATCACCCATTATTATTGCTGTGCTTTAAGTTTTGTTAGCTTCCCTGATTTCTTTGAACATTTCATCATCCATTTGTTCATTCCGTCCAGGCGGTCAATAGTACACCCCCACTGCCATCATCTTTCCTTACCCCTTTTTACATGGAATTTCAATCCATAGAAATTCTACAGTGAAAATTGTTTCCTGCCAAACTTTAATCCTTTGGGACTCAAAGCCCTCTCTAACTTAGAGCGTAACCCCTCTAATTTGATCTACTCTATCATTGCGATATAGTTTGTACCCGGCTATCTGGTTGCCCTCCTTCTACCATATCTCTGAGATACCAATCATAACTAACCTCTCATTTAGTGCTATATATTCTCTTGCATCTTATTTTTTAGACTTCTAACATTTGCATACAAGCATTTTAGAGGCTGTATTCTATTCATATTAATCTGGCTATTGATGGATCTTTGGTCTAACTCTGTATGGCAAATTTTATATTCTTAATCATGTATTGATGCTACTGATAAGACATAGCTTTTATTTCCCCTTAGTATAAACAAGTAATAATTCAGAAATTACTGCTGTCCCTACCTTTTTCATAAGCCTCTCCTCGAATTTTTTTGAAAACTGTACCCTGACTAGTGGGCCCTTTTACTGAGCACTGCTAACAGTTAACATGCATTATGTAGCATGCAGGAACTGGCCATGGTGAATGTTAACGCATGGGCATGCCAGCTACTGCCCACTATACGTTAACTTGCATTTGCATGCAGTATAGAAAAGTTGCTAAATAAATAAATAAAATAATGTGGAGAATGGAAGGGTTAGGGACAAAATGTGGGCGTGGAGAGCACAATACCAAGCAATCATTGTTAACATGGCAATTAGTGCGGGTGCATCTAACAATATCTCTATGGGTATCTTTAGGTGCACCTGCATTAATTGCATTGCTCATTAATATAGTCATACGTTAACTGCCGGGAACATGCTGGTCACGCTCCCAACCTCTAACACGGAGGCTTTGCATTTAATGTGGGTGCGTAATGCACTTAATGTTGGTAATGCACCTTAAGTGCAAAACCTTATTGGGTTTAATAAAAGGACCCCTTAATTTCTAGTTGGGAATGCTCAACACGTAGATCTAACACCGCTCATAAGTGTCGGATGGATGTCTAGATATGGTTTATACTGTAAAAAAGTTGAAATTTTTTAGCACCAGAAAAAATATTGTATACATCTGCCTAGAATCAAAATTTGCCTCTGAGGGCAACCTCTGGTAATAATTCTGTATAAGTAGGGTCAGTGCAAGGATTGGAAGTGTCCTAGGTAGCCCTCCATCTTGTCGCCCTCTGCTGCCCACCCTCACACCAATTACCGCAGGGGCCGGCAGTGGTGGCAATTGTCCATAGTGGCAACGCAGCACTTATCTTCCGTCTTTGGGGCTGCATTGTGGTTTCATTCTGCCCAATCTATCGCTTTGGCCCCCTTCTTCGCCACAGACTTACGGTTTACTTATACAAAACCAGAAGTCCAAGGCAGAAGCAGCAGATTAGTCAGTGAAAACATGACATAGCCCTGGAGATGGAGAGTAAATGCCATGACACAGTTTCAAGTACAATTGCTGCTGCTGCCGTCGGCCCCAAAGAGGAGTGACAGCAGGTGCCCCCGGTAGGCAGATGCTCTAGGCAACCTCTAGTTTACTTAATGGCAGTGCCAGATCTGTGTATAACTATAAGAATGGTCTGTATTTAAGATATTCTATCTTTTGATTTTGATTGGAATCTAGAAAAACTATGGAATTTATGTCTTGATTTTGAATGGGGTGTAAAAAAAACTGTACAATTTGTCAGTTGCCTGCTTGAATATGGACTTAAACTAACATTGAGGACTAATGCTTTTTTTGGAAAAAGCAGAGCTTTGAGCTGTGGTGTCCCCACTGGTAAGAACTCTCAAGTCCATCTCAAGTATGTATTTATCTTTTCAGCAACTTTTATATCTCGCTGTATCTACAAATCACAGCGGTGCACTGGTAACATACAGATTACATAGACTTCTCCCTAGAGATCATAAAGCACAATCATAAAACAAGCAGAATCAGGTATCTGTGCCGTCAAAATGTGGTGCTCTAGGCAGTTGCCTATTTTGCTTATGCCTAAATCCAGGCCTGCCCATAATAAATGCCCTTTTACCCTGGCAAAAGGCTTTTGGAAATTGCTCTCATTATGGGTATGTACAAAGTGAGTTTAATATTTAAAGTATGATGTCCAAATAAATTGGACTGGATTTATGAGGGGGCGGGGAGAGATGATCGTAAGTGTAGTTATCAAGGTTGGGACCTGAGAGCGACTAGGACAGTTAGAGGGTGGCCGAGTGAGGGAAATGCACGAGCTGTATAGGAAGGGGGCGCTGCAGGCCTTTTCTCGCGAGTTCTCAGCCGCTCTCGCTGTCACCGATCACCGTGCGCCGCTATGGCGGCCCTGCGAGTGTTGTTGCGGCCGCGGCGCTCGCTGTCATGCGCCTCGGACTCCGGGGCTCTGCTGGCGGGACGATCGCTGTCGTGCTCCGCGGGATCCAGGGGTCGAAGGGCAGAGCTCGGGGTGGCTGCGGTCGGAGCTGTCGCAGCCTCTTACCTGACCTATCATTTCTACAATCGGCAGGCGGATGAGCGGAGACACGGGCGCCGTCCATATCGCGATAACGCGGCCGTTAATCGCGATAGCGTGCGGGAAAGCTGGTCCGGCTGGCTGCTTGCCATTCCCCCAGCAGCTGCTAAGGAGACGGTAAGAAACGGAGAGGCAAGGAGATGTACAGTATGTGCGGGAGAAGCGCCGGGGGGGGCAGGGATAGCATATCTGTAATAGGGAGGTGGTGGGGCGCGGAGGGCGAGGTTATCTATATTCAGGATGGTGTTGGGATGCAAGGGGGTGTATGTATGTATTGGGGATGCTGCAAGGTTGGTGTGATGTCTGTATTATTGATGGCTATAATACACTTCTTCTTTCGAAAGCAGCAGCGGTCACTGGTTATTGTAGTGCAGGTTTGTTTGGTGGGAATGGTGCAAGGAGGTGGGAGTGTCTGTATTAAGGATGGTGCTATAGCCTACCCCAGGATATTAAGGTTGTTAGTCTTGAGGATTTTCTGAGGTGCATGGTGGTAGGGGTTGTCTGTCTTCACCAACTCCTAGAAAAGATAACCCCAAGACAGTCTGGAGAAGGAAGTGGCTGTCTTAGGGACTGCAGTGGGAAGAGCTGCCATCATGAGGGTGCAGAGTAGTGAGATGGTAGGCTGGGTTCCACAGGCTCTATGTAGAATCAAAATTGCAAGGTAGTCTATGTGTAGTTGGTGTGACAAGTGTGAGTTACCTGGTGTTAACCTGGCACAGTTAGGCATAATGTTCCTAAAGATCACACTGGTAGCATATATTTGGATTGTGAAACCTGAGTGGACACATGTGACAACTTCATGGGGCATGTGTGTCCATCCATCCCTCTGCTGCTGGCACAGTGCGAACATACCGCACCATGGTAAGTCGTCACGTGGGTGCAACTAAGGCCACCCATTGAGGTAGGGTTACAGTAAGTGCACCTGTACGGATGGCAGCAGTCACAATTAGCATGTGCCCATTTATGCGTCTGCTAACTGCAATGCACCATCAATACCTATGTTCTGTCCTCAACCCTCCCTGTCTCTGCTCCATCATGCACAAACCTACTAATGCAGGATTTTTAACCTGGTGTGCTTTTTGCATGCTGAACTCTGTCGCTAGTGCTCAGCACTACTCTGCACCCTCATGATAACAGCTCTCCACACTTCTTCACATCTATACATATAGAATATGTGTTTGGCTCAGACAGTCCAGATTATACATGTTTTTTACATGCCCCTTGGTGAGGGCTATCTGTTTTAAGAGCTGGAGCTAAAATAGCCCTTTTTAATGCTGTTATTTTTGGTGTGAACATGGCTTTTGATATTAGTTACTGCATTGCTGTAGACTTTCTTGTCTTTAAAGTGAAATTTTAGGACTTCCGGTAGCATGGTGAGCTGAGCGGGTCGCAGCCCTCTTAGCTCCGAGGCTCTTTCTCCTCTCTCACCCCCTTATTTTAGCGTGATAGCCTCGAATCTGCTTGATACAGCGTGAGTGCTTTCCTAACAGCACGGGATTGTGCACCGCTGGTTGAGGAGCCCGGGGAGTGCTTTGTATGGTGACAAAATCCTCCCGCCGCGAGAAGCCACGTGGAGGTGCTGGTAAAATGGCGGAGGGGGCCCAGGAAGGTCCGGCTTCTGAGACTGCGCCAACGATGGTGGAAGAAGTATCTAAGGCGGTGGTGGTCGCATTAGAGGATCGCCTAGGAGGGCTGGCGACACAAATCGCGGCCGTGGCACAAGCGGTGGCGGAATTCGCCGGCCGCATGGAGCGGGCTGAGACCCACATCGGTGCACTGGAAGACCTGCAGGTGCGGGACGAAAACCGGCTCAAGCGGTTGGAGGAGACCCTGGCCAGGCAGCAGGATAAGATTGAGGATCTTGAGAATCGCAGCCGGCGAAATAACCTGCGCTTTATTGGCATCGCTGAGACGGTGCTGGAGAAGGACCTGCGCTGTTTCCTAGAAAAATGGATCCCGGAACACCAGCCTCTGGAGGGCGAAGTGGGGCCCATTGTGCTGGAGCGTGCGCACCGGTTGGGGTCATACCGGGCCAGAGACAGCAGGCCGCGGGCTGTTATCGCCCGGTTCTTAAATGCGGCACAAAAAGAGGGGGTGCTACGCGCTTCCCGTCTTTACAGGAGATCGGGGCCCACTGCCAACAGGGTGCTTATTTTTCAAGATTACTCTGCCGGGGTAGCACTGCGCCGAAAAGCCTTCAGGGATGCATGTGGCCGTCTGGTGGAAAGGGGTATCCGCTTTACCTTGGCTTACCCGGCTACCCTGAGAGTGGATTCCGAGAATGGCCGCCGGGTCTTCTCTTCACCGCAGGATGCCATGGACTTCTGCAACGGCCTTGGTTGAGGAGACAGGTTTGGGCCAACAGTGAACGCTTAGTTTTGATTGGGGGCTTGGGCCCTCTGAGGCCTGGCGCAGACTGAGCTCTTTTTTCCACGGGACTTAGCTCACGTTGAGCCTGCTCCAGCGGAGGGCCTCTTATTTGGCTCTTATCTGGCTCTTCTATGGACTGGACCTCGGGCCTTTGGGCTGCTTCTACTGTGCTGGTTCTAATGTTCCCTATGATAGGGCCTCGGGTATCCCTCATGCTGGTGCTGCTGAGCTATGTGGGAGCCTTGAACGCATGTTTTATTATTATCTATTTTGTTAATATTACTCGTACATATTTTGTTTAGTATTATTCTTATTTTATTTCTGTAACATTACAGGTTTTTTTTTTTTCTTTTCTTTCCTTTTGCCGTAGCACTGTAGCCGGCTGCTGAGGTTGAAGCGGCTGACAAGGCTTATGGTTTTGCTGATACTGCCGATTTTAGAAGGTGGTGCTGTGTGTGGTTTGGTGCCTTCTGTCCCTCCTTCTCCTTTTGTTTTTCTTATATGGGCTGATAATAAGCCGGAGGGTAATGTTTTTGTTTTTTATATAAGGTTTGTATATACTGTTTTATATACTGTTTGTTTTATATAATGTTTTTATGTACTGCAGGGTTTGGTTTTATAGCTTGCAAGGTCCGGCTAGCCGTCTGGTGCTTAGGCCGGACTCCGGAGGGGGGTCCCGTGGATTTGTCTTTTTCTTTCCTATCTTTCGTCTTCGTTCCCCCTTTCCCTCCTCCTTTTCATTTTATTTTCTTTTTGCCCCGTGGTCTTTCCCTTCTACCCCCATCCCTTTCTTTTCTCTCCACCTTTCTTTTGGGCTCTGCTATTTCGTGGGGGGCGGGGGGGGGGGAAATGGAGAGCGGGGCCATGTACCGGGCACCGGGGTTCGCACTCCGGGGGTGGGAGGAAGAGGGGGGGGGGAAGGGGGAGATAATTCAGAGGTTCTGCATCTGTCGCTCCTGGGCAGGCCTGTGGGGGGGTTTAGGCCCTTGGTAGTTTGGGAGGCGAGGTTTTAGTTGATTAGCAGGGGGGGTAGGCAATATACTGTGCGGGCGAGGTTCTGAGTGCAAGAGTGTGAGTGTGGGGCGTGCCACTTGAGGGGGTCGGTAACGACTGAGCAGTTTGGGGTCTGATTGTTTGATTGGGTGGGGGGAGGGGGGAGGGGGAGGGCCTTGCATGCAATGGAAGTCGTGGTGGTGCCAGCGTGGATAGACTGGCAGTGGGAAGTGGCGGTGGCAGAGGGGGGGAGACGGGAGGATGGGGTTGGGAGGGGATGGGGAGGGTGGGGGGGAATGGGGATGAGGTTAACACAGAGGGGTGACAGAGGTACTGGATGTCGGTTGGGATTATGCTTATGTGCGTGGCTGGGTTGGTATGCATGTTGGCGGAGTGTGTTTGTGTGTTGGATGTTACGACGGTGGATGCGGAAGTTTTGGATGGGGTGGATGTGGGTGGAGGGGGGGACCCTAGGCTGGGGGGGTTTCCGCCTCATGGACGGGCAGGTTGTTCTTTCTTGGAGGCTCAACTGGAGTATGGATATTGGATAGTGCTGTCCGGTTTGCGACTTGGAATGTTTGCGGGCTAGGCTCTCCCATCAAATGTTATAAGGTGCTGCAGCGTCACCGTCTTAGTGTGATCTTGCTGCAAGAAACGCATCAGTCGGCGGCGGAGCATGCAAAATTATGCCGGGGACCTATCTCTCATGTTTATGGGGCCCCAGCTTTAGGTAGGAAGAGAGGAGTGGCCATTTTGTTTACCAAATCCGTTATCTGGGTCGAGGAGCGTGTTGTCACGGACCCGGAAGGCCGCTATGTCTGTGTCTGGGGGACACTCAACAGGGTGAAGGTGGCTATTTGCTCGGTGTACGGGCCTAATGGATACGAGGCCGGTTTTTACCGGGATCTGGCCAATATTCTGGAGGACACTGGGGGCTACCAGGTTGTGATGGGCAGGGACCTTAATGAGGTGCTAGATAACGCTCTTGATCGCTCTGGCAGAGGGGGGGCGGGAGTCAGAGAGCTCATAAGTGCTTGTGGGGGCTCTGCGAGGCGTATAGATTGTTGGACGTTTGGCGGGTTTTACATCCAGGGGAACGCGACTATACTCATATGTCCCGGGCCCATGGGACGTGGTCCCGTATTGATTACTTTTTGATCTCGGAGGCCTTGTTTGGGCGGGTAGCGGCATCAATGATTGGGTCTTCTGTTCTCTCTGACCATGCGCTGGTTGTGTTGGAGCTTCGTAACCCTGGCCCCGCTGGTATCCGGCTTTGGAGATATCCCTTGGACCTTAGCGGGGATGCTCAATTTGAGGCCCACATACGGAAATGTTGGGAGGACTACGTGGCATTTAACGACACACCGGAGACTTCCCCTGCTCTTCTTTGGGAAGCTGGCAAGGCGGTTATGCGTGGGGAAATTATTAGTTACCACGGTCAGAAGCGTAAGCGCTTAAACCAACAGATTTTGCTCTTGGAAAAGGATCTGACTAAAGCTCGGAGGAGGGTAGCCGCAGACAAATCTGCCGTGAATCAACGCATATTGCGGGATCTTCAGTTGGAATTGGAAACGTTACTTCATCGCCGTGCTCAGAAATCCTTGCTGTACTATCGGTTTAAGCTTTACTGTTACGGTAACAGGGCCGGTAAGTTGATGTCGGCCCTGGTGCGTCCTGGGGTAGGTGCCCGGCATATTGGGGCCATTAAACGCCCTGATGGGGCCATTCAGCGGGACAAGAAGGCGATTGAAGCCGTTTTCACTGACTTTTACCGACACCTTTATGCGAGTGAGGGGGACCGGGAGGTGGAGGGTCGGAACTTTTTGGGTGGGTGTGTCCTGCCGCGGCTTACTGCCGAACAATTGTTGCTCCTTAATCGGCCAATCACGGGGAGGGAGGTTCAGGAGGGTATTAAACATTTGAAAAATGGCAAAGCGCCGGGGGCCGACGGCTTTCGGGGTGAATTTTATAAGCTTATGGGGGCCGCCTTGGTGGTCCCCCTGGTGGGATACTATGAGGATTTGGTGCAGAGAGGGCAGTTCCCATTTGAGGCGAATAAAGCCATTGTTACTGTCTTGCCTAAGCCTGGGAGGGATCCCCTTCTTCCGGGCTCCTACCGACCAATCTCGCTTCTTAATGTCGATATTAAACTTTTCGCCAAGATTATGGCGGATAGGCTGGCCCCTCTGTTGCCAACTTTGATACACCCTAATCAGGTGGGCTTTGTAAGAGGCCGCCAGGTGTCCCATAACTTACATCGGATCCTGCTTTCCTTTTGTGCAGAGCATGTCAGGAGTCATGGCTCTTTACTTATAAGCTTCGATGCTGAGAAAGCGTTTGATAGGGTCCAGTGGAGCTTTATGTACCAAGTTCTTGAGGTGATGGGGTTCGAGGGCTTTTTTGTGGACGCGGTCAGGCTGCTGTATGCTGCTCCACTTGGGGCCCTTTTGGTGAACGGCGCTGTGACGGAGGATTTCGCAATTCAGAAGGGGACCCGGCAAGGATGCCCGCTGTCCCCACTTTTATTTGTCCTTACCTTGGAACCTCTCCTACATAAGATCCGCGTGGCTACGCAATTTCGTGGGATTCCCATGGGTCGGGAGGAATTCCGTGTGGCAGCGTTCGCGGATGATCTGCTTGTGCATTTGGGAGACCCGCGCGCTGGGCTCCCTCATCTTTTACAGCTAATTAGGGACTATGGGCTGGTACACTCAGTATAGGCTTTTGCGTCGGCTCTACTTCGCCCCTCTCAGGGCGTGGCGGGCGGGGGTGGGGGAAGATCATAGCTGCCCTAGATGTGGGGAACCCAGGGCCACGCTGGGACATATGTTTTGGCGTTGCAGGTATGTTCAGTTGTTTTGGGAGAGGGTGCGTTCATATTTGTCTACATGTTTCCGACAAAGCATGCTGTGGAATGCTAAGAATGTGGTGCTTGATGTCTGGGAGCCAATGTGGTTGGATAATTTGGGTGAAGTGCGATGGAGATGGCTGCGCTTGGTGTTGGTGACCGCACGAGTGACTGTGTTGCAGCAGTGGCTTGACAGTAAGGGCCCTCAGTATGGCCTCTGGCGAATTCACCTTCATAAGCTCCTGCTCATGGAGCAGTTATGGGCCCAGGGGACTGAGCGGCGGTGGCAGCGGTTCCTGGAGGGCTGGGGACCCCACTTGAACTTGCTGCCCTGGCGAGTACGCAGTAGGATTATGAGGAGGCCCTAAGGGTCGTGAAGGGGGAGAGTGCCGCATGTCCAGCCCCTTTGCAAGTTTGCCAGATCGGCAGGTAGGCTTCGGTGTTAGTCAATCCCTCTGTTACCAAGGGTAGGCTGGGGGGGTAGGGGAGCTTAGGGTGGGGGGTGGCGGGCAGGGTGGGGTTGAACTTGGGTGGGCGGGAGGAAGGGCTGTAGTCCAAATGTGAGATTTGGCCTCTGCCGCCGGGTTTGGGAGCAGAGTCAACCCCAAACCTGGCTGGCCTCTCGCGGGGCCGTTTACTCTGCTTTACTTTCTATCACTCGCTGTATCTCACTGAGGATGTCGCTGTGTGGGGGGGGGCGATGCGTGGGTAGCTGTGTATATTTATTTGTGCATAAATATATCTCTCTATGTATGTATGGGTGTATGTGCATATACACACATGTCTTTAGGGGAGGGTGGGGGGAACTGGGACTCCTCTGGGGGGGTTCTACTGAAAAATTGGAGGTCTTTGCAGCTTGTTACTGTTGGTGACTTGTATCCTTTAGTGTACTTCGGACTGTACTATTTGGCCTTGACACAGGCTTTGTGTTCAGTTACCTCCCTGTGTTGGTTTTATTTCTTGTATATGCTATGGTGCTGTTTTACCTGGTTCTTTTGAATAAAAAACAGATTAATCATAAAGTGAAATTTTATCCAGCAGCTGCGCTGGTTTCTTAGAGACTGTCAAGATTGCTGAAGTTTTGCTTTTAGCTGACACATGCAAGGGGTGACAAGCTCCAGATTCCAAAGAAGGAAGATGAACATGGTGGATATATATATAAAGCTGGTTGCTGTAACTGTGCTATGTACACCACCTTGAATGTATGAAAGACCTGTTTTATATATATATATATAATTAATTAATTAGGTCTTTCATACATTCAAGGTGGTGTACATAGCACAGTTACAGCAACCAGCTTTAAAGAACAGGGAAATACAACTTGAAGGTTAGTTGGAGGTATAACGGGCAATTAACAATTGCTAACTATATACAAGCAGACTTGCAGTGTGTTGATGTCCATTTCATTATAGATCATGATCTTCTGGGGTAGGGCCATAATATTCTAGGAAAAGATGAGCTTTTATGGCTTTTCATTGTGGCACATAGCCTGCCTAAATGAAAATTGGGCCCACAAAGTATAGCACCAACCCTTCTTGGCACAAAGGGGAAAAGGAAGTTGTTAAAATCTGTTGGTGTTTGGCAGGAATTTATTTTTCTGCATGGAAAAGCATGATTGCTTATAGTGGCTCTTCATGCAAGCTGTTATGTTATTGTATTATATGACTTTTTGCCAAAATGGCCCTTTTTCTCTCTCATGGTTGCAGTTCTCACATAGGTACAGTAAATATTATCTTCTTAGCTGGCACTGACTGCTTATAAGTATATAGTGCCGTGGCTCAACAAAAAATCCTTGTATGCTAAAGTCTGGATCTGTGTGTGGGAGAAATAGAAAACTGCCATGTTTTTATGTGTTTTCCTCAGTGGTTCTTGACTGCTCTGTGAGTAGTAGCATCCATCAGCTGTTTTCTGAATGGATGTTATTTCTACATAGACTAATAAGGTTGTACAGATCAGGAGTTTTGTCTGCTACCTTTTTATGACCTGGAATACAGTGTATGATGGACGGATGTGTTTATGCCTTTGAAATAAATGCTTTCCTTCTATGCCCCAGGAAGGCAACAGCACGTTCTTTTTTTAAAGGCAGCCTGTTATGCATCTGCCTAGAGTTTCTATCAAACTATTTGTGAACGGTTATGAATTTTGACTCAAAATCATATTTGTAAATTAACAGACAGTATCCTTATTTAGACAGTTCACTATTATTATCTTTCTGTTTTCTGGATTTCCCATTGACAGGCAAGATTGATCAGACACTCAAGTGGATGACATCATTGCACATTCCTGGGAACGAACTAGTATAAAATTCTGAGCATGTGCAGTTCTTCCTATATGCACTGGTCCTCTTTTTTTTTTTTTATTTTATCTGCTCTGCCAAATTGACGTGAAAACAAAACCTCTGTATTCAAACATTTTTTACCTCTGTTTTTCATCGTTTATTCCATAGAAAGAAAAAAGGATAGAGATTTATTTTGTTTTCCTTACTGGCTGAAATGTCCCAGGCAATCTGGGTGGGAGAAAGATCCAGACTTGGATACTGCTTCATTTGTCTGGATTCAGATCATAATCCTAATCAAGCATTGTGGAAAGATATCTCCGTGAACTTGAACCAGGCCACCTGAACTTGCTCTGCAGTCATTACGAAGTGGAGAAAAAAATCCTGCTTGCCCAGAGGGAAGAGAGGAAGATGTCATTTTTACAGACATTGGCTGACTCTGTCAGATCCTTCTCAGTGAAAGTTGCCTCCACCTCCCTGATCGGTGATTTCAAAAGTGCAGCTGCAAAGGAGCAGCGCCAGGCCTCATCCAGTTCAGCACAGAACTCTTGGAGGTTTCCATGCCCAAAGTACAACCATTTTCAGAACACTCGCACAGACCAGAAGGGAAAAATCACAGACCTCTTAGCGCAGACATCTCTCAAAGTGCACAACCGTTCCTGTGTTATCTGCAGCATCAAAGAGACTCTGCCCAGATGATAGTGCTGACCGATCTCTTCCTTTACCAACGGTCTTTCATAACCACTCAACATAGATGCTGCCGCTCCTGCCACCGCCCCTCTCCAGGACCTGCAGCAGCGACAATGTCTTTAAAGAGCACTACAGCGTTTACTGATATCTCCAGCACTGCGGTGCAGTTTGTGCTTCTGCCTCCTCCTATACAGACATAATGCAGCAACCACTTCCACCCCCATGCAAAAGGAAGTGGAATTGGAGGGGGTGGAATCAGGCACAGGAGGTTATGGCAAGCACTGCGGTGCTGCTTTAAAGGCATTGTCGTTGCTGCAGATCCCGGAGAGCGGTGACAGCAGGGAGGCATAGGATTCATCATATTCTTGCTCTAGAAGCAAGGCATGCAAATCCCTCTCATGCATATTCATTGTGGTTATCCTGAAAACCTGACGGACTAGGTGTGCCCGAGGACTGGGTTGAGAACCCCTGATCTAGCCAGTCCTTATAAAATAACACGTCACGTGCATATCATTTTCCAGAGTGTGAGTTCTCATCTAGCCTGTTGCCATATTTAGATGTCTTAGCTGATGCAAATGAGTGTGGAACTCATCTTATACACTCTGCTTATGATGTATTTGATACGTCTAGATTTTCAGCTTCTACCATTCCCACCAGATGTCTTTGTGTGATTGTAGGCATTTGGACTCCAAGAAGATGTACATACACGGCTAGCAGATTTATTTTTATTTATTTATTTATTTACATTCTCTTATATACCGCGCTATTCTGCATCAGTGCGGTTTACATTGAACAAACTGAAATTACATTGAACAGGGCATTATAACTTGGAGATAACTATTTTACAGGGAACATGGGCAATGGAGGGTTAAGTGGCTTGCCCAAGACCACAAGGAGCACCTGTGGGACTAGAAACCCCAGTCCTTCCGGCCCAAGGTTGCTGTCCTTTTGTGGGATTTGAACCCCCGACCTTCCGGCCTGAAGTACCTTGCCCCAACCACTAGGCTACTCCTCCACTCAGATGCTGCCCATATGGGAGATTCCCTCTTTGACAATAAAGTAAAGGAAATTGTAGATATCATTAAGAACCACTGCCCTGCTTTACAATACCTCTCAGCTGTGCTGCCCCATCTACATCTTCTAGATGAAAGTGCAGCCTAATATTGAAGGTCTTTGTTCTTTTAGCAGACAATCACAGAAGACTCGGCATCCCACTTTCACTAAGCCCCATCGGTCAGAAAGAGAACAATCAAAGCAGTCTTCTTTTTGATGCTCCTCTGCAGTCCCAGCCACTGTTCCTTCAGAATACACATCCTATCCGATCTGTAGGGGATCAGGTTTAATTCTTTCTTCAGCAGTGGGAACAGAACACAACAGATTCCTGGGTTCATAGTGAAGTGGGCTACTGTCTTAAATTTCAGTTTCTGCCACCAGACCGACTTTTGGCGTGGTCACAAATGCCTCTGGCCCATACTCATCTGCTCTAGGAAGAAATCATTCTCTTGCACTCCAATGCAATGGAACTGGAAAGGAATTGTTGCTTCCTATTGTCCTGCTAGACCAGTCCAGACAAGTAGGTCATGCTCCCCCCAGATATGGAGACAGAGTAAGCTTCCAGAGGCTTCCTATCATCATGCCATATCAGCCAGAACCTGTAGAGGGAGTTTTCAGCAGATGGTGGATGCAAGTTTTTCAGCTTGCAAGGAAGATTTGAGAGGAAAGACTGATTTCACTCATGAGCAACCATCCTTGTTGGTGGATTTCTCACTGGAGCATGACCCGGGAAGCTCCATTAGGGTCACTCTTAAAACAGGTGCTTTTTGCAGATGCCAGAGGAGGAGGGAAATTGGTTTAACTCCTGCCCTTATCTTGTTAAAGACACAATGAGCAGCCTGAAGATTGGAGAAAGAGTTTTGGAAGGATTCTTCAAGCCTCGCACAGCCTCAGTGTCTCCTCCCTCCTTGTCCTTCCCTCTGATCTCCCCTGAAGATTTGAAGGAGGCTTTAGAGGTATGTGATTGCACATCTGGGAACAGGGGAAGAGCACCAAGCCCAGTATGATTTTTACGTGCCCAGGGCTCTATGGGGATGAGTATTAAAGGCTATCTGTCTGTCTATCTTGTCTCTGGGGGCTTCAGATTTTATCTATTGCCGGGGTGCTAAGTTGGGTTTGGGGCTGCTCAGGGCATCCATTCGGTGCCAGTATTTTCTGCATTGCCTAACTGTGTGGGTTGTTTGTGCTTCCTGTGCTTTACCATGCCCTTTCTGTGCCTTCCCTGGTGTGTGCCGGTGGCGTGTTCTTTTATACAGCCCTTGTGCACATGGCTGTCCATGTAATTTCTGCACCTGTAGCTCTGGTCCACACAGTGCTAGTACTCCCAACCCTGTCCATGTAGGCTTGGCGCACAGTGTGATGCACCAACTTAGCACACCTTCTGAATTCAGTCTGATGTCCTAATTCAGCCCTGGCTGAAGTGCATCCTGCTTGTACATGTTTCCTCCGTGGCTGCTAATGGGTCAAGTGCTTTAACGCATAGAGCGGCATCTGGGCTGGGTGATCCTGGTGGTGCTGGATTGGCCACGAAGACTGTCTTTCGGTGACCTGATGGAGGTTTCTGCAATAGGTACGGCTTAGCGTATAAGGTCTACTCTTCTGCCATGGTTTCCATGCTCCTTAAGGCTAGGAGAGGATCTAACAGCCTGGCCTATGTGGGCATCTGATGGTTTGTTTTTTTTGAGCATTGGTGCTGTCAGCATCAGGCTAGACCTGATGGACTTTCCATCCTTGCTTGTCTTTTTTCAGGAGGGCCTGGACAAAGGTCTTTCTCTTAGTTTGCTGAAGGTTCAGGTGGTGACCCTTTCCTGAGTCAGGGGACTAGTGGCGAGGTGGTCCGATGTCTCGCATTCTGATGTTTCCCATTTTCTCCAGAGGGTATGACATCTGCATCACCCCCCACCCACCTCCTGCGTTCAGTTGTTCCTCCATGGGATCTCTGCCTGATGCTCTGGACCTTGATGTTGGAGTCCTCCTCAGTGGTGCTCACAAATATGGCCGCAATCTCACGATGCTGTCCCCTAGTGTGAGGCTAAAGGACAGTGCCCTTTGATCACAGCTATTTTGAAATGGCCCAATGATGGAGGCAGAGTGGCGAGGACTGCTCCTGCCCTGTTGCCTCCCTGGATCATGAAGATTAAATCAGGTATGACAGGGATTTTCAGAAGGGTGAGCTGGGCCATGGGGCCCTCCTTTTGCCCACTGGCTAGCAGGGATGGTCACTTTCCAAGGGGAGGGGGGCACTGACTGGCTATCTGGGACTTGGTTTAGAGGCAGATTCCCCCGACCAACTAGCCTGGATGTTTGCATGCATGGGCGAGGAGGGGGGGAGGGGGCTCTAATACCCACTGGGCAGCTCCTGATGGGACAGCTCCGTGCACCCAATCGCTACCATCCCTCCCCTCAGATTTGCTGCAGATACCTACGTTATCTGCATTATTAGGCACTGTGGGACTTTTCCCACAATACCTGCTAAGGCAGGTAATACAGGTCTCTGTGGGAAATCCAGAACTGCCATAGTATCTTCAGGGGCTATCTCGGGAAAACTCCCTGCAAATACCGTAGGGAGTTTTTCCTTTTCACACACTTCGATTCGGTCCTTGACTTCTAACACACTGCGATAGCTGCCAAATCCTACCACGGTTTAATAGACCTGGCCCTACATATCCACTATAAATAAAATAAAAACAATAAATAATCAATTAAACAAATACAATAATTAAATGATTGCTGATGTCCATCATAAAATTGGAATTAAACACTTGATAAAAGATCAATTTATCATCAATAAGATGAAAATCAAATAAATGAAAGACTATTATAGTTCCCTTGGTTTGTTAATTGCTTTCATTATTAGATTTGTATGGTATTGTTGTTTACGGTCATTAATTAACTTATTTATATTCCATTTGTTTTACATTAAATAGGAATTTTTACATCTTGAGATTTAGTTAGTCTCCATTTACGCTCAAGTTTTCTTAGCAGGCACTTTGCCTCTCTGATTTCATTAGAATACCATGGTGCGCTCTTTTTCCTACGCATTTCTACTTTATTATTTTTTGGGGCTAGCGCAGCATTTGAAATGATATTATTCCAATTTTCTATGGCTTTATCCAATTCAGTGCAATTTTGTTGCAATTGTGGAACAATGTCCTTAAGAAAATCCTCTTTATGGAAAGCTCTAAATTTTCTAGTCTTGTAATCATCTTTTAAGTTGTTAGGAGATGTTTGTAGTTGCAAGATAAATGAGATAATATAATGATCATACCAAGGTACTGGGGTAATTTTTGGGACTGTAATTTGGTTTTGTGAAAAGAGTTGCTCGGGGCAAAAAATTAAATCAGGAGTGGTTCCATGTTGGTGTGTAGGCTGGTTAATTATCTGGTTAATTATGTTATGAGCTAGTAACTGTATTTTGAACAGCAAGTTATGGGAAGCCAGTGACTCTTGCAGAGCAAAGGGAATACACAGTATTTATTTATTTATTTATTTATTTTTCTTATATACCGCGCTCTTAAATCAGTGCGGTTTACACATGAACAAATATAAACACAATTGTAACAAACAGCATTGGTTTTTACAATGAACAAGGTAAATAAACTTGGTAAAACATGGTAATTATATATAAATAACTATATACATGGTAACTATATACATGGATATTGTGGTTAATTATTAATGCCGTGGATAAGAGGTTAATTAAATTAAAGTGTAAATATGCTAAATATAGTGAGAATAAATATGTCCTATAGTGAGCAGGTAATAATCATCGTAATTATCCATTCTCTACAGGGGTCAAATATGAAAGATCTGCATGAGAGCTGTTTTCAGATGGAGTAGCTTCGGATGGAGTAGCTTCGGGGTAGTATGTTAGGAACAAATAGTGCTTCAGTGCCTTTCTGAACTTAATCAGACTTGAGATAGCTCTGATTTCGGGTGGAAGGGCATTCCAGGCTCTGGGTGAAAACAGAGAGAAAGCTCTAGAGGCTGTTGATTTAGAACAGTTTTTGATGACTTTTGGTAGGTCGATGGAGTTTAATGTAACAGATCTCCTGGATCTGTTATTTGGGGTGATATGAATCATATTGCTGAGAGGTGATTGAGATGGGCACTTTGATGCTTTAAAAGTCATGACCAGGGTCTTGTATAGAGTTCTGGCTTGTAGGGGTAGCCAATGTAAGCTCATCAATATTGGGGTTATGTGCTCTGATCGTGGAGCACCTACGAGGATTCTCGCGGCTGCATTCATGGCTAGACGGAGGGGATTTATGGTGGATTGCGGGAGACCGTGTAGAATGATATTGGCGAAATCCAAGTGTGGTAATACCAGTGCTTGGAATATGGTACGGAAGTCGGAGTAGTTAAGTAAAGGTCGGAGATTACGTAATGATCGTATCTTGTGGTAGATTGCACTCGTTGTTTTCTTAATGTGGGCTGCCATATTAAGCTGTTGATCTAATATAATTCCCAAGTATCGAATTGTGGGTTGTGCTTTCAACTCAATGTTGTTTACCTGGAGAGAGGTAGGTGGTATGAATGTTGGGTTCCGTGTAATGAATAGAACATCTGTTTTGTTATGGTTTATCCGTAAATTCTGATTGAGGAGCCAGTTGGATACAGCTTCAAAGCAGTGAACTATTGGTGTAAAATCTGGTTGTTTTATGTTGAATGGGGCAAACATCAGGATGTCATCAGCATAGGCAAGACATTGTATGTTGAAGGTGCGTATGAGATCGCAGATTGGCTGCATATAAATATTGAACATTAAGGCGGACAATGAGGAACCCTGCGGGACACCTTGTTTAAGGGGGAATGGATCAGACGTTGATTCTCCTGTTCTGACTTGCAGCTGTCTATCAGATAAGTAGGATTTACACCATTTCAGGGCTAGTCCTTGGATTCCCTTGTCTTGGAGGCGCTGAAGTAGAGTATTGTGGTTTACTGAATCGAATGCTGCAGCTATGTCGAGAAAGATAAGAGTGAACCCTTGGTGGATATTATCAATGCCTATGATTAGGCTATTGAACAGTGTTGTGAGAAGGGTGTCGACGCCATGTTCTTCTCTGAAGCCATGTTGTGATGGGTCCAAAGGGGATTCGGAGTCAACATGATGCTGTATTTGTCGCTGGACTACTTTTTCCATGATTTTTGCCAGTAGAGGGATGCTGGAGATGGGTCTGAAGGATTCAACTTTTGTTGGGTCAAGTTTACTGTTCTTTAGGAGCGGGCGGATGGATGAGTATTTCAGGCTCTGAGGAAAGGATCCTGTTGAGAAGGAGTGATTGACAATCTTGCTAATAGTTGGGCTAAGTTCATGTCGTAGTTCTTTGATCCACCTGGCTGGGCAGGGGTCATTTGGTGCAGTAGTTAAATTAATAGCTGCTATGGTATCTTCGATCTCTTTGTGGGATACCTGGGAAAATTTGTCAAGCGATGCTAATTGGACCACGGTCTGTGGAGTAGAAGGTGATGATGTTGTGGTAATCGTACTAGACTGTATCATTTTTGATTGTAGGTATATGGCATAGTCTTGGGGGTGTGGCATAGGTGTTTGGGTTGTGGTTGGGTCACCTGTTAAGGATTTAACTATATTGAAGAGGTCATGTGGCTTGTTTAAGGACCTCATTAGTGCATCTGAGTGGAATTTTTTTTTTTCTCTCAATTGTCATTCTCCGGTGAGTTTGTAGGTATGAATTGTACAAGCAGAGTGCGTCAGGAGAGCGAGAGGAGCGCCAGCGTCTCTCGAGTCTGCGCAGGTGAAGGAGAGATTCTTGTAATTCAGAGGAGATCCATGGTTTATGTTTGTCTTTGGTCTTGATCCTGTCGGTAGTAGAGATGCAGGCCGCGGCTTTTAATGTATTGTCCCAGTTGGTTACTAAGTCATCTTGCGAAGGTAAGTCTTTGTGGAGAGCAGGTAGGATTTTCTCCAGGACCTCGATCTTATTAAAAGGACAGAAGCGTGTTTCAAGGGCACTTGGGGGGCGACCTGGTTTGTTGCGATCAGTAGTAGAATGATCAGTGGGGATGTTAAAGAGGAGTAGATTGTGATCAGACCAGGGTACAGGGGTTATGGAGATCAGGATCTTCTGAGATGTGTTGGTTATCAATTGAGGGGCGAATATTAAATCCAGTGTGCTTCCTCTGGTATGGGTGGGAGCGTCAATAAGTTGTTCATAGCCTAGTTGGTGCATGGCTTCGAGGAATGCTGAGGCATGTGATGCTTGTAATGAAGGTAAGTTAAAATCACCAACTAGCCAGTTATGAGCATGTGGGTTTGGGGCGTTACATGCCAAGTTGATTATTGGTGAGAGGTCATCTGAGGAAGGTGATGGTGCTCGATAGAGTAAGTTGATTGTGCAGGACCTGTTTGATATTGATAGAGCATCAAGGTGTGATGTGCTGGATGTATTGATCTGTTTGAATTGGAGGTCCGATCTAGCAAGGATGAGTGTGCCACCCCCTCTCTGATTGGATCTGTGGCAGGTGAAGATGGAGAATTCTGGTGGGATCATCTGGTTGATGAGGACGTTGTCGTTGTCGGTTAGCCATGTCTCGGTTATCAGCAATATATCCAGGTTATGTGCTGCTATCAGATCAATAACTACAGGCCATTTGGAGCGTATAGATCTGGCATTAATTAAGGCACACTTGAGTAGTCGATTGGCCGTATGTTTCTCAGTAGGGTCCTTGGCAGTGGGTAGTAACGGGATATGTAGTAGGTGAGAATAAGGTATTTTGTTTCTCAAGGTGGCGCGGCATGGATCTTCCGTTGGGCGCCTTCCCGTGCTATAAAGTATAGGGATCTGCTTGATTCCAGGATCTAGTGCGAGTGTTATGGCAGGGGTTGCTGCGATAAGCAGGATAAGTATCAAGTGAATTATTTGATACATGGTAGGAGGCAAGGGATGGGCGTCGTAGTAACTTTGCGAGTTTCTAGAGTGTCCTGTACCGGGCAGCAGGGCAGTCAGAGCAGAGTGATAGAGACAAAATGTATTACTATTTGAATAGCTTGTTTCCTTGGTGGAGTGGTTGTTGTCACTTTGATGCTTTACATTGTCTCAGTAGGCATAAGGGTAGAAATACTACAGTGATATATTACAGATGGATAACAAGACCACAGTGATGTATATCAGATAGGTAGTGCAATAACAATACTAAATACAGGCTATTCACAATAGAGAGCGTTTGTATGTAATAGTAATGAGGTTAAGAACGTTGCAGGTGGTAATTATATTAGTTAACAACAATAGCAACGTGGTGTCTAGGCTAGATTAAGAATGGCTGCTGAAGATGGTATGTCTAGGTATGACTAGATAAACTAGTAATAGTAGTTATGCAAACAATATTTAGTACAGACAATTTAGCTGTGTTATACTTGCAGTGTCGGCAGTTTGATAAGGTTTGTAGAAGAGCCCACTGAGATGCTAGGTACCGTCCAAAGGGAGTTGTTGCTGCAGGCAATGGAGGATTGTTGCTGAAGAACGAGGGAGCACACAATTCAGCGTTGCTTCTAGGGTCCACGCCTAAGGGCCACGCCAAAGGGCCCTCTGGCGAGGCCCTCAGGCGCGGGCCCGCCAGGCGCGGCCTTTTAAGGCCTGTGGAGAGCCCGGATTGGGCGATGCTGCTTCCGCTGCCCTCCTGCCGTCGGAGGCTCGATCCCCGTGCAGGGGAGAGCTGAGGATGGTGGCAGGAGGTGAAGAGACCCTGCACCCGACTGGCGCGGCCTTTTAAGGCCTGTGGAGAGCCCGGATTGGGCGATGCTGCTTCCGCTGCCCTCCTGCCGTCGGAGGCTCGATCCCCGTGCAGGGGAGAGCTGAGGATGGTGGCAGGAGGTGAAGAGTAATGTTCTCGTAGGCTTCCATGGCTAGTATCATGATCTGTGCAGTTTTCCACGTCATGCCGCTTCTTAGTAAGTGGAACTGATTTTTCAATCAACGTTCTTTGGCTTTCTTCAGGGTGATAGCTGAAACGTAAGTTCCAGTTACCAAGATGCGACATGACCCGGAAAACTGCACAAATCATAAAAGTGCAGCATTTTTTTGTTTTTTTTGCACTTACCACACTTAGGAGTAAAAGTCTTGTGGTAATTGTCAGGAGCGTGTTCAGCATGACCCTTGCACTTGCCACAGGGAAAAGTTCCTTACCGCCCTTTAAGATCATTCACAATTACCGCAGGTGCACTTAATGCTACCTGTTGAGGTGACATTAAGAGCACCCACACTAATTGCAACATTGACAGCGTGTGCTAGTATCATGCGCTTTCTACAATGTGCAGTCCACACCTATCCTTTACCCATAACCTGCCCACTTGCTGCCCCATCACGCAGTGAGCAGTTAATGTGAGAATTAATGCACAGTAACTGTCATACCAGCATGATAAGTTACCATGGCTCTGCGCTAATTGAATATCATGCGTTAAAGCACATGTTAACTGGCAGTGCTTTTTAGTAAAAAGTCTCCTAAATGTATGATTTTAGAATGATATGTGGTTGTTGGTAAGTGCCGTTGAGTTGATGTCGACTCATGGCGGCCCTCTGGATAGTTGTCCTAAACCGTGTTCAGTCTTTAGCCAAGCGGCTCATTGTTGACAGACTGGCACCCATAGCTGCTATTATTGTATCAATCCATCTCATTGCTGGCCTTCCTCTTTTGCGTTGTCCTTCTATCTTGCCAAGCATGATGTCTTTCTCTAATGATCTCTCTCTTCGCACGATGTGTCCAAAGTATGAAAGTCGAAGCCTTGTCATCTGAGCTTCTAAAGAAAGCTTAGGTTTGATTTCCTCTAGTACTAGCTGGTTTGTTCTTCGGGCAGTCCATGGTATACACAGTATTTGTCACCAGCACCATAATTCAAAGGCATCAATTTTCTCCCTGTCTATCTTTTTCTCTGTCCAGCTTTCGCATCCATATGACGTTACTGAAAATACCATGGCTTGAACAAGTCTAATCTTTGAATGGAGAGAGACATCTCTGCTCTTGAGAATCTTGTCTAGGTTCTTCATAGCCATTCTGCCAAGAGCATTGCATCATCGGATTTCTTGACTGCTTGTCATTTCCTTATTGATCCTAGTAGGTTAAAGTTGTCAACTATTTCAATTTCTTCTACATCAATGATGAACTTTATTGATTTTACCAGTTGTCAGGATCTTTGTTTTCTTTACATTAAGGTGCAGGGCCATTTTAAGACTATGTTCTTTGATCTTGAAAAGCATATGTTTCAGATCATCTTCACTTTTATCCAGTAATGTGGTGGTATCAGCAAAGCGAAGATTGGTGGAAGACTTATCAACAGTCTTCACACCTTGGTTGTCTTCATTCAGTCCTACTTCTCTGATAATTTGTTCTGCATATAAATTAAACAGGTAGGGGGTAAGTATGCAGCCTTGTCGTACACCTTTGCTAATTTTAAACCATTCTGTTTTTCCTTGTTCTGTTCGAACTGTTGCTTCTTGATCAATGTTAGGGTTGTACAACAGAATGATCAGGTGTTCTGGTATACCCCTGCTTCTTAATATGGCCCAGAATTTCTCATGGTTTATACAGTCAAAAGCCTTGCTTTAGTCAATAAAACACATATAGATATCCTTTTGG
The DNA here is from genome assembly GCA_033557465.1 of Ichthyophis bannanicus. NCBI lineage: Eukaryota > Metazoa > Chordata > Amphibia > Gymnophiona > Ichthyophiidae > Ichthyophis > Ichthyophis bannanicus. The sequence goes on from CM066032.1 coordinate 1,577,091,565, forward strand.
TATTCTTTTGTCTTGTCTTTTTAAGGATCCATCTCACATCTGCAGTGATGCCTTTTGTTCCTCGCCCTTTCCTGAACCCTGCTTGCACTTCAGGCAGTTGCCAATTCAGGTATGGTTGTAGTCTCTGCTGAATAGTCTTTAATCTTGCTGGCATGTGGGATCAGAACGATTGTGCGATAATTTCCACTCAGTTGGATCATCTTTCTTTAATATTGGTATAAACAGATCTTTTTCTTCCAAATTTCCTGGCAGAGTCTTGTAAGTATGATTACAGCTGCATCAGATTGCTGTAATACTTCAATGGGAGTGCCACCAATGCCAAGTGCTTTGTCTTTGATAAGGCTTTCAATGCTGCTTCAACTTCTTCTTTCATCACCAATGGTTCATGATCATAAGGTGCAGGTTGAAACAGCTGTTGGTCCACTTGATCTTTATGGTATAATGATTCTGTATATTCTTTCCACCTTTTCTTGATCTTCTCATCATCATGGGACATGAATTTAGATGTAGATGTGTTACAAAAGCCTTTGCAGTATACTGATATTTAATGCATTGAGTTAGTTAAAATGGTTTAGTACAAGAGGGGACAGAGAAGGTAAACTAAAATGGTGCAGTTTTCTCCAAAAGCATGTAACATGAGGCTTAAGAACATGCCTGAGAGGAACAGGGACTATGAGAGATATTTACAGTGATTGATTGCTTTTAATCGATTCTTGTGCTGTAATCTTCTTTGTACTGTCCTTTGATTGAAAAGGCAAAACATGTCTCAAAATATGAGTGTTAGACTACAACCCACATGATGCATTTTATACTCATTTTTTTCAAGATGATGTTCAAACATTCCTTGTAGGCTGGGTCAACTTGAACTATATGCTGTGACACAATAGCAGGTTTCCCCCATTCACAAAATTAGGCATGTAGTTGTGCATGTGTGTATGCTATGGGAGGAGTTGGGGAGTTCGGCTGTGTGTCATGGAGATGTTGGGGAGGGGGTTTCATGCATGTCTCTGTCATGGGTTGTTGGGGGTGTGTGTGTGATGGGGAGTGTAGATGTTGCATGCACGAGTGTGTGTGTGTGTGTGTCATGGGGGATTCGGGGGGGAGGGTGTGAGTGCACCTCTGTGTGCGTTTGTATGGTTTCCCATCTCTACCATTTAATACCCTCTCTCGTGCACATTGTCTCGGTTCCCTCGCTTTCATTTCCTTACTTGCACACTCTCCCATGTCTTGGTCCTTTCTCTAACTCCACCTCTTGCTAATGAACTGCTCCTCTTCTTTCTCCTTCCTCTTTAGCCACACCCATTCCCTCATGCATTTCTATCTTTCTCCTCTAATCTCTTCCCCTGCCCCACCCCCATCCCTCCAGCAGTCAGGCCCGCAGCTGCACTCTTCAAGCTGGCTGGAGTTGCAGACTCCTGCCGTCTTTTTCACTTGCTACCTCACTGTTCAGGCCAGTTGGATGCATGAGACTGCCACTAGGTCTTCGCACTGCTGATTTGCAGTGGGCGAGGGGGGTTGTTTTGCCATATGCATCATTTTGCTTACATATGTGCAAACAAACGAATGCATATGGACAGACAGCTTTCTCCACAGTCAGCTGGAACCTCAGCGTGGCACTATTGCTTAAGTGAAATGCGCCTAACAGGACAGTGGGAAATGATTTTGGATGAGTGTGGTATACTTATTAGGACTGCAGAATGCACCATAGTTGGCTATGCCCCTGTCATGTTTTTCTGTATCCAACAGTTTCAGATGAAATACAGTTTTTGACCAAATGATTTAAAAATTCCAAAGACAACTAAGTAGCAAACTGAGGGTTTGAGTCACTAAAGCGTTTCTTTCATTCTATTTCTATTGGAAAGCAAGTTAACGAATTGGGCCCTGAATAAAAATAGGACCAGAATTCAAAACGTTAACATTTTGTATTTATTAATTCATCCAACACTTTGGGACATAGCAGAATGTTTCTCAATGAAACCAACAGACACCTTTTTTTTCTTCAGTATGCTGGCAAAGAACAATACTCATTTCCCCTAGCAGAAAGATCCCATTCGGGAGGGACACTGCCATGTCAAGGAACTCGTGACTACAAATAAACGGTCTGCACAAGTAATTAGACAGCTGAAGAGAGAAAATATGATAAATACAACAAAATGTGTATAAACAGCACTTTCCACATTGTTATGAGAAAAACTGAAGAACCATACAAAAAAACCCTATTGTAACTGTTCCGCAAACTTCTGTGGCTGCTCTTTACGTAGTTGAGCGTCTCTCTCCTCCTTCCCCTCACAGTGCTTCTCCTCTGAGACCTTGACAGTTTTGTGTAACATTTCAGCAGCATCCCATCCAAGATTCACTTTGTGATGCAATGGGGCAGTTTTAAAATGGATTTTGAAAAACAAAAACAAAGGCAGATGGTACAATTGTGACAGAACTTTTCAGAAAACCTACTAATAAAAATACTTTGCTCCATGCCAGAATATATAGAGTGGCTCACTGTTTTCAGGAATGATTAGAACTGATTCTGTTGTGCCAGATATGTATATAACGGAGTGTCATTGCTGTGTTAGGCCACTTAAATACATAGAAATACAGGTAAACAAACAATCCATCACTTACCACCTAACTTAATCTCTGTGGCAAGCTTTTGAGTCGGGGTGAAATCTCTGAAGGGTGCCTAACTCTTGAAAGGTTCAGACCAGTCATGCACAGCTTATTTCTTTACCCTTATTTTGACATATGAATATGTGGAAATAAAGGTCCACATTGTTATTGGATGAATGTAATGTCTTTCATGATGAACTTTCAGGCGTTTTTAGAGTTCATTCAGATCAAAATATTGATAGGAAATTCCAAGACACAGCCCATAACACTGTCACTGTTTTAGACTTACAAAAAATAATGCTTATTAAGACCTACAGCAACTTAAGTAAACATGCCCCTATATTTCTGAAATGCAACAGCTTACTGAGTGTTCAAATGCAACAGCTTACTGAGTAAATTTAGCACAGGGGTGGTGCCAGACCCACAGCAAAAATGGAGGCGTGCCTGGCATGGTCCTATGTAATTTGTGCGGATTCTGCACCATCCCCTCCCCCCTTAGTAAGTAGTTTATTATGATTACTTCAGATGCAGTTGCCACCAATTGAGGTGGTGGTAAGTGCAGGCCCACTAAGTGCAACATTGACAGTTAGCCTATGTTAGCCTCTCAGTTCCCTGAAAAACAAACCCAAGTGCACAATTTCTTCTCAGTCTCAGAAGTTCAAATCAAAGATAGTGTGACATCTAAAACCAGGCTGATATTTATTGTATTTATTTATTTATTTAGACAGATTTGTATACCACTTTATCCTTCAATCAAAGTGGTCACTGATATGCAAAGGGAATTATGCTCTGGCCACTGGGTACCGAGTTCATAACTCCCCTATAAAGAAATTCTTTTTTTTTTAACATTATCCAGATAGTATCTGGCCACTTAAATTGCTAAAAAGCTGACTATTATCTGGATAAAAAGGCCAAGATGGTGGCACTAAATATGCAGATTATGTTAAATGCTGGCAGCAGTGCTTAATTTATTCCACTAATCCAGCACAGAGAATGTTCCAAAAGCAATATCCTTATATATGTCGAGAGAGCACAGAGTTCCAAACAATATGCTGTATTACAAACAGAAGCAGATAAATGGAAGCCAGCTTTCAGTACGATTTAATCGATTACATTGGCAGACAACTTCAATTATGAGAAAGCCTAGTTCAGTGTTATTGCAGAATCCTGTTTGAAGCAGCAGTGTGCTGTTGGGTGATGTTTCTATTTTTAAAAGGGGAAATGTGCTGTGTCCGTATTTTTAGTGCATCTTGGGGCATGTTTGCTAAAGTGCGCTAATGGTGAGCGTGGAGTATGCCACTCGGTAAGAGTATTGCTGTCTTCTGGCAAAAATCTCACGATACACTAACCAGTTATGGGTGGATTAGGGCAGAACATGGGCGTTGAAGGCCAAGCATAGTTAGCATGTGCCAAGGACACCTGCCGTAACCGTGGCTGTTGCCATTAGCATGGGTTCGCTTAACGCCACCTCAATGGGTGCATATATTTCCGGAGGTTTGCAAAGGCCTCTTCACTAGAATTGCGGCCCAACTGCATGCTAACTTAGCACATTGCAGTAAACATGCCCCTTTACGAAACAAAGATTCCCCCAAACTCTGACAGCAGCCACTTTATAAATACCCAAAGTAAAAATGTTAACTAGTGGGGCTGGTCCAGTGGCTTAGCATTGTTTAAAGGCTCAGCTTTGATCCTCAAATAGGGTGAGGAAAGTTGGGGATGCTGTGAAGACAGTGTTTATAGCCCATGCTCTCCCCCTGTACAGGATGCTTGGGAGGATGATAAAGCAGTGATCTCCCCAAAACTTTGCACAAAAGCATATCATTCAAAAGGGTATAAACATGATTAAACAAGAAGTGGTCCACTCATTCTTCCCTAACTGGAATGGGAGGAGAGGGAGGGGGGAAACTGTCATTCAAATTAAGGTTTTGTTAATACTGCATTAGATACTAAAATTTAATGTTGCAGTGTTTGCTGTTTTATCTCAAAATTTCTAGACAAGAGTTTCCATGAAAGGCCATAGCTGAAAAGGCCTTTGAAACTGTAAATGTCTCAAATCTTTTATTAAAATATTTGGGAGGTAATTTTATACGCGGTGCGTTCGCATACATATACTGGGGTACATGTGTAAAATGCCTCTTATAAAATTATCCCTTATACAAGTACACACCATGGCAAATAGACACATCGTACGCGGTCTGGGTGTATTTGTGTTTGTTAACAGCTGCTTGGGAGCATCTACTGCGTATGTTTACTTCAGCTTGGGAGCACTTCCTGAGCAGGTCAAAACATGTATGCCTGCAATGTAACCACGACTATGCAGGTTTCCCATCTTGATAGCTAGCTTTCAGGAGTTAACTTGAGATGCAGTTTAAAAGCTTAGCTTAATGGTTTTTCTTCATAAAATCTCTAGTTTTGTATTGAGTAATCAAAATTACTTTTGTATTTTATACCATACTGTGCAATTTTGGCTTTCTTATACTTACTTGTATATGGGCTGCTGCTGTACTTGCTAACCTTTATTATCCTAAGACAATTGCTGAACTAGTTTTTCCCTGGCATATAATTATCGCATCATGTGTTGATTAAACAATTCAGAATTTTATTTTTTCGTTTATGATTATAGTATTTTAATAACATTGTATTGAATCTTCTAATTTTGTCATTTGAATCCCTCATGAGAGAGGTGGGGTACAAATCCAAGAATAGAACATTATCATATTAATTATTTGGTTAACTTTTGTACTATTGCATTGAAATCTTTTAGATATTTTCTATTTTATTACTGTAATGTAAGTCCACAAAGCTAGTACTGAACAAGTTGCTGCTTAACTGTTTTTGGGTCCATATTCTTAATGCCAAACAATTAAATGTTATAATGCTTAAACATGGTGGCAGTAGTCGTTTCCCCCTTTTAATTGTTTAGATTTTATGTATTTGTCTTCATGCTTGATAATAGGAACACGTAGAGGTGTGTTTGCTAAAAGAATAATGCACATTAAGTGCCAGTGCACCCATAGACATAAAAGGGGCTCTGGGCACTTAACTTTTATTAACTTCGTTAACACATGTCAAATTCTTCAGCAAACCTGCCCCTTTAGAAAATTTTCAGATTTTGTCCTAATAATCTCCTTAATTTCCCTTTTTCTTTCTTTCTTGATTAGCTTGAAGGCTTATTAGTTAAATTCCCTCTTTGATGTTCAGAGGCAATGGATATAAATTAACTCTCAATGTACCTTGCTTGTTAATGTCTTTTTAGCCGCTCACTGCTAGTTGGGGCCAGTGCAAGCATGTTCGATGCTTTAGGCAAACCTTCAACGTCATGCTTCTGTGCCCCTCCCCCTCCGAGATTTTGATAATTTAAATTCAACAGTTATGTTCATCCCAACATCATGCCTCCTGTAAAATGCATAATTGATAATTGGACATCATAGGTTTTGCTTTGAAAAATTAGCAAAAAATAATATAATTACATAATAAAGAACAATGCACAAACTCACTGAGTACCATTAATCATAAATTAACAACTTTACCCAGGTCCCTGATTACCTTTCCTCTCCCCCCTCCTGGTTACCAATTCACACTTTAAATTGAATTTATGCTGTTTGGGAGTAAGCACTATCAAATAATGAGACCAAGATAATACATTTCACAATATAAGCACCAAAATGAATGCTATACCCTGGGTGGGGCTTTGTTTCAACTATAAGGGCCTCAATCGGTGTACAAGGTAGACACAAGTTACTCAATCCCCCAATTAGTATATTTCATTGGTCCACATATAAAGCATAATTTTTTTCATTTTTCAAATGCTTTTAAAAATTACTTGGCTGCCAATTGAAGAATTCCATGAAAATACCTAACCACAAGATGCTTACTTGACAAATGTCAACTCGTGTTTTGCCAAATTTCATTCATATGGCTACCTCAGGACACATCAACAGGGTAGATGTCAAACCAAACAGTGTTAGAATCCCACCACAACTGCTTGGTGATTTAAAGATCAGCGATGGGGCGTAGGCAGACAAACTTCTCCCATAGAACTGATGATGGCACAGGACTGTTATCCACTCAATAGTTTCATTGAGTCCAACAGGAACTAAAGAGTTCAAAGTAAAAATCCACCTCTGTTGAAGGTGGGCAAGATGATCCATTAGATTGCCTCACCGTAGATCCGTGGTGGTCAAGGACTGCCCATCTCAGGCTTTGCCATTCGTGTGATAACTCTACACAGTGTTGCACTATGAGCACTGTAACTACTGCATTCTCCAGTCTCAACTTGTGTTCACTTAATCTCAGCTTTATCTGTCCTCCCAATGTATGTCTTGGCGCGAGGGCAAGCAATAGCGTATACTGCCCAAGTTGTACAGCAATCAATTTGGTGACTTGATGGATAACGACATCCTATGTGAGTGTCCCCCCACGTGTGAATATCCAAACATGTACATAGAACACTCACCACAGGAGGAATGATGTCCAGATAAAATATACACACCTTGGCGAGGCAGAAAATCAGTATGAACCAGATGATCCTACAAATTATGGGCTCTTGTGAAAGCAATGCAGGGCCCATCATGAAAAATATGATGGAGGGCCAAAATGTGCCAATGAGGACGAATGCTCTTTGCTATTTTCCTGAGCCTTGTCAGAGAACCGCAGCACAACAGACTTGTTTCTCCATGTGCGGATAATTTTTTTTCTGCAACAGTAAAGTTCTATTGGCATATCTCAAACGTAGATATGCAGTCCGAATTACATTCATAGGGTATCCTCTCTCGTATGTGCTTGGTATCAAAAATCATCATCTAGAAAGCAGATATGACTAAGCCTAAGGAATTGGCTAATAGGTAAAGCTTTTTTCAGTTTATATGGATGCTGACTAGCAAAATGTAATAGATTGTTCCGGTTCACTGTCGTTCTGTATTACCAAGTCACCAATTGACCATCCAATACCCTTTATATTAACATCCAAAAAAGGTAATTGCTGTGTTGAACTAGACATAGTGAAATAAAGATGTGTGTCCTGCTGGTTAAGCCACTGACTAAAATCTTGCAGCATGGAATTCATGCCCCGCTACACACAAAAGATATCATCTATGAATCGTACCCAAAAATCAATATATGTAAACCATACGGAAATATATAAAAAATATTCTTCAAACTTGGCCACACTGGGGGCAACTGCTGCCCCCATGGCTACACCATTATTTTTATTTATTTATTTATTTTTATTTACATTCCTTTTCGGTCATCCAGTTTAGTCAGATACTTCTGGGTAGTGCACCTCCTCCTGCAGCCCGGAGACTGGACATGTGCAAAAAACGTGACATCACTGCGTGTAGCTCCTCCGCTCCCCCAGCCATCCCCAGTGTGTCCAGTCTCCGTGCAGCAGGAGGACGTGTGAGCCTTGTGCTGGGCTCATTTTAGGGCTTAGTTAAGGAGCATAGGAGTTTTGATTTATTTTTCAGGCTCTTTCTTTGATTCTGTTTTATTTGGCACTGTCTCTTTAAAAAAAAAAAAAAAGAACAAACGGATCGTGCAACGCAAAAGCAGTGCAGGATTTCTTCTACCTGTCTCTGCGGTGGTGTCGTTGTGTGAGTGTATGGGCTTTGCCTCACCTTTGATCTCTTCACCCTTGCCAGTTCGGGGGAGAGCTCTTGGCCGGCAGCGGGACACGGATTGCCCTGCCTCAGTTTTTCCTTCCCGCTTGGGCTGACACGGCCAGCTGACATCCCGGTACTTGCTCCGTGGTGCAGCGTTTCTCCCGGAGGTGCGGGAGCGCGAGCGCAGATGCCTCGCTTCTCCCTTCTTCCCTTTCTGGGTGCGACAAGGTAAGCAGGGATCCAGCAAGGTTAGAACGGCTGCTTTCTTTGCCGTTGTTGGGGCAGCCTCGAGCGATTTTGGCGCCCTTTTCTTCTTTCCCTGGATCGACGGCGGCCATTTTGACCTCGTGGCAGCCGCCTGATCCTAGCTTGCATCGAGTGCAGGGAGTGAAGAGAGGCTGGGAGACACTTTTCTTCGGACCATTTCACCTTAGATAGCGTTTGGTTTCTTGTTTGGTTTTCTTTTAATTGCTTTATTTGCTTTATTTTCCTGAAGGCAGTTTCCTGGCCCCTTTTCTTTCTTCAGAGGTGGGAGGTTGGGGAACCCCTTCCTCTGCACTTCTAGTACTGGCATAGAGTGTAAAAAAAAAAAAAAAAAAAAAGCAATTTTTGATTTCTGGGTTTGCATAACCTTTATGGCGGCACGCCTTCAGTGTGTGGTGTGTGGCAGCCGGAGGGGGGCGATTACGGAATCTGGGATCTGCCGAGGGTGTACGGCAGTGTCCGCCTCTCTGGAACATCAAATGGAGATTCAGACGACTGAGGGTCAAGAGGTGGAGCCGGGAATGGTAGGAGTTTCTCCATCAGCGCCTCCACAGCCACCCGTGCAGGCTTCCCAGGAGGGGCAAGGTTTGGCTTCCCTGTCCGGGGGAGCGGAGCCTTTGCTCGGTGGTTTTTCTCCTGATTTTGTGTTAATTATGCACGAGGCATTTTGTAGGCAGCGGCTGGGTAAGCTGCCGGATGCCGTGGCGTCGTCCGCGCCATCTCCGCAGGCTTCCGCAGCGGGTGTGGGCGGCGGATCCCTTCGTCCGCCTAAGAGAGTCAAGGTTCGGGATCCCTCGCCTCCTGAGGTCGAGTGGCAGGACTCAGAAGAACGTGAGTCGGAGTTGGAGCCTGGAGTAGAGGAGCTGGAGGAGGGAGAGATTCCCGAGCCAGAGGATCAGGCGAAGATTATTAGGCTATTCCGCAGAGAGGAATTGGTGCCGCTTATTACAGAGTCTCTACAAACTCTCAAATTAGTGACCGAACAACCGGCGGCGGACGAAGGGGAGGAAGATCCGATTATTCAGGCGGTACGGCAGTCTCAGGTAGTTTTTCCCATGCATCGTGTAGTTGACCGAATGATTCAGGAGGAATGGGATTTGCCTGAAGCTGGTCTCAAGGGCATTAGGACTATGTCGCGCTTATATCCTTTGGCAGATAAGGACAAAGAGAAATTTCGCTCTCCGAAAATTGATGCGGCGGTGTCGGCAGTGACGAAAAAGACCACCATTCCTGTCGAGGGCAGTGCTGCTCTAAAGGATGCGGAAGATAGGAAGGTGGACCGATTGTTAAAGCAGTCCTTTGAGGCGGATGCCCTCTCGCTTCAAGCTTCCATCTGCGGGGCTTGGGTTGCTCGGGCTTGTCTCAGATGGACTCAGGGGTTGCGCAGGGTCATGCAACTAGAGCCCGAGGGTCTGCGGGAGTTAGACCGTCTGGAGTCCGGGGCGGCTTACTTGTCCGATGTTCATTATGATTTAATCAGGGCCCTAGCTAATAGCATGGTGTCGTTGGTGGCGGCTCGCCGGTCCATTTGGCTGAGGAATTGGGCGGCGGACGGCTCTTCTAAAGCGCGGCTCAGTAAGCTGCCGTTTCGGGGGAGCCTGTTGTTTGGTGAGGACTTGGATAAGTTGGTGAAGGATTTGGGGGAGTCCAAGGGGGGTAGAGTCCCGGAAGATAAGCCTAAGCAGGGGCTGTCCTCGCAATCCTTTCGAGGGCAATTCCGTGACTTTCGGAGATTTCGTTCTTCTCGGTTGGGGGGCTTCCAACGGGGACGCTTTGCTCCACGGGCGCAAGGTTTTCGAGGGTTTCGAGGCGCCGGTAGGGGGTTTGCAGCGGCGTCCTCGGCCCCTCCCAGAAAGTCCCAATGAAGTGAGGCGGGCTCTGGCCGGCAGTCAGCCATTAGGAGGGAGGCTTCGGGCTTTTCTGCCGGCTTGGGCCCAAATCACGTCGGATCAGTGGGTCCTGGAGATCATTCGGGACGGCTACGCTTTGGAGTTCGCCCGGCCCATTCGGGATTCCTTTGTTCTCTCCCCCTGCAAGGGCCTACAGAAATCCCTGGCGCTTCGGCAGACGCTAGACTGCTTGTGGCAGTTAGAGGCGGTGGGTCCTGTGCCTTCCAGCGACTGCAGCAGGGGTCGATACTCCATTTATTTCATAGTTCCGAAAAAGGATGGTTCGGTTCGGCCCATTTTGGATCTCAAAGGGGTGAACCGCTGTTTACGCGTTTCGCATTTCCGGATGGAGACCCTAAAGTCCGTCATTGTCGCCGTGCGGCAAGGGGAGTACTTAACATCTCTTGATCTGACGGAGGCCTATCTGCATATTCCGATCAGGGAAAGCCATCGCAGATTCCTTCGCTTTGCCCTTCCGTGGGGGCATTACCAGTTTCAAGCCTTGCCCTTCGGCCTCGCGATGGCGCCGTGCACCTTTACCAAGATTATGGTGGTGGTGGCAGCGGCGTTGCGCAAAGACGGCATCCTGGTTCATCCTTACCTGGACGATTGGTTGATTCGGGCCAAGTCCGCAGCAGAAAGTGTTCGGGTTACGGACAAGGTAGTGAGGTTTCTCGAGCAGCTCGGCTGGGTGGTCAATCGGACAAAGAGTCACTTAGTCCCTACACAGGAGCTCGAATACCTCTGGGTACGGTTCAACACTCGGGTAGGGAGAGTGTTTCTACCGGCTTGACGAGTGCAGGGTTTGCAGGTATTGCTTCATCGGTTTCTAGTCTCTCTGGCTCCGTCAGCCTGGAGTTACCTCCAGGTTTTGGGAACCATGGCAGCGACGTTAGAGGCAGTTCCTTGGGCCAGGTTTCACATGCGTCCGTTGCAGAGAGCGCTGCTTCGTCGCTGGTCTCACCAGGAGGACTCGCTCAACGCACGACTTCCTTGTCCCGCCAAGGTCCGGAGGTCGCTTCGTTGGTGGCTGCTTCCCGGATCGTTGACGACAGGGATGAGTCTCTGGAGCAACCGGATTGGCTTCCCCTTTTGACGGATGCAAGTCTGGTGGGCTGGGGAGCGCACTGCGGGGAGCTCTTCACGCAGGGGCGTTGGTCGGCCCAGGAGTCCACTTGGTTCATCAACAGATTGGAACTTCGAGCAGTGGCTCTGGCGCTGCAGGCGTTCGAGGCCACTGTGACGGGGAGAGCGATCCGGGTGCTGTCTGACAACTCGGCGACGGTGGCATACATCAGTCAGGGCGGCACCGGGAGCATGCCCATGGAAGCCGAGGCGGAACGGCTCTTTCAGTGGGTGGAAACTCGATTGTTGGCGGTGTCGGCGGCACACATTGCCGGGAAGGACAATGTGACAGTGGACTTTCTCAGCAGGGTGCAGGTAGATGCCGGGGAGTGGGAGTTAAATCCCAGGATCTTTGCACAGATAGTCCAAAGATGGGGAACTCCCGTCATGGACCTCATGGCAACTTTCCAATCAGCAAAGGCCAGTCGATTTTTCAGCCGGCGTCGGGAAAGGATGTCAGAGGGGATAGACGCGCTGATGCAATCTTGGCCAACGTCGGATCTGCTTTACGTCTTTCCTCCGTGGGCACTAATCGGCAGAGTGGTGCAAAGAATCGAGGCGCATCGAGGGAGCGTGTTGTTGGTGGCTCCGGACTGGCCGAGGCGTCCCTGGTACGCAGATCTGATTCGGCTCCTCAGCGGGGAGCCATGGAGGTTACCGGCGTCAGAGGATCTGTTACGGCAGGGACCTCTTCGGATGCCTCAGGTGGATCGATTCTCGCTTACGGTCTGGCCATTGAGCGGGCGAGGCTGAGGAAGAGAGGTTATTCGGCAGTGGTAATAACGACTTTGCTCAAGGCGCGGAAGAAGTCTACTTCGCTGGCTTACGTACGCGTATGGCGAATATTTGAGGACTGGTGTTCTAGGGAACAGATCCGAGCGGCGACAGCGTCGGTGCCGGTGGTGCTCAGTTTTTTACAGGATGGTTTTGAGAAGGGCCTGGCTGCTAGTTCCTTGAGGGTGCAGTTGGCGGCCTTAGCATGCTATCGGGGCAAGGTGCAGGGGGTTGCGTTGGGGACACACCCGGATGTGTTGCGTTTTCTGAAGGCTGTATCCAATCTCCGTCCAGCTCGTAGAGTCATTGGTCCTTCGTGGGATCTCAACCTCGTTTTGGGGGCCCTGGCGAAGGAGCCTTTTGAACCATTGCGCCGGGCATCTGTGAAGGAATTGACGCTGAAGACTGTGTTTTTAGTAGCCATCTGCTCAGCGAGACGGATCTCTGAACTTCAAGCTTTATCTTGTCGGGAACCGTTTTTGTCTTTTTATGGGGAGAAGGTGGTTCTGCGGCCTGTTCCGTCCTTTTTGCCGAAGGTAGTTTCGCCGTTTCACTTGAATCAGACAGTGTCCTTGCCGGTTCTGGTTTCGCCCGGGGACAACGAGGCGGATCACCATTTGCGGCGGTTGGACTTGAAGCGCGTGTTGCGACAGTATTTGAAGGTGTCTGCGGGTTTTCGTAAGTCGGATCGGTTGTTTGTGTTGTTTGGGGGACAGCGCAGAGGTGAAGCAGCGGCTAAAGCATCTATCTCGCAGTGGATTCGGGAGACCATTGCTTCCGCTTATATCTTGGAGGGCAGAGTGGTGCCGGTAGGTTTGCGGGCTCATTCTACTAGGGCTCAAGCGACGTCTTGGGCAGAGCACGGCTTGGTGCCTCCGGTGGAGATTTGTCGGGCGGACACTTGGTCGTCCCTTCATACGTTCAGCAAGCATTACCGGTTGGACGTGCTTTCAGCGCAAGATGCGGGCTTTGGATCGGCAGTGTTGCATGCCGGTTGGAAAGATCCCTCCCAATAGTTACTGCTCTGTTACATCCCAGAAGTATCTGACTAAACTGGATGACCGAAAAGGAAATGGAAATTACACTTACCTGGTAATTGTGGTTCCTTGAGGGAATCCACTTTAGTACTTATTCCCACCCGGGATGCTTTAGAGCGGTGAACTCGTTCAGGTTCGCTGGAATTACTGGTAAGTTCTTTTCGGAGCTTGCTTTCTGTTCTTTTCTGTCTGTATGGTGACTCGCTCAGGGGGAGGCAGGTAGAAGAAAACTAGCCTGTCTTCCTGAACCCGCATTCAACACAACCGTAATTGTAAGAATTAAAAAAACAAAAAACAAAAAAAAACAAGACCCCTAATAGGGGATGTAGGCATTGGAAGGCAGTTGCTGAGCTGTTCTGGTGTCCTTTTTTTCCTCATACTTGGTTCTGTTTTTATAGATTAGTTACTTAATTATTGCTCCTTTAAGTGTGCTTTGTCAATAGTTCACTGGAGATGGCTGGGGGAGCGGAGGAGCTACATGCAGTGATGTCACATTTTTTGCACATACCCAGTCTCCGGGCTGCAGGAGGAGGTGCACTACCCAGAAGTATCTGACTAAACTGGATTCCCTCAAGGAACCACAATTACCAGGTAAGTGTAATTTCCATTTCTCTTATATACCGCGCTATTCTGCATCAGTGCGGTTTATATTGAACAAACTGAAATTACATTGAACAGGGCATTATAACTTGGAGATAACATGGGCTATGGAGGGTTAAGTGGCTTGCCCAAGACCACAAGGAGCACCTGTGGGACTAGAAACCTCAGTCCTTCCGGCCCAAGGTTGCTGTCCTCTGGTGGGATTTGAACCCCTGACCTTCTGGCCTGAAATACCTTGCCACAACCACTAGGCCACTCCTCCACTCCATGAATTTGTAAGTACAAGTTGTCTCAAAAAATCAAATCAAAATATTTTTTTTAGTAAGAACTATCTCCACAGGAACCAGTAAAAACTCATTTGTAACTCATTCTGACGCCTGCCACGATTGTAAAACTTGCCCAATAAGAGTAAGTGCTATAAGTTGGGGAATATGGGTGCACAATGCTACACTGTCAAAAGACACCAATATTGAAGATTCTGACGAAGCCTGAAAAGTTGCTAACTTATTCAGGAAATCAGATGTATCTCAAATGTATGACCAAGCATGCCTCATGAAGGGTGTAACAAATGATCCATAAATAAAGATAGGGGCTTAAACAAAGAACCATTACCTGAAACAATAGGCTGACCTGGGGGAGCTTAAAGCATTTTATGCACCTTTAGGGATGGTGTAAAAAAATCAGTATTCTAGCGTTCTGTACTTGCAAGTATTGAAATCCTTGTGTAGTGATAACCCCGTTATTTAAGGCTGCCTGTGTAAGATGAAAAATCCGACTTTGTAAATCAGGGTTAGGATCTTGGTCTGATGACTGGTTACAATGTTGATCTCGCAACTGCTGTAATGCTTCAGCCTCTTATTGGGTCAGACTTTGGATAACTATAGAACCCCCCCCCCCCCCTTATCCGCTGGTTTAATAATAATAATAATAATAATATCCTCTTGTACAAAGAGTTGCCTCGATGCTTGTTTCTGTTCCTTGGACATATTGACAAACCCATGTTTACCATGTGAACTCGCCTCTATAACTTGAAGGTCCTGAAACACCAGATCTCTAAATGTGGCAATATATACATACATCAATAGGACCCAGGGGGACCCATTAAGATTTGGGTCGAAATACAAAATGTCTATTGTTAGATTGCTGTTGCCATGCAAAAAAAGAGTTTAATTTGTAAATTACGAATTAACCGGTGGATGTTCAGCCTAGCTTGAAACACATCATGACTACCAGAAGGGACAAAAGAAAATCTTCTGTTTAACACTCGTTTCTGAGGCCCAATAAGAGGGATCCCAGATAAATTTATGACTATAGACTCTGTCTGCTGAACGCCCTGGTTACTGGCCTGTTCTATTCCTCCCTGTGGTTTATGCTCTGTCCATGCCACCGTGAGCCCCGATGTCCCCTGTGGCCTGTAAAGCTTCCCCTTTGAGGATAACCAGACTTTTTATTTTTATTTTTTTGCTATTGTTCTCCCCATGTTTCTACTGATGAATACTTGCTAGACAACTCCTCAGAGGTGGAGATCCTCATTGAGCTCACTGTCAGTTTATCATCCTTTGTTGTAAGCCACATATACCCTTGGCATTGTTGATAATCCTGTTGATATCAACGAAATTTTTTAATTTTCAATTGGCGTACGTTAGATTGATATTGGTCTATCTTCTGCTGTGATTCCGTAATTAACATACCAATCTTCATTGAGTTATCCAAGTCTCCAACTGCTTCGTCAGGTCTTCAATACTCTTAGTGATAGACTCCAATTGAGACTGAAGAGTGTCCAATGAGCAACATCAGATCAGTGGAACATTTTTGTTGAGTATAGCCACTCAACAATTTAAAAAGGACTCCTTATCAGTAAACATATGAGGAACCTTCTCCATACATAAACCCCGGCGTATGTTCTGCATTTTAATGTATTCTAGGAGAGACTTCATATGTAACTCAGTGCAAATAGCTCTCTTCCTGGCAGATTGCCACTCATCTTTGAGATCATTAACATCAGCTGTTATAACCTCCACCTTATCTTAAAACATTGTCTTTGGAGTAAGTTAAAGTCTGCTTATACACGGCTGCCTCTATATCATTTTGAAATTTGGAGACAATTTCATAAGATACTCGCCTAACAAAAAGTACTCCAAAAAAGGTACCTGTACTTAGAATATATCACCATCAAATGGGACCAAGATAATCAATTTCACAATATAAGCACCAAAATGAACATTATACCCTGGGTAGGCATTTGTTTCAACAATAAGAGCCTCAGATGAAGGAGCCTGGTCCCTGCCATCTCAATCGGTGTTTGGGTAGACACAGGCTACTCAATCCCCCAATTATTATCTTTCATTGGCCCACAAATAAAGGATAAGTGACAAGAAACAGGAAGTGCTTCTGTTAACGTTTTTAAAACTTACCAATGCTGGCGTCGAAAGTGTAGCACAGCTGCAGGAGTGAAAGGAAGCTCCCGCAGCTGTGTTTTACAATGCTGCTGCTGCCGCTGTAATCGGTCAGAGGAGGTGAATGGCAGGTGGACCGAGATGGGCTGATGTGGGTTGGCGGAGAGCTGGGGCTGGAGATAGGCTAATAGTGAATCTGGTGGGCTGATTGGGAACTGGAGAAGACTGGTGGCAAGTCAGGGGGTGACTAGGAACTGGAAAGGACTGATGGCGAGTTGGGGGTAGTGACTGGGAACTGGAAAGGACTGATGGTGAGTCGGGGTAACTGGGAGCTGGAGATGGGTGTATGCCTGGGGGATGGTGAGAAAGAAAGGTGGAGGTATGTGCCTGGGAAGAAAGAAGGAGAGGTAAGGGAGAGATAAGGGTAGGTGCGGGGGTAAGTACATGAGGAGTAGATATTAGTGATAGACAGCAGCAGGAATCTTCCTAGAAGTTAGAGAGAAGGGGGGTGCAGGAAAGGCTTGGATGTTGGGGAGAGAGCTGTGATTGGAGCGAGAGAGCTGAGGAAGAAAAGGCAATGGGAATTTCTGGCCTAGATGAGGAGTTAGGCTTTATGATGGGGGAATTCTGCATGAAAATATACTAATAAAACATATAGAATCTTAAAATACTGTGCACAGAATTTTCTAAATTTTTGCACAGAATTTTAATTTTTTTTTGTACAGAATTCCCCCTGGTCTAACAGTTAAAGGAGGATTATCTCTGGTAATAAGTTAGGAAACCTAGTTCATATGGACTCCCAACAGCAAACATCTTTTAAAGTTGGTTTCTTTGTTGCAAGTGTCTGGGTTTTACAGAAATAAACGTTTGTCATGCTTTTTTGCATGGCTTAAAAAGAAACGTGGACAGTAGTTCAAAGATCTGTTAATTGCTGCTTTTGATTGAATAGCTTTAAAATCATTTAGATGGCAAAACAAACAGTGAGGTAGCTGTGAAGTGAATAAGAGGTTAGAGTGTCATGTTAACTGTTTGGTAAGCCTGGCCACTTTGATATATAGATATCACCACTGGAAATGCCATTAAATTAATGCCTTGTTCTTTGTTGTTAATCTTCAACGTTTCTTCATCACATTTTTTTGGAAAATGTCTACAATATGTAGTATATTTTAGTATCATACTAGTTTGGTTGTATTGGATAAATATAACCAAATTAAGCCTGCTAAGATTTGTAAGATACAACCTAGTTATTAAATTGTTGCTAAATGAAATATAGCTTTTAGAACATAGGCCATGCGGTCTTTTTCTGTCGTCATGTTTCTATCTGGTCTGCCCTTCCAAATCACCCACTAGAAGAGTCCCCTTTTTTCCTTTAGAAAGCCTCTGTGTTTGTCTCGTGCTTTTTTTGAATTTAGATACTGTCCTCATCTCTACCACCTCCACTGGGAGACTATTCCACACATCTACCACTCTTTCCGTAAAGAAATAATTCTGCATATTACTACTGAGTCTATCTCCTTTCACTCTCATCCTATGTCCCCTCATAGCAGAGCTTGCTTTCAGTTGAAAGAGGCTCTCCTCCCGTGCATTTATGCCATGGAGGTATTTTAAACATTTATTTATTTATTTACATTCTCTTATATACCACGCTATTCTGCATCAGTGCGGTTTACATTGAACAAACTGAAATTACATTGAACAGGGCATTATAACTTGGAGATAACTATTTTACAGGGAACATGGGCTATGGAGGGTTAAGTGGCTTGCCCAAGACCACAAGGAGCACCTGTGGGACTAGAAACCCCAGTTCTTCCGGCCCAAGGTTGCTGTCCTCTAGTGGGATTTGAACCCCTGACCTTCCAGCTTGAAGTACCTTGCCCCAACCACTAGGCCACTCCTCCACTCCAACATCTCATTCATACCACCTCTGTCCCGCCTTTCCTCTAAATTATACATATTAAGGTCCTTAAGTCTGTCCTCGTATGCTTTATAACGAAGTCCATTAACCATTTTAGTAGCCACCCTCAGCACTGACTCCAACCTGTTTATATCCTTTTGAGGGTGTGGTCTCCAGAATTGCACAAAATACTTTAAATGAGGTTGCACCAAAGTCTTAGACAAATCGATCAGATTTGTCTGACAATACCTGTCCCTGGTGAATCCATGCTGCCTCGGATCCTTCAATCCTTTGGACTCCAGAAACCTCACTATTTTCTCTTTCAGCAGCATTTCCAATAATTTACTCACCACCAAGGTTAAACTAACCGGCTTGTAGTTTTCAACCACATCCTTACTTCCGCTTCTATTTAAAGGGACTATATGTGCCTCTCTCCAGTCCTCTGGCACCACCCCCGACTCCAAAGAGGCATTGAAAAGGTCAGTTGGTGGAGCTGCTAGAACGTCCCCAAGTTCCTTCAGTATTCTTGGATGTGTATCCCATCTGGTCCAATCCCTTTGTCCACTTTTAGTTTAGCTAGTTCCTCATGAATACAGTCCTCTGAAAATTGTTTGAGATGCCCCTTGCTTTTGTTCCTGTTTTTGGGTGTTGCCTGAGGTCCTGCTCCCAGCCCTTCTTCTGTGAATACAGAACATAAATATTTATTAAGCAATTCCGTTTTATCCTCATCAGCTTCTACATATTCCTCCCCTTCACCCTTGAGTCTGACAATACCACTTTTGCCCTTCTTCCTCTCACTAACATATCTGAAAAATGTCATCTCCAGGAACAAGCAGGAATGTAGTCTTCACATATGGGTATCATCGGTACCGACGGAGCCTGCGCGGGAACGCTCCCCAGCGTCCAATTAGAAAGCTTTTGGGAGCATCCCACAGCGCCTGTGTGCTGCCTTCCCGCCTTTCCCAACTGCCTCTCTCCAGTTCTTCGTTTTCCGCGGAGCCAGCAGGTCATTGTTCCTGTCACCGCAGAAAATGTTTTCCTTATTCCTTCTTTTTTGTGGTCGCGCCTGCCTTCCTCGACGCTATACCGGTACCGCCGGTTCTTCTTTCTTTCTTTTAAAAAAAAATATATATATATTGTCATAGTCCATCACATCATCAAGCCTAGGCCCAGCCCAGAGCCTTGCTTGGCCCTCTGGGATATGTAGTCAAAGAATCAGTTGTCAAAAAAATATCGTTCCTCTTGTAAAGTAGGAGTATTTCTTGCACCTTAGGTCTCAGTTTAAAATAACACTGCTACATTTGGAGTAACACTCTATAGTAGCATACGTGTTTTTTCACATCAATGACCCTGTGCTTTTTTATATAAATATGAACTCTCAAAAAACTTTCAGCTTTAGGACTTCTATCCGTATATAAAAGAATAACTTAGCTCATCCGTGTACTCAGCTTTATGAAAAACAGATGAAGCCCTTCAGCTCTCTCACAAAAATTGTGAGTGTATGGCTTGTGCCATGATGTCCAAGAGGGGTCGACAAAACCGAGCTTCTAAGCTCAGCGCCCTTTTTCCCTCCGATGCAGCTTCTGTGGCATCGACGTCTTCCAGGGCTTTGTCTTCCTCCCATGGATCTCAGATAACTAAACATAAGTCTGGCCGGTCCTCAAAGGGTAGATCTCCTTCCAAGCATTGAGATGCCTCTGGCGTTGCCCTTGAGGGTTCTGTACCGGCAAAATTGCCCTGGCAGGAGGCTTTGGCTTCCAAAGCATTTTTGGGGCTCCAGGATGTTCTCGAGGCCTCGACCTCGGCAGAAATACTGGTGCCATGCTCTGGGGTACCGGCTGCTTCCTCCGGTACCGACATCCAGGCATCAGCAGCATCGATAGACCAGAGGTTCCTGGCTATTGAACGCAGTCTGGCGGCTCTCCTTGCGGCATCGACACCCTCGGAACCGCGTCAGACAGTTCAACCGGTACCGGCACCAATGCCAGCACCAGTATCGGTACCGGTACCGACAGCATCAGCATCGACAGCATCAGCATCGACATCGGTGTCTGCTTTGCCGGCACCCAGTCATGCGATGCTTTCCGGTACTGATACACCGGTACCGATTCCCCCCCAGTACCGACTTCGGTCGGTACGGGTATCGGGCTCTTCAAGAGCATCCGGACAGAAGGTACTTCGAATCCTCGGAGGAGTCCGAGGATTCTGACAGCTCTGTCGGTACCGGAATACTTCTCCCGGAGGAGCCTTCCTCTCCTAAACGTAGGATGTCTCCTCCAGAAGATATCTCCTTTCAGGATTTCATCAGGGAGGTGGCTCGAGGTCTGTCCATTACTGTGACTCCTGAAACAGAGCCCAGGGCTAAGGAGTTGGAGATTTTACAATATCCCAAAGCTCCTAAGGAGGCAGCTACCTTGCCTATCCATGAGATCTTACATGATCTCATGTTGAGAATGTGGGAGACACCTCTTACCACCTCTCCTCACTCTCGCAGACTGGATACCATGTATCGAGTTCCTCCTTGTCCTGGTTTCCAGAAAACTCAGCTTCCTCACCACTCTATTGTAGTGGAATCAGCTATGAGAAGGATCAGGAGTGCAAAGAGGCATGCCTCTAATCCTCCAAGACGTGAGTGTAGAACTTTGGATGCCTTTGGATGTCGTACTTTCCAGGCTTCCATGCTTTCTGCCAGGATCAGTTCCTATATTTTATATATGGGAATGTTCCTTAAAGAAGTCACAGGAGACTTGGAGATTTTAAGCCCTCTCCTTCCTGATGACAAGAGGCAGGATTTTCTCACACTGGTTAAACATGCCCAGGATGTTTCTAAGTTTGTCAATCGTGCAGCTTTTGACTGTTTTGAGTGCATAAGCAGAACCTCTGCCATTGACATAGGTTCACGTAGAATTGCCTGGCTCCAGGCATCTGATTTGGAGTTCTGGGTGCAGGACAAACTGGGCAATATCCCTTGTACAGGTGAGAATCTATTCGGCAAAAATTGGCAAGAGAAAGCCAATGAGTTGGATGCTGACAACTCCACTTTGGATAGGTTATCCAAAGCCACAGCTGATCCTGCAAGAAAGAAATCTTTCAAGAAACCATTCTTCTCAAAAAAGAAGAGGTTTTATCCCTCTTATTCCCAACAGGGACGTTCTGCAGGTCAGCCTGCCTGAAAGAGTCAGCAACCACCTAAACAAAGGAAAGCAAAGACTGCTAAGCCTCAACCGTCTCAGCTGTCTCAGCCTCCACAAGGCCTTTGACTTTCATCTAGAGAACTTAGCCTTCCTGGCCCTCAATGGACCAGAGCCTTCCACCATTCCAGGAAGGTTGTGTCACTTTGCCCCCCAGATGGGGGCAGATAACAGCAGAACATTGGACACTCTCCATTATAAAAGAGGGGTACAAGCTTCACTTTCTGTGCATGCCCCCTCCCACAATGGTAAGACAGTTCAATTCTCAGACCTCTCTCATCAACTTGTTAGATCAAGAGGTCACCATGCTTCTTGCCCAAGGGGCAATAGAAGAAGTACCCATTCATCAGCAGGGTACAGGGTTTTACTCCCCCTACTTCCTTATCCCAAAGAAAACAGGGGGACACAGACCTATTTTGGACTTCAGAGAATTGAAGAAATTCCTGTTCAAAGAGAAATTCAAGATGATTTCTCTGGGATCTCTGCTGCCATACCTTCAGAGTCAGGATTGGCATTGTTCTCTAGATCTCAAAGATGCATACACTCATGTTCTCATCCATCCAACTCACAGAAAATTCCTTCGGTTCCTTTTTCAAGGAAAGCACTATCAGTACAGGGTGCTTCCTTTTGGCCTGGCCTCAGCACCAAGGGTGTTTACGAAATGCATGGCTGTAGTAGCAGCATTTCTTCACACTCTAGGAATATTTGTCTTTCCCTACTTAGACGACTGGCTCATTCGAGCCCCATCAGAGTCAGAGGCCAGGATTTCTCTATCTTGCACAATGCGTATCCTTCTGTATTTGGGTCTGGTCATAAACATCCCAAAATCCAGTCTAACTCCCACTCAGTCTCTAGAGTTCATAGGAGCGTTGCTGGATACCAGAAAAGCAAGGGCCTATCTTCCTCAGACCCGTTGCCTTCGCATGGTGCAGTTAGCTTCTCAGGCAGTGCTAAAGCCTCATCTCACTGCCCGAGAAATGTTACAACTACTAGATCACATGGCATCTACAGTGCATGTGGTTCCTTATGCTTGCCTCCATATCAGAGCAGCCCAGTGGACTTTATCCACTGTAAACGGGGGCGCTGGGCGTGAATGTCCACAGTCTTGGCAAAGGCAAAATACTATTATGACTTGCAAAGGATCGTGGGAATGTAGTCCATTCATACCAGAATCAGCCGTTCACAAAATAATGAGTTGTGTTGCTCGAGTGTAAGCAAAGAAAATATATTTTATTTATGGGGTTAATTCTCCCACACAGATTTACTTGGTAACACAAAAGGACAACTTGCTTCAGTATTGTACTTAGGAAAAACAAATCATGATATAAGCAACTGAGCTTCTTAAGCAATCAATCAAACAATAAAGACCTTGATGGGAAACAGAAAGGTCTTTCTGAGGGCTCCTGCTAATACCTTTTAGCAGTGCTCCAAAAGCAAAAACAAAACCCAAAAGGTAACCAAAAACTATTCTTTTTCAAGGATAACTTTCTTGTATTTTCACACACAAACAGTAGTTTCCTTTCAGAGCTCACGTGCAACTGTGCATGGCTTAATTACCAATAATTAGCCAGCTGAAAACCCCTTTGCTGGTTCACTTTCTCTACGTGGCTCAAATCCTACCCTAAAGCTTTCTTGTAAACCTTTCTGAGTAGATACAACAACCATCAAAAGGAAATATAACTTGTTCTTTTATTTGTGAAAGTATTTTACCACAGCAGCTTATTCAGAGAGCAATCCATGTATTCATTCTGATCATTTAAAATATCTCCTTCAACTATCATAGAATCAATATCATGGTCTGGCTCAGAGGAATTCCTTAATGGAGCACTCTCAGGACAATACTTGTTTCCCTGCTGTCTTCCAAGTGAAGAGCTAGGGCATAGATCAGTGTTCATACCTGAGCTTCCTTTGTTGTTAGGTTTCCTCTCCAGATATCCTGGCCAGTAAGTAATCCCAGCTTTTATGTCCAGCCTTCCAATCAAGATCCCTGGACACTGGGGCTCTCTTCACATACCTTCTTGCACTGGTCTTAGGGCCCCTTCCAAATGCAGCCGTCTCCTTCACAGGTGCCGTCCGGGAATTCCTGGCTCTGTAACCCCACTCCTCTGGCTTCCTCCAGTCCAATGGAGTATGCTTGCCTCTGGAATGACTCCCAACACACGTACTGCTATGGGCTCCTTCTTTAGACCTCCAAGATGTTTTCCTCCTCTTCCTTCCACGTTGATGCTGCTGCTTCCTCTCTCTGTCCTTGAGCTCTGAGTTCCTCAACTCCTTCTGTGTATAATATGTTTTACTTTTAACTTGTTTAGAGGGATACTCTACCCTTGCACAGCTCAGCTGTGCTGAATCAAGCCCTGCCCTTGGAGATGAGTGATTGGGGATTACCTCATAGCTCTCCTGATTGAACACACGTTTCCCCACTTCAGCTCTTCTAGAGGCTGTTTGAAAACTGGTGCATTCTGGGACTGGTAGTCTTTTATGAAAACATTCTGTTTTAGTATTTCTACCAGCAAAGACAGGTTGCTTGTTCAGTGCTAATTCACCTCTATTATAGCTCCTTCCTGAACTATGATAAGCTTCCTTATCACACCACTCAATGGACCCAGGCATCAGGGTGCCTGTCAGACAAAATAGCAAACACAAATCGCCTTATTTTGTCTCTCCAATGGTGGCAGTCCACTCAGAACCTGTTGCTGGGGTCCCCATTTCAACAACCTTTGCCCCAGGCAACTCTCACAACAGATGCTTCACCAATGGGTTGGCTCATCTGCAGGACCTCTGCACCCAAGGCACTTGGACTTCACAGGAGACTCATCTACTTATCAATCTCTTAGAGCTCAGAGCAATCTTCCTTGCTCTTCGAGTGTTCCACACCCTGCTCAGCTACAAGACAGTCCTCATTCATACGGACAATCAAGTAGCCATGTTCTATGTGAACAAGCAGGGGGGAACAGGCTCTCTGTCGCTTTGCAATGAAGCTTTGCGACTATGGGCCCTCGCCAGAGAGCATCAGATTCATCTCCTGGCAGTGTATCTTCCAGGCATACAAAACTCTTGGGCAGACAGACTCAGTCAAGTTCTGCTTCCACACGAATGGTCTCTACATGCAGACCAGGTGGCCAAGATTTTTCAAATTTGGGGAACCCCGGACATAGACCTCTTTGCAAGTCCGTTGAATGCCAAACTTCCCCGGTTCTGTTCCAGAATTCCGGCTCAGGGCTCTCAGGCCAGGGATACTTTCCTCCTTCATTGGGGTCAAGACTTCCTTTATGCCTTTCCACCCATTCCCCTCATTCCCAAGACCCTGTTCAAGCTTCAGAGAGACAGAGGCCGTATGATTCTCTTAGCTCCACATTGGCCATGGCAAGTGTGGTACCCTCTGCTTCTACATCTCTCTCAAGCACCCTCCCTGGAGTTAGGATCTGCCCCAGATCTCCTGTCTCAGGAGAACGGAATGTTATGGCATCCCAATCCCCAGTCTCTGCATCTCAGGGCTTGGTTGCTGAAGGCCTAGATCTTCATGATCTTAACCTCCCTCAGCAAGTAAAGGATATCCTTTATGCTTCCAGGAAGCCTTCCACAAGACGCTCTTATGCTTTCAAGTGGAAAAGGTTTACCATATGGTGTTCGCAGAAGGGTCTTAACCCCCTTGCGATACCTCTGGAATCATTACTGGAGTATCTCCTTCATTTATCCAATGCAGGACTTAAAACTAACTCAGTAAGAGTCCATTTGAGTGCTATTGCAGCTTCTTTCAAGCCTCTAAATGGACAACCTATTTCCTCCCATTTTCTTATAGCAAGATTTATGAGAGGCCTTCTTCTAACTAAGCCTCCCATTAGGCCACCACTGGTGGCATGGGACTTAAACCTGGTTCTTGGTCAGCTCATGAAGTCACCTTTCAAACCCTTAGCTACTACCTCATTGAAATTCCTTTCTTGGAAGGTTATCTTTCTCATTGCAATCACATCAGCACGCCGCATCAGTGAGTTGCAGGCACTAGTAGCTGATCCACCTTATACAAGGTTCCATCATGACAAGGTAGTCCTTAGGACTCATGCACACTTTATGCCAAAGGTGGTCTCGCCTTTTCATCTTAACCAAGCGGTCTACTTACCTGTGTTTTTTCCAAGGCCTCATACATCAAATGCAGAAAGGAATCTTCATACTTTGGACTGTAAAAGAGCTTTAGCCTTTTACTTGCAAAGAACACAGCAACATGGAAAGTCCTCTCAACTCTTTGTTGCTTTTGATACTTCTCATTTGGGACTTCCAGTCTCCAAGAGAACACTTTCCAACTGGATTGCACAGTGTATTTCCTTTGCCTATCAGAGTAAGAATCTTCCTCTGGAGGGCCATGTCACAGCTCACAATGTGAGAGCCATGGCAGCTTCAATGGCTCATCTGCACTCTGTGTCTATCGACGACATCTGTCGAGCAGCCACTTGGGCCTCAGTTCATACCTTCACAGCCCATTACTGCTTGGACAAGGACTCCCGCCGTGATGCCTTGTTTGGTCAGGCTGTTCTCCAACACCTGTTCCATACCTAATCAACTCCTACCCGCCATCCCTGATTGGATGCCAGAGATCCATGGGGGGACGTGGAGCCCTTTCACAGGGGCACACAACTTCTGGGGTCTCTCCCTGACATCTAAAGCTAGGGAGTCCCCATATATGAAGACTACATTCCTGCTTGTTCCTGGAGATAGCATAGTTACTCACCTGTAACAGGTGATCTCCGGGAACAGCAGGAATTTAGTCCTCACAACCCACCCACCTCCCCTAGGTGTTGTATCTCTCTATCTATCTCTTTCTCTTTCCCTCTCTCTCTCTCTCTCTCTCTCTCTCTTTCTCCAGTTGAGTTTAAAGCTGAGACAGAGGCAGTTGGGAAAGGCGGGAAGGCAGCACGCAGGCGCTGTGGGATGCTTCCAAAGGCTTTCTAATTGGACGCTGGGGAGCGTTCCCGCGCAGGCTCCGTCGGTACCGACGATACCCATATGTGAAGACTAAATTCCTGCTGTTCCCAGAGATCACCTGTTACATGTAAGTAACTATGCTTTATCCCCCCATTTTATTACATTGGTTATTTCTTCATTTTGTACCTTTGCTTTCCTGACTACTTTGCCAGCCTCTCTAAGTTTTTTTTTTCAAATATAGATGCCTGTCTTCCTCTCTCTGCATTCTCTTGTATTTCATGAAGGCCTCCCTCTTTTTCTTCACCTTCTCAGCTACCTCTTTTGAGAACCATAGCGGCCTCCTTTTCCTTTTCCTTTTATTTACCATTCAAACAAAAAGGTTGGTTGCCCTTTAAAATATCCGCTTTCAGTTTCACCCACTGTTTTTCTACATTCCCCAGCTGTTCCCATCCCGCTAATGATTCCTTGAGGTATTGGTCCATCTTGGTAAAGTTATTTTTCCTAAAGTCTAAGACCCTCGCTTTTGAATGGATTTTATCAGCCCTAGTCCTAATACTGAACTACACCATCTGGTGATTCACTTGATGTGAGATGATCTCCCACTGTAACATCAGAAACACTTTCCCCATTGGTAAGTTCCAAGTCCATTATGGCCCCTTCGTGTGTGGGTTCTGTTACCAGTTGCCTGCATACTTCTTTCTGTAAAGAATCCAGGATCTCCTTGCTTCTAGATAACACCACAGTAAGGACGTATCAGTCAACATCTGGCATATTGAAATCCCGTATCAGTAGCACTTCCCTTTTCCTGGCAATACTGTTAAATCTCCAACCACATTGTCTCCCTGTGATGGAAGTCTGTATATCACGCCCATGCATTTCACTAGAAGTGTGAGTGCCTATGATTGAGAGTACATCCATATGTATGTATGTATGCATGGTGGAAGCTGGAAACCACTGAATAGGTTTGAGTGAAATTAGGCACAAGGGAGTGAAAGTAAAAGATGTCAGGGCTATTTTTACTTTTCATTGTCTATGCCGCTGTGAGGAAGAGAAATGTGCCATAGGTCTCAATTTGGCATGTACTTTCCAAGTTGTTTAATAGAATTTCCTTATCATCCTGCTAGATCAGCCTAGACAAGTGGGTTATGTCCATATCTATCCTTGCCAGTGGGTGGAGACTTGAGCAACCTCAGTGATATCACTGGTGCAGCACAGAGAGAAAATGGTATTTGTCTGCCTACAGCAGGCAGCAAGGTGTTTGGATTGGTGCAACTGTGCAGATAGGCCCATATCTTCTGGCCCAGACTACGGTCTTGCTGCTACTTATCATTTGTATAGCGCTATAAGGCTTACACAGTGCTGTACGTATAAATGTAAGAGACAGTTCCTGCTTATCAGAGCTTACAATCTAATCAAGACGAGCAACATCACAAAATTGGGGACCAGAGTTTGGTAAGATATACATAACTGATGAACAAAAGAGTGGGGAGCATCAGGATCCAAAAGCAGCCTCAAAGAGGTGGGTTTGTAGCCTGGATTTGAGCAGGGGTAGAGAACGAGCCTGACATACTGACTTGGGAAGTTTGTTCCAGGCATATGGAGCAGCAAGGGGGCATGAATGAAGTCTGGTGTTGGCAGTGGCAGAGAAGGGCACAGATAAAAGGGTAAAGGAGCGGAGTTCCAGAGAAGGGGTGTAGAGTGAGATAAGAGAGGAAAGGTAGTGAGGAGCCACGGAATGAATGCACTTTTGTAGGTCAGTAGGAGAAGTTTGAACTGGATGTGGAAATGGGTAAGGAGCTAGTGAAGTGACTTAACCCTCTTTCCTTAAGTGAGCATAGCAACACTGGCGGAAGATAAGCTGTGCAACTGAGCTTTGAACGGATTGAAAAGGAGAGAGATGATTCAGAGGCAGACCAGGAGGAGCAGGTTACAAGTCAAAATGGGAGGTGGCTAGAGAATGGATAAGTAGTGTATTCAGAAAGGAAGGGACAAATTTTGCTGATGTTAGCTAAAACCTGTCACTACTTTTTTTATTTTTTTTATACCTGTTAGATGTATGCAGAGAGAGAGTAGAGTGGCCCCAAGGTTATGAGCTAAGGAAACAGGGAGGAGCATAGCAGCCACAGAAACTGAGAAGGGAGAGGGGGTTTGGGGGAAAAGATAAGGAGCTCAGTTTTGGCCATGTTCAATTTCAGACTGTCCTGTGGCTTGTGTAACTGAGACCTGTAGGCCCAATGCTGCTCGTAGCTCCGGTATGCCCCGTATCCTTGAGTAAGTAGCTGCCCTGTATCCAGCACTATTACCCACAGGTTCTAGCACTGGTGGGCCAGAGAGCAGACAGGAGTTACCCCATGGGGCCCCTGGGATGGGGTGGTAAGTTGGACCTGAGCCTTCCCACTTGCTGTCCTCTATCTGCTTGCTGAGCTTTTTCTGAAATTCTCTAAAATATTTTTCTTTGCCCATTCATTTCTATTGGGCTGCATTTGGCTCCCTGCTGTTTTTTAATGAAGCTGTTTTAAATTTTAAAAAAAATCAGGCCTTACTTGTCTCTGAAAAAAGGGACTCCTAAGTGGCCGGGCGAGCCCTGCTTGAATTTCCCTGACCGTTCTGTCAGGTGCTGGGATTCCCTGTGCTGTTTTTTTTTTCCGGCAGTTCTTTCTGTTGTGGTTCTTTTTCTTTATTGCATGGAGCCTTGCAAGCCTACCTGGTGCTCGGCTTTGTGACTCTCATCATGTCAGCTCCATAGTCTTAGCTTTTCTCAGCTGAATAACTTATCCTTTTCCATAACTAACTGGAACTTTCCTTTCTTCCTCCTTCAACTATCTGGCCTGTCTGTGTTGGCCAGGTTAACATTTAATTCCATATCTATCCTTGCTCTGTCTCCATTGCTGTAGAGTTTTAAACTATTTTCCTGTATTTGCTCAGTCTACCTGAGTGACTACCCCCCCCCCCCACCCCGCTGAGGTATTGTTTTAGACCCCATTTCGTGTCCTCCACTTGTGGTTAGCTTTGATTGCCTTTCTGTCCTTTGAAAAGAGTGGTGCCCTCCTAGAGCTCTCCTAGAAAGGTGAATTTGCTGCTTTGCTGTGAGTTCCATCTGTCTGTCTGTTTGTCTCCACATATTTATTTATTTACTTATTTGTCATTGTTAGTGTGTTCCCTTACCTCACTGCTCCCTTTAATTTGCACTTTTGTTCAGCTTTTCTCAGCTGAATAATTTATACCCCGCCCCCCTCCCCTCTACCCACCCACCCCGTGGCTGACTGTCTATTATAGCTGTCATCTGCTCATTATCTACTTTATGCACAGGTGCAGCTAATCCCTTGACTCTCTCCAACCTTCTATATTCTCTGGCCTTTGTTCTCCTCTCTATTGCTCTTCTATGGCTCCTCATCACATTGTCTTCCTTTTCTTCATACTTCCTAACTGTTTCCCCTCCTACTAGCACCTTCAATCCTCCCCTCCTTATCACCCTTTTACTATCCTCACTTCCCCCTCCATTCTGTCTTCTATCCTATCATCAGCTTTTGAGCTTCACCGCTTTCTCCCTCTCATTCAACCATTTCCTCTCTCTCTAAGGCAACCTCACCTTTGTTTCCACCATACTGTCTCCTCTCTGCCCCGTACCCTGCTACTCCTTCTCCTTCTCTCATCCGGAGATATCAACCCCAACCCTGGCCCTCCTAGACTTCTGTCACACTCCGAGAAGAGATCTTAATGCAACACCTCTAATCTTATTCATATCCCTCTTCTTTCCCCTTCTTCTCTCCCTTTCTCATGTGCCTTGTGGAATGCACACTCTGTTTCTAATAAACTTGCTTTTACTCATGATCTCTTTATCTCTAATGCTCTCCATCTTCTTGCTCTAACTGAGACCTGGCTCCTCCCAGATGATAACTGCATCTATCGCTGCTCTCTGTCATGGGGGCAATCAGTTTTCCCACACGCCTCGGCCCACTGGCTGTGGTGGTGGGGTTGGGCTTCTACTTTCTCCTTCCTGCCATTTCCAACCCCTCCTGCAACCTCAGTCTCACTCCTTTCCCTCTTTTGAGATTCACTCCATCCGCCTTTTCACTCCACTACCTCTCCGGAAAGCTGTTATCTATTGACCTCCTGACAAGTCTACTTCTACCTTTCTCACTGACTTTGACTCTTGACTCTCCTTCTTTCTGGTTTCCTCTTCCCCCACTCTTATTCTTGGGGATTTTAACATTCATGTTGATAATCCCTCTGATCCTTATGCTTTAAAGCTCCTCTCCCTTACCTCCTTGTTCGACTTCCAGCTTTGCTCTACTGTCCCCACTAACCAGCATGGCCACTGCCTTGACCTGGTATTTTTCTCTAGTTGCTTACCCTTTAACCTCTGTAGCTCAGTTCTTCCCATATCTGATCATCACCTTTTAAGGTTTAATCTTCATCAACCACTGCCTCAATCTCGTCCTGTCTCCTCCAGCCTATTTAGAAATCTTCATGCTATTGGTTCTTTGGTTCTCTCTTCCACTGTTTCTTCATCTTTCCTCCACTATGTCATCTAAATCTGTTCACGAGGCAGTAGCTTCCTATAATGCTGCACTCTCCTCTGCTCTGGATACTCTTGCTCCGCCCTTGCCACGTCCTGTGAGGCGTTCTACACCCCAGCCCCGGCTTTCATCCACTACCTGCTATCTATGTGCCTGTGCCTGTTCTGCTGAGCGTGCTTGGCTCAAATCCTACTCCCTTGTGGACTTTCTACACTTTAAATTCATGCTTGTTTCTTTCCAGTCAGCCATAGCTCTTGCCAAACAAGACTATTATCTCCATCTGACTAACTCTCTTGCCTCTGACCCTTGCCGTCTCTTTACTACTCTCAGCTCTCTCCTCAAAGTGCCTCTGCCTCTGATCCCTCCCTCCCTTTCTGCCCAAACCCTGGCTGACTATTTCCATGACAAAATCCACAAGATCACCCCCCCCCCCACCACCACCTCTTCCCTCTCTTCCTTTCCTGTGATCTCTGAAGACGAAACTGCACACCACCTTTCTTCCTCCAAACTCACTACCTGCTCCTCTGATCCTATCCCCACCCATCTCCTAAGCCCTATCTCCTCCACTGTTGTCCCTTCCATCTCTCATATTCTCAACCTATCGCTCTCCACTGCAACTGTCCCTGCAGCCTTCAAGCATGCTGTGGTCACACCTCTCTTCAAGAAACCCTCACTTGATCCCACCTGTCCTTCTAATTATCGACCCATTTCCCCCCTTCCCTTTGTTTCTAAACTACTTGAACTCACGGTTCACCGCCGCTGCCTCGACTTCCTCTCCTCTCATGCCCTCCTGGATCCTTTACAGTCTGGTTTTCGTCCTTTACACTCTACTGAAATGGCTCTTGCCAAAGTCTCCAGTGACTTGTTCCTGGCAAAATCCAAGGGCCTTTACTCTGTCCTTATCCTTCTTGACCTCTCTGCTGCTTTTGACACTGTTGACCACAACCTTTTCCTCGATACCCTGTCGCTTGGCTTTAAGGGCTCTGTACTAGCCTGGTTCTCCTCCTTTCTCTCCCATCGTTCTTTCAGTGTTAGCTCTGGTGGCTCCTCCTCTTCTCCTACCCCTCTCCCATTTGGTGTACCCCAAGGATCTGTCTTGGGTCCGCTCCTTTTCTCTCTCTATACCCAGTCCCTTTGTGCGCTCATCTCTTCCCATAGCTTTCAGTACCATCTTTATGCTGATGACTCCCAGATCTACCTCTCTACGCCTGAAATCTCTCTGGCAATCCAGACCCGAATCTCTGCCTACCTTTCTGACATTGCTGCTTGGATGTCTCACCGCCGCTTGAAATTGAACATGGCCAAGACTGAACTTCTTATCTTTCCCCCTAAAGCCTCCTCTCCTCTTCCTCCTTTCTCAGTCTCTGTGGACAACTCTCTTCTCCTTCCTGTTTCCTCAGCTCGCAGTCTTGGGGTTTTCTTTGACTCCTCTCTCTCCTTCTCCACACACATTCATCTGACAGCTAAG
Organism: Ichthyophis bannanicus; assembly: GCA_033557465.1. Classification (NCBI taxonomy): domain Eukaryota; kingdom Metazoa; phylum Chordata; class Amphibia; order Gymnophiona; family Ichthyophiidae; genus Ichthyophis; species Ichthyophis bannanicus. The sequence continues at coordinate 1,577,123,844 of CM066032.1, forward strand.
TTCTGCCGTTTCTTTCTCTATAACATCAACAAAATCTGCCCATTCCTTTCTGAACATACTACTAAGAAGCTTATCCACTCCTTAATCACCTCCCATCTTGACTACTGTAACTTACTCCTTGCTGGTCTCCCTTTGAATCATCTCTCTCCCCTTCAATCTGTTCAACACTCTGCTGCGCAGCTAATCTTCAGCCAGCCTCGTCATGCCCATATTACCCCTCTTCTCAAGTCACTTCATTGGCTCCCTATCCATTTCCGCATCCAGTTTAAAGTACTCCTGCTGACCTATAAATGCATTCACTCTACAGCTCCTCAGTACCTTTATTCTCTTATCTCTCCTTACAACCCCCCCCTCGGAAACTCCGCTCTTCTGGCAAACTCCTTCTATCTGGGCCCTTCACTGCTGTTGCTAACTCCAGACTTTGCTCCTTTCATCTTGCTGCACCTTACGCCTGGAACAAACTACCTATGTCTCTACGCCAGGCACCTTCTCTGACCCTTTTCAAATCCAGGCTGAAAACTCACCTCTTCGCTGCTGCTTTTGGATCTTGACTTACCTGATCTCCTTGTTTCTTTACCTCTTCCCCTTGTTTTATCTCTTATCTACACCTTGTGTGTTGTTTTGTCTTCACTAGATTGTAAGCTCTGATGAGCAGGGACTGTCTCTTACATGTCTGTGCAGTGCTGCGTACAACCTGTAGCGCTATACAAATGTTCAGTAGTAGTAGTAGTAGTGAGCACTTTTTGCCCCTTGTGTGATGGGGATGCCCAGAGTATTATTTTTTTTTGGCACTGTCAGGACGTCCACTGGGGGCCTGGGATCTGATGCAGAATCCATTGCTTCCCTTGAGCCCTCAACATCTTTCTTGCCTGCAGGTCAGGCGGCACTTTTGAAGGCCCACAAGGTATCTGCGCAGAGGGACAAGGGTGAGGAGGCCTCATGCTCTGACCAGCAGCCCCTCTTGGAGCCCCAGAGCTCCCTCCCTGCTGGTTTTGAGCAGCAGCTCCTGAAACAGCTCACAGGCTGTTTTCAGTCCTTTTCTTTCTGCTTGTCAATCCCTTTTTTTGCAGGGATCAGAGGTGCAGGCCCTCCCCTATGGGACCCTAGGCCCTCGGGTGTCTCTGCCACAGCTGGCAAGGGGGTTAAACACCCCCACTTCACTCCTTCACCCATGCGTTCCTACAGCAACCTAGCGTTATTCCATATGGAGGTTTGTTGGGATGCTTGAGAGGAATATTTTTCTTTATAAGAGGGCTTCTCAACCCAGTCCTTAGGACACACCTAGTCAGTCAAGTTTTCAGGAAAGCCATAATGAATATGCATGAGAGAGAAATACATGCATGCATAGCCTCCATTATATGCAAGTCTCTTCTATGCATATTCATTGTGGCTTTCCTGAAAGCCTGACTGGCTAAGTGTGTCCCGAAGACTGGGTTGAGAATCCCTGCAATAGGAAGTGAGTCTGGGGAGGAAGAGATGCTTCCTCTTATGGAAGGTGAGGATTCTTCTGTGATCTGGCTTTTTAATATAGAAGACCTTTCTGTGGTCTGATACATTGTGGACCCTGTCTCAGTGACACATCACAGGTGGATCCTGTCTTGGGAAGGCATTAAGCATCCTACTGGCTTCCGTTCTATGCTTGAGCTCATGTGGCACGTTCCTGTTCTCTCTCAGTAGGATAATCCAGATCTGGGTCTTAAGGTCCTCTCTCGGTTGTATCCTCTACCTTAGTGCAAGTTGGATCAGTTTTTTTGGGCTCCCTCGAGTGAATGACCTCATCATAGTGGTGACCAAGCACACGATTATTCCAGTGGAAAGGGGTGCTGCACTCAAGGAGTCTGAGATGCAGCAAAATGCTGTTTTCTTTTGGGGGGAGGGGGCAAGCTCTGCCCCTAGGCCAGCCATATTGTGTGTAGCTATGCTCGCCAGCCTTCCCTCCTATCTCTCCCCATGGGGATCAAATCTCCCATGGGCAGAAAGGAGGGGTCTGCTTTTCTGCCCGTGGGGGATGGGATCCCAATGGGCAGCCTGCTGCCTGCTTGGTTGTGATCACATTACATAAGAACATAAGAAATTCCATACTGGGTCAGACCGAGGTCCATCAGGCCCAGTATTCTGTTTCCAACATTGGCTATTCCAGGTCACAGGTACCTGGCAGGTTCCCAAAAAGGTACACAGGTTCCACAATGCTTGTCCTGGGGTAAGCAGTGGATTTCACAGACCCTCTATAATAATGGTTTATGGACCTTTCCTCCAGGAGCTTGTCCAAACCTTGTTTAAACTCCAGCTACACTAACAGCTTTTACTACATACTCCAGAAATGAATTCCAGAGTTTGATTGCATGTTGGGTGAAAAAAATATTTTCTCTTATTAGTCTTAAATGGGTTACATCGTAGCTTCATTGCATGTCCCCTAGTCTTTTTATTTGTTGATGTCGTAAACAACCGAGATCGGCTCCCCACAGGCAGAAGTAGGGGGGAGGATATGATTGTAGCAGTGACGTTTTGATGGGGCCAGGACTTGTGTGGCCCACTCCTTTCCAACGACTATGAGGAGTCTCATGAAAGGAAAAGAGACCCTCCTTAAGAATGCCTTGGTGGCCTTGACTGTGGACTTTAAGGTGGCCTTGGACTCCCAGGTGGCCAGAGTGCTTTTGTGCTAGGTTCAGCAGCTGCTGGACTGCCCGAAGAGTGCCATCTTGTCATTCAAGTCTATGGCAGCAGTTGTTTGCTAGGCGATTGCTCTGGCTTCGCAGTTGGTCATTTGATAAAGCTTTTGCTTCCACATTGTGACTAAGCAGAATAATACAAATATCCCTCCAATAAATTATCTGGGCTATGCACTTCTAGTATTGCCCTTTCTCATTCTCAACTATTTGTCTTCTTGAGGTCTCAGACTATAACCAGCGCTGGCTACAACGGACAAAAGTCCTTAGCCTCAGCACTATTTTGCATCAACGACCTCTATCAAATGATGTGTCAGTGTATACAATCCGTTATTCTATTGTTCTTTATACTCAAATTTTGTGCTTAGCATTTTATACTCAAATTTTGTGCTTATGTTAGCGTTTGAAATGTCCCTCTCAAGCACTCAATCTGATGTCATCTCTAATTCATTAGCGTCATCTGACTTTTATAATCCAAGATTGCAGCACTTCCAATGAAATGGTTACAATTAACTCTGTTGCATGCCACTCATCAATTCAGTTCTTGAAGTACTTATTAATGTTTAAGGAATTACCTGCCAATACATACAAAGTCTAATTCAAGTACCTTAACACACCGTACTGCTGTATATTTCTCTCTGAGCCACTCGGTCCAAAAAGACGCCGTGCATGCGGGTCTATGGTTCTACAGACTTTTAAATGCTACGTCTGTACGTGCTCTGGCAATTACGTAGCTATTCTACTATTTGTCTTGTTGCTACCTACATGTTACTTAAGATGGTATATTATCTTTACAGATACTTATGACTGCTTTGCACGACGTTTTCCGCACATATTTACCACATTTATAATTCTCATAATATTGTCAATATCTGATGTTCAAATTTCACATATCCTATATGTAATCTGAGCTGGTGGGGCTATCAAGCTTTCTAATAGCTTTTCCCAGGACTCAGCTGGCATGTTCTAAATCACCGACGATCCCAATAAGGGCAGACCAAAATTCAATCGGTGTCAAACTATATCAAAAACACGCTCCCGATATAGTTTGACACTGATTGAATTTTGGTCTGCCCTTATTGGGATCGTCGGTGATTTAGAACATGCCTAAGAAGGGGTAGTCCTTTAGGAGCTCTCTGTGATCTTGAGACTCGTTGGAAGCTACCTCTGGAGCCAGTAAGCCCTCACAATGTGATTCAGTGGGTCCTTTCCAGGGTGCAGCTGGTTGGTGATAGCTCCAGCTGTTTCTCTCTGAGTGGACCCATATCGCATCAGACCTAGAAGTTCTGAGTCAGGGAGATGTGCTGGAGTTTGCAGAGTCTCTAAGGGATGTCTTTTCAGAGTCTCCCTATGGAGCCCTGTTCATGCAGGTAGTGGTCAAAGACACTCTACAGCATCTTCTTCAATTCTAGGCTATTCTATCCAATCCTTCCACAGAGCAAGGGGCAATATTCCATCTACTTCATGTTCCCAAGAAGGGAGATTCTTTTCCGCCTATTCTGGACCTGAAATTAGTCCATGCCAAACTCGAGTGTCCCCCATTTCCACATGGAGACCATCAGGTTGGTCATTGCATCTGTTCGGCAAGGGGTTCCTTACCTCCCTAAATCTCACTAAGGTGTACTTTTATATTCCAGTCCAAGAGCAACACCAGCAATTTCTCCACCTCTGTCTTGGGCTGCCACTTCCAATTCTGTGCTTTGCCCTTTGACATGGCCATAGCTCCTTGCACCTTATCGAAAGTCATGGTAGTGGTGGAGTTCTGGTGCAAGCAAGGCATCTGGGTTCCCCCATACCTGGACAACTGGTTGATTCAGTCAGACCATCTAGAGTTCGGTTTCATAGTGCAAAAGTGGGGCTTTCTGCTGTTTGATCTGATGGCCGCTCAGGAGAATGCAGAAGAGGAGAACTTTTTCAGCAGCAGGAAAGACCCATGGACAGCAGGCTTGGATGCCCTCATTAAAGTGTGGCCCCAAGAGGGGCTTCTGTATGTCTTCTCCCCTTGACTCTTGGTAAGCTACCTTCTATGCAGGATTCAGGCTCATCCGGGCTTGGTAATTCTAGTGGCCGCAGACTGGCTGTAAAGGCCAGGATCTCTTGGTAGGTGGATCTCTTGAGTTTGTTGGCAGGGTCCCTGCTCTTCTATTGAGGTAACAAGGATCTTCTTTGTCAAGGGCCTCTGGTGATGGAGGATCCCATTCCCTTCTCTCTTATGGTCTGGTCCGGTCCTTGACCATAGGCTGTCCAAGAGAGACTGCTCTAGAACAGTAATGGATGCTGTTTTCAAGGCCTGCAGAATCTTGACTTCCTTAACCTATGTGAGAGCTTAGAGTGTTTTTAATAGGCTGGGAAAGTGAATATCATCACCACTTTGTCCTTATTAGCTTGGCTTGGACCAGGATTTGGCACTGAACTCGTTCAAAGTTCAGGTGCTGGCTTGGCATGCTATCAGGAACATATTCAAGATATGTCCTTGGTAGCACAACCTGACGTCTCTTGTTTCCTCCAAAGGGGGAAAAGCAAATTTGTCCTCCAGTATGCCCAGTGGCACCTTACTGGAGTCTTTCTTTGGTGTTGAAGGGGCTCCCCTTTGAGCCCATTCATAAGACCTTGTTCAAGGATTTGGCCCTTAAGGTGGTTATACTAGTGGCTATTGCCTCTGCCAAATGAGTGGTTGAACTATAGGCCTTGTTCTTTTGGGAGCCCTTACAAACTGTGTTATCCATTCTCCCAAAGGTGTTATTCCCTTTTTATCTCTGACTGTTGTCTTGCCCTCCTTCTCAGAGAAGAATCTTCAGTCAGACCCCAGTGTGTTTGGTGGATTCAAGGAGGGTGCTACTCAGCACCCTTTAGTAAACATAAGAACATAAGATGCCATACTGGGTCATACCAAGGGTACATCAAGCCCAGTATCCTGGTTACAGTGACCATTTCAGGTCTCGAGTACCTGTCGGGTTCCCAAAAGTATACACATTCCTTGTTGCTTGTCCCAGAAATAAGCAGTGGATTTCCCCAATCCTCTTTAATAATGATTTATAGACTTTTCCCCCGGGAACTTGTCCGAACCTGTTTTGAACCCAGTTACACTAACAGCTTTTACTACATCCTCCGGTAATGAATTTCAGAATTTGATTATACATTGAGTGAAAAAATAGTTTCTCTAGTCTTAAATGTGCTACATTGTAGCTTCATTGTATGTCTCCTAGTCTAGTACAGTGTTTTTCAACCTTTTTTGTGCAAAGGCACACTTTTTTCATGAAAAAAATCACGAGGCACACCACCATTAGAAAATGTTAAAAAAATTTACCTCTGTGCCTATATTGACTATATATAAAGTAATTCTCTTGAATAGGAATCAAACACTCACACCAACCCCCCTCCCCTGCTGGTTCACTCACACCACCCCCCCCTCCACTGCTGGTTCACTCACACCACCCCCCCCCTCCACTGCTGGTTCACTCACCCACCCCCCCTGCTGGGTCACTCACTCACTTACCCCCCCTCCCCTGCTGGTTCACTCACACCATCGCCCCCCCCCTTGCTGGTTCACTCACACCACCCCCCCCCCTCCACTGCTGGTTCACTCACACTCCCCCCCCCCCTTGCTGGTTCACTCACACTCCCCCCCCCCCCTTTGCTGGTTCACTCACACACACACACACCTCCCCCTCTGCCCAAGCCGCTGCTTCTGCTTTGTACAGAGCAGCGGCTGCACTACACTTACATTGAAAAGTAAAGAGAAACTGTGTCAGGAGCCCTCCGGTCATCGCAGAGCCCGAGGAAGTGATGTCATGGGGGTGGGCTCCTCACAGGCTGTCTTTCCTTTTCAAATTAACTTTATTGCAGCTAAAGTTAATTTGAAAAGGAAAGACAGCCTGTGAGGAGCCCGCCCCCATGACATCACTTCCTCGGGCTCTGCATGATCGGAGGGCTCCTGACACAGTTTCTCTTTACTTTTCAATGTAAGTGTAGTGCAGCCGCTGCTCTGTACAAAGCAGAACCAGTGGCTGCACTGCTATAGGGAATCGCGATCGCGTTCGCGCCGCAGACTTCGGCACAAAAGCCGGTTTTTTGCTCTGGCCGCTCCCGATCTTGCGGCCAGAGCAAAAAACCGGCTTTTCAATGTCCGGTTTTACAACTGTGCCGGCAGCCGGCCTGGCCATGGAAAAACCGGCCAGGCCGGCTGAAAACCGGCCGGTTGGCAACCCTAATTTGTGAGCCGAGGCCACATGTTACGGATGAAATTGGAATTTTTCCCACGGCACACCAGACAATATCTCACGGCACACTAGTGTGCCGCGGCACAGTGGTTGAAAAACGCTGGTCTAGTAAACAACTGATCTACATTTATTTATTTATTTTATTTATTTATTTACATTCTCTTATATACCGCGTTATTCTGCATCAGTGCGGTTTACATTGAACGAACTGAAATTACATTGAACAGGGCATTATAACTTGGAGATAACTATTTTACAGGGAACATGGGCTATGGAGGGTTAAGTGGCTTGCCCAAGACCACAAGGAGCACCTGTGGGACTAGAAACCCCAGTCCTTCCGGCCCAAGGTTGCTGTCCTCTAGTGGGATTTGAACCCCCGACCTTCCGGCCTGAAGTACCTTGCCCCAACCACTAGGCCGTTTTACCCGTTTTACCTGTTTCACTCCATTAATTATTTTATAGATTTCTATCATATCTCCCCTCAGTTGTCTCTTTTCTAGGTTGAAGAACCCTAACCTTTTAAGCCTTTCCTTGTAGGGATATCCTTCCATCCCCTGTACCATATTGGTTGCTCTACTTTGTACCTTTTCTACCTCTGCTATATCCTCGTTTTTTTTTTTTTTTTTTTAAACATATGGCGACTGGAATTGTATACAATATTCAATGTATGGTCACACCAGGGAATGATCCAGGGGCATTATAATATCATTGGGTTTATTTTCTATTCCTTTCCTTATAATTCCTAACATTCTATTGGCTTTCTTGGCCGCAACTGCACACTGGGCAGAGAGTTTCAACATATTATCCATGATGACACTCAGATTCTTTTCTTGTGTGGTGATTCCTAATGTGGAAACTTGCATTTTGTAACTGTAATTTTGGGTTGTTCTTTCCTAAGTGCATAACTTTGCACTTGTTCACATTAAATTTCATCTGCCACTTGGATGCCCAGTCTTCCAATTTTTCAAGGTCCTCTTGCAATGTTTCACAATCCTCTTGTGTTTTAATAACTCAATAATTTTCTGTCTTCTGCAAATTTGATCACCTACTTCATTATTCACATTTCCAGATAATTTATAAATTATGTTAAAAAGCAGCAGATCTAGCACAGATCCTGGGATACTCTACTGTTCACCTTTCTCCATTGAGAAAATTTTCCATTTAGCCTTACTCTCTGTTTTCTATCTTTTGACCAGTTTCTAATCCACAATAGGCTTTCCTTGGCTAAATCTGTGTTAGCTTTCTGCTGTTAAGCCATGACTATCTACAGTACATGTTCAATAATTTTGTTCTTTATAATGGTTTTTACCATTTTGCCCGGTACAGACATCAAGTTTGCTGGTTTGTAGTTTCCCAGATTACCCCTGGAACACTTTTTTAACAATTTCTCTTACATTGGCCACTCTCCAATCCTCAGGTACTACAGATGATTTTAAGGATAGTTCATAGATTATTAAAAGTAGATCTGCAATCTCATATGTCAGTTCTTTCAGTACCCTGGGCTGTATACCACCCAGTCCAGGTGATTTGCTGTTTTTTTAAATTTATTAAATAGCTGTATTACATATTCCCAATTTTATTGAGATTTGTTTCAATGCCTCTGATACATCACCTTTACATATCAATTCTGGCATAGCCCCAAAATTTTATAAGCTACACTTGCAAATTGAACAAATGCACACCCCTGTTATTTTAGGACCATTGGTTGATGTAATGAGTTTTAGAGAAATGTATGAACCTAATATAAAGTTTTGCTCTTCTGATGTGTTTAGGTCATGGTGAGAAAACCTGAAATGGAAGATTTAGATTATTATGCCACGTCCCGTGAGCAGAGGTTTCGTCTGTTTGCTTCTCTGGAATTTGAAGGCCAGTTATATATGACCCCACGGGATTTTATTGAATCTGTTACAAATGATGAACCAAGAGGTAAAGTGTATTTTGTTATTAACCAATAATAAATATTGGCATGCAGGTCTAGTTGTCTAGCAGTAGCGTGACACGCTGTTTGGAAGATAAACCAAGTTTTCCTCCAGATTTAGATGTCCATTAAATAGCTTATTTAAGGTTGGAGATGTTCTGGAGTCACCGTACGCAGCTTGAGAAAAGAAGCTAAAGACGCTGCTTTAAGGCAACATCTCCTGATCCACTTAAGACTGAACCCTGTGCTGGACTCTGTCCTGCCCTTTATGAAAGGGTCAAGGAGAGAGTTAAAGGAAAAAAACCACAAATTTTGAATGGTGGCTCTTTAACACCAGTGTCTCGTGCCCTGACTGTGGAGAATCTCTTAGTTAATATTTACATTTGGATGTAATTGTTTAAGGGAGGTATGTATGTATTACTTTAGTAATTTGCTAAATATTGTAAGCCTTAAAATGTAGGAACACATATCCATCATATAACAGAAGGTAAAGAAATGTTTTTGTACTTAATTTAAAGTGTAAAATTATTTTTTGTTTTTTTCTCATTTGCTTTAAAAGCCAAAAAAAGGTTTGACTAAACAATACAAAGTGATTAATGTCTAGTCAAATGCCTTTATTAGCTTGATAGGTGCAGTGAGAATCTATTTACAAGTAAAATATTTAACTATTTATATTGTCATAAATTTGGGGGGTAATTTTGGGCTTCCCAAGATCTATAATACAATGCATTGATATTGTAAGAGTGGTTTCTTTTTAAGGTAAAAATTGTTAATGTGGGAGATCTAAGATGTTATCAGGGGAATAGGACACTTCATCTGGGCTCTGCCGGGTAACTGAAATTTTACCTTAGAGCTTTTTCCTGTGACTGCTGTGATGATGATATAGAGGAAGGGGAAGCCTAGAGGACAGCCCCCAGGAGCATTGCTATTAAGCTAGACTATGTCGCAGTTTGCAGTAGTACCCAGTGTGGTTAGAGTGTCTAGTGCAGTGATGGCTAACCTTTTTGAGCCCGAGTGCCCAAACTGCCGCACAAAACCAAAGAATTTCCTCAAAGTGCCAGCACGTCAATTAAAGCCTCATTTGCATAAGGTGCCTCATTTGCATAAATATTTGCATAATGTTACCATACACTAACTTTTAGTAAACATGCCTCTTAATGAGTATATGGATAAAGAAAGACTAAAAGGTTTCTACATTACTATAATCCAGTACCAACCGCCAGGCACATTAGGAACTACTACAAACGCTGCCCATTTAGAACCCATAGCAAACCCGCCGTATCCTAACAGCACTACCAGGACTCACAAAGCACCATACCCTAACTATCAAAAGGCAACACTGCAAATATTAAACCAATACATTTCAGAGAACAACAATACATGACCTACTGGGGAAAGAACAAGTGGCAATGTCAAATAGGAATTATATAAACAGAATACCTCAGCTCAGTTACACATGCAGAACAGACCATCACCAAACAAGGAATCACAATTTAGAAACAGGAAGACAATAATTAAACTGGGAACCCCAAAAGCCAAACTTGGAATATACAACAACACTGTAGAAATAAAACTATAAATTAATTTCCTCTTGTACTAAACAAAGCGCAAAAATTAATGATGCACATTTCCCAGAGCTGACATATTCCAGTTAATAAATTCAAAATAAAGAGATATTTTTCTACCTTTTGTGCATTTTTTTTCAGTTGCAGTTGTTCCAGCCACTTTCTTCTGGTTTCTTCGTGTCTTCTGCTAACTCTCCATCTGCTGTCCATTTGTCCTTTCTTCTGTCTTGTTTTTTTTTTTTCCATTCTCTCTCTACATCTGCTTTAACATACTAATCTTTCTCCTTTTGCTCTTTCCTCATTCCTATTTCATCTACTCAAAATTTACCCCTCCATCCTCAATCCCCACTTATTCTCCCAATACCCGGCCAATTGTAGATTTTTTATCCCTCCCACACAAAATATTTTTCCCCTCTCCATTTTACTCTCCCAGCCCCATCCCATTCTAATCCTCCCCCAACACCAGCTCCCTTCTAGTTCCAGCCTCACCCAGCATCCATTCCCTTCTAGTCCCTGCATCAGCCCATTTCCAGTCCTAGCAGCCCCCAACAGCCCATTGCCAGTCCTAGCAACCCCCCAACCCAATACCAGTCCTAGCCCCCCTCATCAGCCCACTTCCAGTCCTAACCCCCCATCACCCCATTTTCAGTTTAAGCCCCCCCTATAACCCATTACCAGTCCTAACCCCCATCAGCCCACTTCCAGTCAGCCCCCCATAGCCCATTGCCAGTCCTAACCCCCCCATCAGCCCACAGTCCATTACCAGTCCTAACCCCCCCATCAGCCCACAGTCCATTACCAGTCCTAACCCCATCAGCCCACCTCAAGTCCTAACCCCTCCCCATCAGCCCATTTCCTGTCCTAGCCCCCCATAGTCCATTATCAGTCCTAACCCCCCATAGCCCATTACCAGACAGCCCCCATCAGCCAACAGCCCATTACCAGTCTTAACCCCCATAGCCCATTGCCAGTCCTAACCCCCCCCCATCAGCCCACAGTCCATTACCAGTCCTAACCCCATCAGCCCACCTCAAGTCCTAACCTCTCCCCATCAGCCCATTTCTTGTCCCAGCCACCCCATAGCCCATTATCAGTCCTAAACCCCCCATAGCCCCTTACCAGTCCTACCCCCATCAGACCACCTCCAGTGTTAACCCCCCATCAGCCCATTTCCAGTCCTAACCCCACCCAACAGCCCACCTCAAGTCCTAACCCCTCCCCATCAGCCCATTTCCTGTCCTAGCCCCCCATAGCCCATTTCCAGTCCTAACCCCACCCAACAGCCCACCTCAAGTCCTAACCCCTCCCCATCAGCCCATTTCCTCTCCTAGCCCCCCATAGCCCATTACCAGTCCTAAGCCCCCATCAACCCACTTCCAGTCCTAATCCCATCAGCCCATATAGACTTAGCTCCCCCATAGCCCATAGCCCCCCATAGCCCATCACCTATCCTAACCCCTCACCCCACATCAACACACCTAACCTCCCCATCAGCCCATTTCCTGTCCTAGCCCCCCATAGCCCAGTACCAGTCCTAGCCCCAACAGCCCACAGCCATTACCACTCCTAACCCCCCCAGCCCATCACCAGTCCTAACCCCCCAACAGCCCACAGCCATTACCACTCCTAACCCCCCCCAGCCCATCACCACTCCTAACCCCCCAGCCCATCACCACTCCTAACCCCCCATCAGCCCATTTCCTGTCCTAGCCCCCCCCCAGCCCATCACCAGCCCTAAACACCCAACAGCCCACAGCCATTACCACTCCTAACCCCACCACCCAAACAACATTCCTAACCCCCCCACAGCCATTACCACTCCTAACCCCCCCAGCCCATCACCACTCCTAACCCCCCCAGCCCATCACTACTCCTAACCCCCCATCAGCCCATTTCCTGTCCTAGCCCCCCATAGCCCAGTACCAGTCCTAGCCCCAACAGCCCACAGCCATTACCACTCTTAACCCCCCAGCCCATCACCAGTCCTAACCCCCCAACAGCCCACAGCCATTACCACTCCTAACCCCCCAGCCCATTACCACTCTTAACCCCCCCTGCCCATCACAAATCCTAACCCCCCATCAGCCCATTTCCTGTCCTAGCCCCCCCCAGCCCTTCACCAGCCCTCACCCCCCACCCGCCCTCAGCCATGACCACTCCTAACCCCCCCCATCCCATCACCAGTCCTAACCCCCCCCCCGCCATTACCACTCCTACCCCCCCCCCCAGCGAAATTTTTTTTACAAAGAAAGCTGTCGCTGCCGGGGCCGGGGCCGCCGCGGCAGAATCGAGTGTGCCGCGGGGCCCCCCCGCCAGCAGAGCCTGCCCTCCGTCCCCGGTATCACCTCTCTCAGCTGCCTCCAGTCACACGCGCCGGCTTTCAGAGCGCGAGGGAAGAGTTTCTCCCTCGCTGCTCTGTTAAGCCCGCGGGGGCTGATGGGAACTTCCATCAGCCCCCGCGGGCTTAACAGAGCAGCGAGGGAGAAACTCCCCTCGCGCTCTGAAAGCCGGCGCGTGTGACTGGAGGCAGCTGAGAGAGGTGATACCGGGGACGGAGGGCAGGCTCTGCTGGGCGGGGGGGCCCCGCGGCACACTCGATTCTGCCGCGGCGGCCCCGGCCCCGGCAGCGGCAGGGTTTTTTTTTGTTTTGTTTTTTAATGCCGCATATCTTGGTTGCGGACCTTCCCGCGTGCCAGCTGCAAGGCCTTCGCGTGCCACAGCTGGCACGCGTGCCATAGGTTCGCCATCGCTGGTCTAGTGTCTCCTTTGCTGTTAGGATTGAAGAGAGAATGTCCCAATTTGAGATATCATTGAGCCCTGAGTACTATGAATCTCAATTTGCTTTGTGCAAAGGAGGGTTTCTGATTTCTTCTGTACTGAATGACGAAGTGAGTCATGGTGTTTATGGGAGTGCCAAGTTGGAATTGAGCAACTCTCTGTGCAGTAGTTTTCATCTACGGCCCAACCTTCATTGGTTGCTGGAAGCGGCAGTAGAGAGATACAAGGAGTTTCAGCATAGACCACTAGTCAAGACAGTTAGCGACCTCACCCCAGGACCAAATAATATGTATCCAGAACCAGCCTTCTTCCTCTCTGAGGAATTTGCTGTTGATAAGATCCACTGTTGTTTCCCTAGAAACTATTTGGCAAGCCATTGTAACACTTAAAACTGTCTTCTATAAAAGTTAATGGCATGAATCTGTCCTTGGGCAGTTTGGTTGATTTATGTGATTCTGTGGATGGGAGTGATAGATCATGGAAGGAAGATTAATGCTCTGAATGCTCAATATGCATCTTTGCAAGCCTCCAGTACTGCAGTGGTGCAGGACAGGATCTCGGCTCATTACTGACTGGAGGTGTTAAATAATAGACTGAGACATGCACATAAAGGCTTTGAATTTTCTCCATGTTCCCCTAGTTGTTCCAAGGGAATTATCTGAGCTGTTCCTGATGGTGTGATTTAAAATCCTGGGTGAACCAATTCCTCCTCTACAAAAAGTCTTTTATCTGCTGTTCAATAAGCTTGTGACATGGACTCTATCTGCTGCAGAACAGTCCTTGGTGTCAGTGGACAGTTTAGATCGTACTGCTTTCCTAGAGGGGTCTCGCAATGTGACAGCCATGTTGAACAGTTTAATGTTTCTAGAAATGTGCTTAATTTGATTCTGGGCAGTCAATTAAGAACATAAGATATGCCATACTGGGTCAGACCAAAGGGCCCAGTATCCTATTTTCAATAGTGACCAGTCTAGGTCACAGGTACCTGTCGGGTTTCCAAATATGGATAGATTCTATTCAGGGATAAGCAGTGGATTTTACCAGTCCACTTTAATAATGAGTAATGGACTTTTTCTCCAGTAACTTATCCAAACATCTTTTAAACCCAGCTACACTGACAGCTTTTACTACATGTTCTTATGTACATCCGCAGTTCTTCTAAGATATCCTTCCAAGTATTTGGTAGTATTTTTAAATGTATGATATAGATTTTATGACCTAAAAAATAACAGATGTTTTCAAGATGTAACAAATTGCTCACCATTTTTTTGTGTAATTTTGTGTATATGGCTTCTTGGAGATTACTTAGGGAAGTTAGACGGTGGCGGAGTCTGGGTGTTCGCCGGCCCTAGATATACAGATCCGCTTCTAATGTCAGCCCTATACGTCCAGGGCCGGTGACATGTACGGGGAAGTTATTCTACCTCCGAGGTGGAATAACTTCCCTGGCCGTTTCTTTTTTGTACTTCCGGGGCGCGGATGGGGCAGGGGGGCCAGAGGACATTCCCCGCAGTCCGACCCTGGCCTTAGGAGGACAGATTAGTGGTCGGACTGCAGGGAATAAACACTTTTTATTCGGTGGCTGGCATTGTAGCTTTTAAATGGAGCTGCGGTGCCATGGCAACCGGACACTATGGCGCCATGGCTCCATTTTAAAGCCCTCACTGAATTAGTCTGGCAGGTCATGAACGTGCAGGCCAGACTGAATCGCAGTCACGGCCTACATATACATGATTGATTGCGATTCTGATCCCATGGGGCTAGACGTGTCCTGCAGGGTCACAATCGCGATCCCCTCTGTACGTCCGGTTCAGATTGGACGTACAGAGGGGATCTACGTCGGGAACGGAATAAGCCCTTAAGTGTATTGAAATTTTGTCCTTCCCTCTTTTGTGTTTCCTTGATTATTTTATTTATTTATTTCCTGAGCGGTCCTCCAGTTTAGTCCTCTACATCCGGGTAGTGCACCTCCTCCTGCAGCACAGAGACTGGACCAATCAGAATCTTGCTCTCATGATGTATCCTGCTGGAGCTCCCATCAGACCCCCAGTGTGTCCAGTCTTCGTGCAGCAGGAGGACTTGTGAGCCTAGTACTGGGCTCACTTAGTGACTTTGAGGCAACACTAGTTAGATTTCTTTGTGGTTTCTATTTTATTTTCACTGCTGTATTTCCTTTATTTTGTTAGCTGTCCCTTTAAATTTCCACTTTCAGTGCCTAAGGGGGGGCCACTTGAGGAGCCGAGCCTGCACGCTCCTTCTCCCAGCCGTCTGTACGGGGGCTGAAGGCAGCGAGTTAATGTAGCTCTCCCTCCTAGACAGTACGGAGGTGAGATCTTGTCTTGGCAGCCCCGTTTCTGGTTTGTCATGCTGGCTGTAGACTGTTCACGGCTCTAGCGTGCTGCCGCTTCGGTTTAGCTTCCCTCACGCTAATCGGGGCTGTCCCGCAGTGCTCCATTCACTCAGCGGTTTTTCGGCCTTCGGCCCTCCGGCATCAAGGGGTGAGTCTCTTAGAGCACCGACAGTGCTTTTCAGCATATTTATTTTTTTTCTTCGTTATTTTTCGACGGGCTGCTGATCGCGAGGTAATCTTTGTTGTTTTTCCCGCCGTTTTCTTTCTTCACCCGTCGGTGCCGGTGGCCATTTTTTTCGCGCCGGCGTTTTTTTCTTTTTCCCGCTTTTTTATCGTGGTTCTGGGATGCTGCGGTTAGGGGTTTAAGTAGGTACCGGCTAGGTTATTTTTTTCTGACCTGCGGTCCTTATCCCCATAGGGTTCGTTTATAAGGCTACTAATACAATAAAAAAAAACCCAACCTTTACAAAGGGCTTTGCCCCATTTTTTCGTGGTTGGCTCTTTGTTCCTGTTTGGCCTCGTGACTCCTTGCCTCCATGTCTGCAAGGCCGCAGTGTTTAGTCTGCGGGTCCCGCAGAGGGGCTCTATCAGACTCAGGGGTTTGTAAAGACTGCGCGTCAGTCTCCCCTGACCTTGAACTCCAAATGGAAGGCAAGGCGCTGTTGGAACCTGTTAGTCCTGCCCGGCAGACTGACAGGGAGTCGTCCCCAGGCCCTCATGCTCCCCTTTCCCCTGTGGCGTCCAAGGGGCAGGGGGTTTCCTTGTCCGAGGGTATGTCAGCTCCTTCCTTGCTGGATTTTTCACCAGATTTTGTTCTTTTGATGCATCAGGCGTTCCGCTTGGGCCGTTTGGGCAAGCTGCCAGAGGCCGGGCCTTCTCCGTTGTCCCTCCCCTCCCGTTTAGGTGAGGAGGGTCAGCGGACTGTCCCGAAGCCAGCTAAACGCTCTTGCCTCTCCTTTGAGAGTGAGGACGTCGACTGGCAAGAGCCTGAGCTGGCGGTGGAGGCCGAGGACATCGGTGAGGAATTGGAGGAGGGGGAAATCCCCGAACCCGAAGATCAGGCCCGGATCATTCGCGTTTTTCGGAGAGAGGAGTTAGTTCCGTTGATTACAGAGTCTCTTCAGACGCTCAATCTTGCCTCAGTTCCTTTGGCGGAGGAGGAAGGCCTAGAAGATCCCCTCATACAAGCCGTCCGAGATTCTCAGGTAGTTTTTCCTGTGCATC
This sequence comes from Ichthyophis bannanicus, assembly GCA_033557465.1. Lineage (NCBI taxonomy): Eukaryota > Metazoa > Chordata > Amphibia > Gymnophiona > Ichthyophiidae > Ichthyophis > Ichthyophis bannanicus. The sequence continues at coordinate 1,577,140,565 of CM066032.1, forward strand.
GTGTGGTGGCTCAGATGATTCAGACCGAATGGGATCAGCCCGAATCCGGGCTGAAGGGCATTCGTACGATGAACCGGTTGTATCCTCTAGCGGACAAGGATAAGGACCGGTTTAAGTCGCCGTGCGTTGACGCCCTAGTATCAGCAGTCACCAAGAAGACTACGATTCCAGTCGAAGGCAGTGCGGCTTTGAAGGATACGCAGGATAGGAAAGTAGATGGTTTGTTAAAGCAGGCCTTTGAAACTAATGCCTTGTCTCTGCAGGCCTCTATTTGTGGAGCCTGGGTGGCTAGAGCATGTTTAAGATGGGCTCAGCGTTTAGGTCATGAATCCAGCTTAGACCAGCAAAAGTTGTTAGAAGTGACCCGCTTGGAATCTGGGTCGGCTTACTTGGCAGATGTTCATTATAATTTGATTAGGACATTGGCTAATAGTATGGCTTCCTTGGTTGCGGCAAGCAGGTCTATTTGGTTGAGAAATTGGGCTGCTGACGCTTCCTCTAAGTCCCGCCTCAGTAAATTACCCTTTAAAGGGAAGTTGTTTGGCGAGGATCTTGATAAGTTGGTGAAAGATCTAGGGGACTCGAAAGGTGGTCGTCTTCCGGAAGATAAGCCTAAACTTGGTAGAACTTCGTCGGTCCCGCGAGGTCCGTCTCGGGACTTTCGGAGGTTTCGGTCGTCCCGTTTGTGGAGTTCCCAGCGTGGTAGGTTTGGGTACCGCTCTCAGGGGTTTCGCGGCTTCCGGGGAGCAGGCAGGGGGTTTGCCTCTGCCGCCTCTTCATCTTCATCCTCTTTTTCCCGCAAGCCGCAATGACGCCAGGTGGATTCCGGAGGACTGTCCAGTTATCGGGGGTCAACTTCGGCATTACCTACCTGCCTGGGCTCGGATAACTTCAGATCATTGGGTGTTGGAGGTCGTCCGGGAAGGCTATGCCCTGGAGTTTGCCTGCCCCCTTCGAGATTCCTTCGTTCTGTCTCCCAGCAAAGGCCAGCTCAAGGAGCAGGCGATTCGGTTAACTTTAGATCATCTTATCACCTTGGGGGCGGTAGTTCCCGTTCCGGCGGCCGAGCGCGGGCTGGGGCGCTACTCCATTTATTTCGTGGTGCCAAAGAAAGACGGGTCCCTCCATCCTATTCTCGATCTCAAGGGCATCAATCGTTGTCTCCGCGTTCCTCATTTCCGCATGGAAACCCTGCGGTCCGTCATCGTGGCGGTACGTCAAGGGGAGTTCCTAACTTCTCTGGATCTGTCCGAGGCTTATTTGCACATTCCTATCCGATCGGTGCATCAGCGTTTCCTACGGTTCGCGTTCCCATGGGGGCACTTTCAATTTCAAGCTCTACCCTTCGGTTTAGCGACGGCTCCCCGTACTTTCACCAAGATCATGGTAGTAGTGGCCGCTGCTTTGCGGCAGGAAGGCGTCCTGGTCCACCCTTACCTAGACGATTGGTTGATTCGAGCGAAGTCCAAAGAGGAGAGCTTGCAGGCTACAAGGAAAGTGGTGTCTCTTCTGCAATCTCTCGGCTGGGTGGTCAATGCGAAGAAAAGTCAGTTAGTGCCGACGCAATGTCTCGAGTATCTCGGGATTCAGTTCGACACGGCGAGAGGGTTGGTTTGCTTACCGCCCTGGCATGTTCAGGCCTTGCTAAGTCTCGTGCGCACTTTCCTCAGGATGCCCGCTCCTTCTGCTTGGTGGTACCTGCGCTTGTTGGGGACGATGGCGGCTACTCTAGAGGTAGTTCCCTGGGCCAGGTTTCACATGCGTCCGCTCCAGAGAGCCCTATTGCGTCGTTGGTCGAACCAGACGGAGTCGCTCAACAAGCGGTTGCCTTGTCCGATCCGTGTTCGTCGGGCGCTGCGGTGGTGGAGGTGCCCCTGAACATTGCAAGCGGGTCTGCCCCTGGAACAGCCTCTGTGGGTTTCGGTGATAATGGATGCCAGTCTGCTCGGCTGGGGTGCCCACTGTGAGGGTTGTTTCACGCAGGGGACATGGTCAGCCCAGGAAGCCTCCTGGTCGATCAATCGGCTCGAGCTTCGGGCAGTGCGGAGAGCGCTGGAGGCCTTCGAGTCGACTCTGCAGGGCCGAGCGGTCCGAGTGCTCTCGGACAATTAAGCGACGGTGGCGTACATCAACCGGCAGGGCGGCACAGGAAGCGTGGCCTTGGAGGACGAGGCGGAAGCGTTGTTCTAGTGGGTCGAGCTTCGTCTGTCGGCGATTTCGGCGGCGCATATCGCGGGAAAAGACAATATCATGGCAGATTTTCTCAGCAGGGTGCAAGTGGATCCCGGAGAGTGGGAGCTGCACCCACAGATCTACGCGCAGATAGTTCGCCAGTGGGGTTCTCCGCTGATGGACCTCATGGCAACGTTTCAGACGGCCAAGACAGGACGGTTCTACAGCAGGCGGAGAGAACACATGTCCGAGGGGATAGACGCCCTCATTCAGCCGTGGCCGGCGGACAGACTCCTCTATATCTTTCCGCCATGGGCGTTGATCGGTAGGGTGCTCCAGCGCATCGAGGCGCATCGCGGACAGGTGCTCCTTGTGGCTCCGGATTGGCCCAGGCGTCCGTGGTATGCGGATCTGGTTCGCTTGGTCGACGGGCTTCCCTGGAGGCTTCCAGTCCTGCCGGATCTGCTGATTCAGGGACTCTGCGGATGCCTCACGTGGCTCGGTTCTCGCTTACGGTTTGGCCATTGAGAGGGCTCGTTTGAGGAAGAAGGGCTATTCTTCAGCGGTTATCTCTACTCTGCTGTGGGCTCGCAAATCGTCCACTTCCCTCGCGTACGTGCGCGTGTGGCGCATTTTTGAGGACTGGTGTTCGTGCCGTAGGATTCGGGCGGCGACGGCTTCTATTTCCATGATTCTCAATTTCTTGCAGGACAGCTTTGATAAAGGGCTGGCCGCCAGTTCCTTAAAGGTTCAGCTGGCCTCGCGTGCTACAGAGGCAAGGTGCTAGGGGTTTCTCTGGGGATGCATGCGGATGTCCGACGGTATCTGAAGGCAGTTTTCCGTCTACGGCCTTTGCGCAGGGTTGTTATTCCGCCTTGGGATTTGAATCTGGTCCTGCAGGCTTTAGCTCATCCGCCCTTTGAACCGCTGCGGCAAGCGTCGGTCAAAGATCTGACCCTAAAGACTTGTTTTTCTAGTGGCCATTTGTTCGGCACGGTGCATTTCGGAGCTGCAGGCGCTTTCCTGTAGGGAACCGTTCTTATCTTTTTCTAGAGATCGCGTAGTGTTGAGGCCAGTTCCGTCCTTTCTTCCGAAGGTGGTATCTCCTTTTCATCTGAATCAGTCCGTCTTTCTTCCGGTGTTTCACTCTGTCTCAGCAGGTGATTCGGAGGCGAGATTGCATCGCTTAGATGTTCGACGGGTACTGCGTCGTTATTTAAAGGTTTCGGAAACCTTCCGCAAGTCGGATCGCTTGTTTGTCCTCTTTGGCGGGGTCCAGAAAGGCGAAGCAGTGGCAAAGTCATCTATTTCTCGGTGGATTAAGGAGGCGATTTCCTCCGCTTATGTTGTGCAAGGGCGTGCGGTTCCATTGGGTTTACGGGCTCACTCTACCAGAGCGCAAGCGACGTCGTGGGCAGAACATAGTCTGGTTCCGCCGGTGGAGATTTGCAAGGCTGCTACTTGGTCGTCTCTCCATGCTTTCAGCAAGCACTACCGCTTGGACGTGTTGGCCGCTCGGGATTCTTGTTTTGGGTCGGCGGTTTTGCGTGCCGGTTTGCAAGGTCCCGCCCGTTCCTAACTGCTCTGTTACATCCCGGATGTGGAGGACTAAACTGGAGGACCGCTCAGGAAATGGAAATTACACTTACCTGGTAATTGTAGTTCCTGGAGGGTCCAGTTTAGTCCTCCTTCCCTCCCTTCTCTTTATTACTTCCTTTTCATCCGGCGCGCTCACGTCAGGGCGACGGTGAGTCCTATGAGACATTTTTGGGGAAACCCTTCTGTTGGGGGTTTCTAGGGCTTCTCCGTATTACTATGGAACGTCAGTCCCTTCTTTTTGGTCCGTTGCTTACTGCTCTGTCAGGTGGCCGGCAGAAGCGATGTGCAGAGTCTTGGCTTCCTCGTTTGGGGAGGGGGTCATTGTAACTGCAAGGGGGTTTAGTTATGATAAGGTTTGCTATTTTTACTTCTTTCATGTGTTGCTTCTTTAAGTCTGCTTTGTTAATAGTTCACTGGGGGTCTGATGGGAGGATACATCATGAGAGCAAGATTCTGATTGGTCCAGTCTCCGTGCTGCAGGAGGAGGTGCACTACCCGGATGTGGAGGACTAAACTGGACCCTCCAGGAACTACAATTCTCCAGGACCAAGCAGGAAGTCAGTCCTCACATATGGGTGACGTTGGCGCCGACGGAGCCCTCGCGGAGCAATTTCCCCAGCTTTCAAAGAAAGCCTTTGGGAATTGCAGCACGCATGCGCGGTCCCCTTCCCGCCCAAGGGTGCCATCTTGCTCAGTCTTCTTTTTTCCACGGAGCCCTACAGACGTTGTTTGTGATCGCCGCTGAAAAAGTTGATTTTTATTATTTTTTCTTGTCTCGATTCGACGCCGGATCCTTTTCCCGCCTGGACTCGATTCACCGGTATCGAGTCCTTTTGTGATTTTTTTTGGTTTTTGTCCTTTGTGACTGGCGTTCGCGCCATTTTTTCCTTTTCCTGGCAGCCCTGTCTTTTGACCTCGCAGGGGCCCTTTTTCCCCCGATGGCTGCCAGCGGGTTTAAAAAGTGTGATCGGTGTAAGAAACTTATGTCTCTTACCGACACACACGACTGCTGCCTCCGCTGCCTTGGACGCGATCACGACCCGATGATCTGTGGCCCATGTAGCAAGATGTCCTCTAAAGCGTTGAGGAGTCGGCAGCAACAAAGGGAAAAAATCTTCTCTGACTCCGCGTCCGGCCGGGCCCGGACCTTGTCAGAGGCTTCGACGTCCCGGGACTCCGGTCCTGAGCATCGTCAGAGTTCCTCTGAGCGGGGGTCTTCTGCCCGGGAACATCATCGGAAGAAGAAACCCGCGAGGGCGGCGTCGGTGGATGCTCCTGGTTCCTCGAGAGCCAGGTCGCATAGCTCCGATAGCCATCCCAGGTCCTCGGAGTCGGAGAGGCCTTCAAAACATCCTCGTCTCGAGTTGGAGTCTCCTGGACACGTGAGTACTGTGGTCCTCATGGACTCACCTCCGAAGGAGCCAACGTTGTCAGGGCCCGAGTTGGGGGCTGCTGGGTCTCTTGAGCTCGGACTCAGGTTGACGGCCTTGGAGAGCAGTTTGGCTGCCTTCATGGACCAGCAGCGGGCATTGATCGCTGGCCTCACCGGTGCTTCTGCCCCGACTGCCGGGACGTCGACGTCCAAGTCGACCCCGGAGACCGAGCCGATCCTCGAGTCCATGCGGGCTCGAGTCGATCCTCGGTCGCGGTCTCCCTCGGCCTCCCGTTCGGGACCGAGGTCGTCGACGCCGACTCCATCGGCGTCTGGGCGGAAGGCAACGATGCCCGCCCGACCGGAGCCGCTCGATTCCTCCTCCGAGGAATCGGCCTGGGAAACTGAGGACGACGAGTCCCCTGGTACTTTTCGGACTCGGTGTGTCCCATTGGACTCGCCCGAGTCCGAACCTCGGAGACGGTCCCCCCCAGAGGACACCCGGTTCTCGGACTTCGTGCGGGATATGGCCAAGGCCTTGGCATTCCCCGCGGATCCCGAGGAGGAGCCTTGAGCCGAAGAGCTCGATGCCCTCCAGTATGACTCTCCCCCAAAGGAGGCCTTTACTGTACCGGTTCCTCCGATGCTGGAGCGACTTCTCTTCCACATGTGGGAGAGCCCGGCGTCGGCGCCGGTGTTAAGCAAGCGGGTCGATTCCATTTATTGAGTCCACAAGAGCCCCGGGTTCCAGAAGGCACAACTACCGCACCATTCCATGGTGGTGGAATCGGCCATGCATCGACTCAAGAGTCAGAAGATGCACTCCTCGGTGCCTCCCAGCCGGGAGGCCCGGAACCTGGATGCCCTCGGTAGGAAGTGCATCCAGAGCTCTATGCTTGCTTGTCGAGTCCAGACTTACCAGCTCTATATGGGCATGTATCTCCGAGACCTGGCAAAAGAAATTGCCGGGTTCTCTGCTGGTCTCTCCGAGGAACCTTTGCAGAGGTTCCAGGCCCTTTGCACAGGTATTCGTGAGTGCTCGAAATTTATCTCTCGAGCAGCCTACGATGGCTTCGAAGCATCGGCTCGAGTAGCCGGAGCCGGCATCGGTGCCCGCCGACAGGCTTGGCTTCAGTCATCCGACCTCGAGCCATGGGTGCAGGACAAGTTGGTTGATGTCCCCTGCAAAGGTGAAAACCTCTTTGGCAAGCCCATGGCTGAAAAGGCTGCAGAACCCGAGACCGAGACTCTAACCAGGACTAGGCTGTCCAGGAAAACCTCTGCCCCGTCTCATAAAAAGAAGGGCTCGGGGAAAAAGCCCTTTTACCCGAGGAAGGCAGCTGCCTATAAACACTACCCTCACTATCAGGCCCCAGTAGCTCCCCCACAGAGTCAGCAGGCCAAGGGACGGGGTAATGGATCCCATAGGCAGCAAGCCCACAACACCGGCCCCTGCTCAGCAGGGTGGGGGCTTTTGACTCCATCAGCATAGCCTCTTCCCCTCCGCTGGTTTCTCTCAGCACAGGAGGCCGGCTGGTCCACTTTGCCCAAAGATGGTCAGCAATCACTTCAGATACCTGGGTGCTTCATATAGTTCAAAAAGGCTATCTTCTTCACTTCCACCAGGTACCTCCCTCCTATTTTCCAGGGGAGCCTCCCAGACTCCCTCTGCACAGGGACTTGCTCCTTCAGGAGTTAGCAGATCTTCTTCAGGAACAGGCTGTGGAACCGGTGCCCCACCACCTGAGAGGTCAGGGCTTCTATTCCAGGTATTTCCTGATACCAAAACGAACAGGGGGCCTCAGACCCATCCTGGACTTGCGAAACCTCAACAAGTTCCTGACAAGGGAAAAGTTCAAGATGCTCACCCTTGGAATCCTGCTGCCCTACCTCCAGCAGGGAGACTGGCTGTGCTCCTTAGATCTAAAGGATGCCTATACTCACATCCTTATTCATCCAGACCACAGACAATATCTCCGGTTTGTTGTGGGAGGAAATCATTACCAGTACAGAGTCCTGCCCTTTGGCCTATCCTCCGCCCCCCGGGTGTTCACCAAATGCCTAGCAGTGGTGGCGGCCTATCTAAGGCTTCAAGGCCTCTTTCTATTTCCATACCTGGACGACTGGCTCATAAGGGGCCAGTCTTCCCAGGAGGCCAATCAAGCCACTCTTCGCACGGTATCTCTGCTCCAGCACTTGGGATTTGTCATAAATTTCGCAAAGTCCGCTTTGCTCCCCTCTCAGGATCTCGAATTCATCGGTGCAAGGTTGAACACACTTCAGGCAAAGGCCTTCCTGCCTCTGGACAGGGCACACAGGCTCATGGATCTAGCCAGCCACTTTCGCAGCAATTCCCTGGTCTCTGCCAGGCAATTTCTGAGACTACTCGGCCATATGGCTTCCACGGTCCATGTCACCCCCAATGCCCGCCTGAACATGCGTCCTGCTCAATGGTGCCTTCGCACTCAATGGCATCAGGCCACGGGGAACCTGGCAGACTCAGTACAGGTCTCCAACCTGCTGGTCTCTTCTCTTCAGTGGTGGATTAATCTGCCAAACCTGGTGCTGGGAGTGGATTTTCGATCTCCTCCGCCTTCTCAGGTGCTAACGACCGATGCTTCGCTCCTGGGTTGGGGAGCACATTGCCAAGGGACATGTACTCAAGGCCTCTGGACTCCTTGGGAGTCTGCTCAGCAGATAAACTTCCTGGAGCTCAGAGCCATTCGCCTAGCTCTGAGAGCCTTTGCCCACCTCACTTCTCACCAATCTGTACTGGTCCAGACGGACAATCAGGTTGCAATGTTCTACGTGAACAAACAAGGAGGCACAGGCTCCTTCCTTCTCTGTCAAGAGGCACGAAGACTGTGCTCTTGGGCCATCCTTCACGGCATCTTCCTCAAAGCTGTCTATCTCCCCGGTCAAGAAAATTACCTGGCAGACAGGCTGAGCAGGATCCTCCAACCTCACGAATGGAGATTGGATCCGTTGGTTGTTCAGCAGATCTTTCTCAAGTGGGGCCTCCCCACCATGGATCTATTTGCCAGTCCCCTGAACACGCAGCTTCCCAGATTCTGCTCTTGGCAACCGCATCCTCTCAGAGTAGCGGCGGATGCTTTTCTGATTCCATGGTCCACAGGCCTCTTGTATGCCTTTCCTCCCATGCCACTGGTGTCTCGGACACTCTTCAGAGTTCTCAGAGAAAAAGCCTCGCTGATCCTAGTGGCTCCCCGGTGGCTGAGACAACCTTGGTTCCCGCTTCTAATGCAGCTGGCGGTGGACACTCCTCTTCCTCTGGGGTTTCAACCCGATCTCCTGACACAGGATCAGGGATCTCTCCTACACCCCAACCTCCGGTCCCTTCATCTGATGGCCTGGCTGCTGAAAGGGTAGTCCTTGCTCCCCTCCTGCTGCCTCGGGAGGTGGAAGAGGTCGTCTTGGCCTCGAGGCGGCCTTCCACCCAGAAGTCCTACGCTCTTAAGTGGCGTCGGTTCTCCATTTGGTGTGCTCAGCAGTCTGAGAATCCCTTCTCCTGCTTGGTGGCAGTGGTCTTGCAATATTTGCTTTACCTCTCCAATCTGGGCCTTAAGTCCAATTCTGTCAGAGTCCACCTCGGTGCTCTCTCTGCGCATCACGCACAAGTGGATGGCAGGCCTCTTTCCAACCACCCTTTGGTGGTTCGCTTTCTCCGAGGCCTCCTTCTCCTTAAGCCTCCTTTGTGGCCTCCAGCCCCTGAATGGGATCTGAATGTGGTCTTGCAACGGATTACCTGTCCGCCTTTTGAGCCTATAGCTACCTGCCCTCTTCGTTTTCTTTCCTGGAAAACTTTGTTTTTGGTAGCCCTTACTTCTGCTAGGCGCATTAGTTTATTTTTATTTATTTATTTATTTAACAATTCTTTTATACCGCGCTATTACAATCAGTGCGGTGTACAATGAACAAGAACATACTACAATGCATACAAGTAACATTGAGTTTTACATTAAACAGGGAACTTCAACAATTAGTGAACTGCAGGCCCTAGTGTCTGATCCCCCTTACACTAGGTTTTACAGGAATAGGGTAGTCTTGCAGACTCACCCTAAGTTTCTTCCAAAGGTGGTTTCTCCGTTTGTTTCCCAGGCCCCACTCCAGCCGAGCTGAGATGGTCCTGCATACCCTGGACTGTAGGAGGGCCTTATCCTTCTACCTTGACCGTACGCGGGAGCATAGAAGGGCTGTTCAGCTCTTCGTTTCTTTTGACCCCAATAAGTTGGGGCTACCTGTCTCCAAGCGTACTTTGTCCATATGGGTTGCTGACTGTATCGCTTGGGCTTATGGGGCAGCCGGCCTCTCGTTGGAGGGTCGAGTCACGGCTCATCGTGTTAGGGCGAAGGCTGCGTCAGTGGCTCATCTCCGCTCTGTTCCGTTGGCAGACATCTGCCGGGCTGCTACTTGGTCTTCAAGCCAGACTTTTGCGGCCCATTACTGCCTGGAGAGGGAGTCCCGCAGGGACAGTGCTTTCGGTCAGGCAGTTCTCCATAATCTCTTTGAGGTTTAGGCAACTCCTACCCTCCGACCCAGGTGTTGGGCTACCGGTCGCGGGCGTATTTCAGAGCAGATTCCTTCCTTCTGTGCTACTGAGCTAGAGGGAGCTCATTTTTCCGCTTGGGGTCTCCGGTAGCCTTAAGCTCGGGAGTCCCATATGTGAGGACTGACTTCCTGCTTGGTCCTGGAGAAAGAGTAGTTACTCACCTGTAACAGGTGTTCTCCAGGAACAGCAGGAATCAGTCCTCACAACTCTCCCTCCTCCCCTTGGAGTTGCAGTCATCATTTCGTTTTTTACTAATTTTTTGCTGTCTTTTAGCTATATCATCAGGCTGAGCAAGATGGCACCCTTGGGCGGGAAGGGGACCGCGCATACGCGCTGCAATTCCCAAAGGCTTTCTTTGAAAGCTTGGGAAATTGCTCCGCGAGGGCTCCGTCGGCGCCGACGTCACCCATATGTGAGGACTGATTCCTGCTGCTCCTGGAGAACACCTGTTACAGGTGAGTAACTACTCTTTACCAGGTAAGTATAATTTCCATTTATTTGGTTTCATTTGTATACTGCTACTTCCAGCGATCAGAAGCGGTTTACTCTACACATCAAACATTGGTTATATATGGAGAGAATCAACAATTTACATTTTCATTGAGGTGTACTTGACTGTACATTTATACATATTTACATTTTATATTGTTTTGCTTGCTTTTTTACAGATTTGAATATTGAAATTTTGTTTTCATTTATACAGTGTAAGGCATCTATATAGTATTTAAACCGTATGGGCCATGTACAGTTTTGTTTCAGTGGTTGCAATATATACATTTTGGTTACAACAAATCAGTTCTTAATACTTTTGTTCGTTTGGGTTGCGAGGTATTTTCATTCTGGATTGTTTATGTTAAGTGTGTATAGTTTTATGTGTATAGTTTTAGTTTGTGAGTCCACAACAGGGCACTCGCGCACACAAGACAACGCCACACAACAGACAGGAGTGAGGCAAAGGAAAAATCTCAACCCTTTAGTCGAAGATACAGCTTTATTGAAAACACTGCTTGATTGGCCCTGTTTTTGGCAGAATTACTTTTTCAAGGAGTCAAGCCACCAACAAAGAAAAAACATAAATACAACTTAAGATATGCCATACTAGGTCACACCAAGGTCCATCAAGCCCAGTATTCAGTTTCCAACAGTGGCCAATCTAGGTGACAAGTACCTAACAGTTTCCCCAAAAAACACAGGTTCCACAATGCTTGTATTGGGTCAAGCAGTGGATATTCTGGGTCACCTTCAATAATGGTTTATGGACCTTTCCTCCAGGAACTTATCCAAACCTTTTTTTAAACCTAGCTATGCTAACAGCTTTTACTACATTCTCCAGTAGCAAATTCCAGAGTTTGATTACACGTTGAGTGAAAAAATATTTTCTCTTATTATACTTAAATAGGTTACCTGTGGTAAGGAGAGCTGTGCAGAGGAAATTGAATGGGAGGAAAATGAGCCCTGTTCATTTAAGTCTGGAGAGAAAGGCAGTTCCCATAGAAACCACAAGCCTCCAAGGCAGAGTATTCCGAGTGCTAAGCTCCGCCCACCTAGTGATGTCAGGGCTAGGTTGAGCACTGATGAGCTGCACATGGACAGGAAGAAAGGTGTGGTGCCTGGAAACCAGCAGTTAAAAAGTGTTTCAGTTTTAGAACAAACAGGAACAGAAAGGGAAGAAGGAGCGCAACGAAAAGAGAGGGAAAAAGCACAGCAGAGAGGAACACAGCAGCAGCAGGTCGAGCAGGCAGTGTTTGGAGTCCGTCAAGTTCCAGAAACAGTTCAAGTAAGAGGAGCTGATTCTAAAGGGGACAAGCCTGGAAGCAGAGACTTGCTGAGTTTGGAAGATTCTCAGGCAAGAGTAAGGGAAAAACAGAGGGGGTCTGGAACCCAGTGCAGGACACAATTGCCAAGACAAAGAAGTGTTTCCAGATGGGGAAATAGTACAAGACAGCATTTAAACCCTGAAGGTAATGAGAATGTCTTTTCTTTATTTCCTAACCAAAGCCATACTGAAGGCATTGTTCAAGAGTTAAGAGACAGTGCTAAACGCTGTATGCCCCTGAACTCTGGAAAGCAAAGCTTTAGTAAACCCAGAACTTATGCCAGTGACTGCCAAACCTCCACTCTAACAGAGCTTGCTAAATTCTTAAAAGGGAGAGAAACTCCGTTGCAAGAGCCTGTGGCTGGAGAGCATAGGGAACAGCTGTTGTTACGTTTGCAGGAGCTGATAAGGCAGGAGAATAACCAGACAGCTGATATTCAGGATAGACGCACTGAGTCTGGAGATGAAATGGATATAGACCTGCTGGAGGAACCTAACGGTTCAGATGTTGAAGAAATGCAATGTTCTCTGTGTCTGGCTAAGAGCCTGAATAGCTGTTGATTATTTGCCTAGCTAAAAGACTATACCATGAAAGCCATTTAAAGACTTGTGCTGTGCAGGGCTTGGAGAAAGAAAGCTGTTTGAAAGTAAATGACAAAGAAGCTAATCTGGAGTACAGATTAAGCTTCAGAAGCCTGTTCCTCATAGGAAGTGGAATACTGATGTTTTAAAAGGAAATCCTGTATTTTTCTGTTCAACCTGTTTCACATTCTTATTTTTGCCTTATTGGAGAATTATCCAGTTTGAGTTGAGGTTCATTTGAAATTCTCTGTTTTGCCTATTTACCGTGTGGTCACACTCCTTGCTCAACAAACTACATTACCCAGCAGCCTTCCTTGGCAGCCATATTGAAAGTAATCGTAGAGAGTAAGACAGGCGAGTTCACCTGCTCCCAGGCTACCGCCTGGACGGGTGACCTACGACATACCTTGTAGCTTCATTGCATGCCCTCTAGTCTTTTTATATTTTGATGGCGTAAACAGTCGATCTACGTTTACCCGTTCCACTCCATTCATTAATTTATAGACTTCTATCATATCTCCCCTCAGCTGTCTCGTTTCCAGGTTGAAGTGCCCTAACCTTTTTAGCCTCTCTTCATAGGAGTATCCTTCCATCCCCTTTACCATTTTGGTGGCTCTTCTCTGTACCTTTTCTAATAATGCTATATCCTTTTTAAGATACGGCGACCAGAATTGCATACAATATTCAAGGTGGAGTCGCACCGTGGAGCGATATAGAGGCATTATAATATCCTTTGTTCCTGATCGTATCTCCAGTCTAATCCCGGACCTCTGGGTTGTCCCACCTTATTCAGCAGCTTGGAGACTGAGGAACCTCCTTCTTTTATGACATCACCAGTATATCCTGCCGGTAACCACCTCCATTTGCCAGTTACCTCAGTCTCCAAGCAGCTGAAGGGATGGTGAGCCTGGGAGGTCCGGGCTCACAGGAGGAACAATTGAGTATAGTTTTAGGTGTAGTTGGAAAGATTTGGATTAAAAAATAAAAAAGAGAGAGAAATAAGAAAGATAAGGTGAAAGCTGGTTTTTCAGGGGCTGTACCTTTAAGCCGAGATTGAAGGCTCTCCCCCCTCCTGGAGGAGTTTTCCTGCCTCCGGTGTGTTGGAGGATCCCACTTAATGGGGCAAAAGTTGCCTCCGGTAAAGGCAGCGGGGAAGTCTGTTTTCTTAGCAGTGCAGCTGCAGATGGACCCAGCCGGCGTTACACAGAAGCCCTGCCTGTTAGTACGCTGTGGCTGAGCGCTCTCTTCCCCCCTCCCCCACCTTCCCCGGTGCAGTTCCAGGCAATAGCTCGGGTTCGGCGACGGGGCAGGAGCAGAAATTTCACTCGTGGCTGTGTCTGGGTACAGGAGACCTGCGAAAGGTAAGAGGACCCGATTGCTTAATTTCCTGTCAGCGCGTTTGAGCGCGAAACGGACAGCGGACCCAGCCGCGTGGTGGCGGCGCAGGAAGTCTTGGAGCAGCGTCGGGCCTAGCACAGAGTGCACGGAGAGAGCCTCATGAGCGCGTGACGAGCTAATTTCTTAATTTGAAGGGGCTCAGCCTTTTGTAGCTTGTTGAATCTTGCTATTTTCTTCTTTAATAATGGTTTATGGACTTTTTCCTCAGGAACTTGCCCAAATCTTTTTTAAACCCAGCTACACTAACAAGTTTTACTGTATCCTCCGGTAACGAATTCCAGAGTTTGAGTGAAAAAATATTTTCTCTTATTAGTTTTAAATGGGTTACATTGTAGCTTCATTGCGTGTCCCCTAGTATCTCCCTGCATTTCGATGGCGTAAACAACTTATCTACGTTTACCCATTCCACGCCATTAATTTATAGACTTCTCCTGGAACAAGCAGGATGTCGGTCCTCACATATGGGTGATGTCGGCGCCGATAGGGTCCGCGCAGAGCATTTCTCCAGTTTTCAAAGAAAGCCTTTGGAATATGCTACCGCATATGCATGGTCCCCTTCCCACCCAAGGGTTCCATCTTGCTCAGTCTCCTTTTTTCCACAGAGCCCAACAGACGTTTGTTAATTGTTAACTGTAATTCCCAAGTTACAAATTGTTATATGTAAAAACAGCTCGCTCTGTTTATTGTTGTTCTATGTGAACCTCATCTGATCAATGGAAGGAGCGGTATATAAAAAAATCTGTTAATTAAATTAAATTAATTAAATTCCCCAGAAAAATCCTTGCTAATTATCCTCAAAATAGTTAGTTTCCCGGTTTGCGTACCGGTTCCTTTTCTCACCTCGAGCCAGCGCTATCTCAGACACTTTTTGTCTTTTTTGATCGAGGCTAGCCTCGACTGGTGTTCGTGCCCTTTTTCGCCCGGGGGTCATCGACGCCATCCGGTTGTTTCCTACCATGTCCCCCGGTGAGTTCAAAAAATGTGACCGCTGCAGTCAAACGTTGTCAGTGACCAACACCCACAAGTGCTGCCTATGCTGCCTGGCCCCAGACTATGACAGCACCTCCTGTGACCTGTGCCAGGCCATGATGCCTAAAACCAATAAAAAGAGATCAGAGTTTCATGAAAAACTGTTCCCCTGGTCTGCTTCTGCACCGGCCTCCCCGATGCTGAGCTCCAAGCCCAGCACTTCCTGTGAGGCCCGAGTGTCCTCAGAGTCTTGCGGCGGCTCTTCGAGAAGACCTCTGACCCCGAGAGAAAGAAGAAAAAATCCTCGAAGTCCACCGAGGTTGCACCAGAGAAACCCGGTAAAACCGCTCTGAGGGACTCGGGCGGCTCCGAGAAGCGCCCTACCAAGGTTTTGAAGAAGGATTCCTCAGCCGGCAGAGACTGTGCGAAGTTCCTCGAAACTGTAGTCCTCTCCGAAGATCACTCGCAAGAGTGCCGGTACCGGGCCCGAGGTCCTCGGTTCCCATGCTGAAAGCTGTAGAGCCTTCTGGCTTGGAAACCAGAATGGCAGCCTTGGAGCAGAACATCACTGCTAGCCTGGTCTTGCAGCAGACAGTGATGGCCGGTTCATTTATTTATTTAGCTGCATTTATATCCCGCTTTTCACCGGGTCAAAGCGGTTGGGGGATACATATAACACGAGGGGATATGAGACACATACACTAATACTTACAGGGAACATGGGCAATGGAGGGTTAAGTGGCTTGCCCAAGACCACAAGGAGCACCTGTTGGACTAGAAACCCCAGTCCTTCCGGCCCAAGGTTGCTGTCCTCTAGTGGGATTTGAACCACCGACCTTCCGGCCTGTAGTACCTTGCCCCAACCACTAGGCCACTCCCTCCTTCATCCGCATCATCTACCCCTACGATCAGGCCCCCAACTACCGGGGAGTCCCCAGTCATCGAGCCGGGCTTCAAGCACCATCGGACTCGGGTAAGCCATTGGCGCTAGTCGAGGTCCCTGTCCTGTTCCTCGGGCATCTGGTCCTTCCCGGCCAGTTTCTGCGACTCAGACCCCAGGTCCTCCGGAGGCTGCCGGCCACTCGACCCCAGCATTATGAGTAGCAAGGCCTCGGACTCATCATCACCTCTCAACTCCAAGTGGCACAGAGAGATTCCCTCAGACCTGGCGCCATTCTCCTCTGGAAGATCTGGCCTTCCATGATTTTGTCAAGGATATGGCCAGAGCCCTCTGTGTGCAAACTGAGACAGAGGAAGATCCATGCACCAAGGAACTGGAGATTCTCCATGTTCGAGTTTCCACCCAAGGACAGTCTCACGGTGCCTGTGCAGCCGATCCTTGAGCAGCTGCTACTCAAAATGTGGGAGATGCCAGCCTCGGTGCCGGTGGTGAGCCGGCACCTCAACACCATTTACTGATCTGGAAGGGCCCCAGATTCCACAAGCCCAACTCCCACATAACTCCATGGTCGTCGAGTCGACCATGCAGAAATTTAAGAGCCAGAAGATCCACTCTTCGGTCCCTCCCAGGAGGGACACTAGAGCCCTCGATGCCCTCAGGTGCAAGTGTTACAAGAGCTCCATGCTGGATTGCAGAATTCAAGCCTATGAATTATACATAGGCATGTACCTGAAGGCCCTAACCCAGGAGTTGTCTGGGTTTTCAGCGGGGCTCACCAGGGGAACCTCTCCAGCGATTCCAATCCCTGACGTCCGGGATCAAGGACTGTTCTAAGTTCCTTTCCTGGGCGGCCTATGATGGCTTTGAGTCAGGGGCTCAGGTAGCAGCGGCCGGCATCAGAGCCCAACACCAAGCCTGTCTGCAGACTTCAGACCTCGAGCAATGGGTCCAAGACAAGCTGCTCGACGTCCCCCGCACTGGGAAGAACCTGTTCAGCAAACCTATGGCCGTCAAGGCAACCGAGATAGAGGCCGACGTGGTGACTCTACAGAGGCTCTCCAAGAAGACCTCATCCTTTCCCTGTAAGAAACCATTGGGGAAAAGACCCCTGTTCCTGAGGAAAAAGGGGCCCTTTCAACAGAGTCACCACTACTAGACCTTTTCGGGCCAGCAGCAGGGGTCTCACCCTAAAAGACAAAGCCAAGGGGCTTAGAAGCCAAAGGCACAGAAGCCCCAGGCTCCATCTCCTGCCCAGCCTGGTGGGAGCTTTTGATTTCCGGGGCAGGGCCTCCCCTTCCCCGGGAGACATTCACTAGCCCACAGGGGGGCTGCCTGGCACCCTTCGCCCACAAGTGGGCCAATGTCACCTCGGACCAGTGGGTACTGCAGGTGGTAAGGGAGGGATACCTCCTCCACCTACAACAGGTACCACCCAGGTTCTCCCCAGCAAAACCGGTGTGATCTCTCCTTCCAAAGACCCTTCTGCACGCAGAGCTCACGGGTCTGCTCCGGGACAACGCAGTAGAGCCGGTACCCAAACATCTATGGGGGAAAGGCTTCTATTCCAGATACTTCCTTGTCCCAAAGAGAACTGGGAGCCTCAGGCCCATACTAGATCTGAGAAACTTTAAAAAGTTTCTGCTGAGGGAGAAGTTCTGCTACGAGGGGACATGAGATGAGGGTGAAGGGGGATAGATTCAGGAGTGATATGCGGAAATATTTCTTTATGGAAAGAGTGGTGGATCCGTGGAATAGTCTCCCAGTGGAGGTGGTAGAGATGAGGACAGTATCTGAATTCAGAAAAGCATGGGACAAACACAGAGGATCTCTAAAGGAAAAAAGGGGACTGTTGTAGTTGATATGGAAGGACAGACTAGATAGGCCATGTGGTCTTTTTCTGTCGTCATATTTCTATGTTCTATGTTTCTAAGATGCTCTCCCTTGGAACACTGCTGCCTTGCCTCCACCAGGGAGATTTTCTGTGCTCCTTGGACCTAAAGGATGCGTATACTCACATCCTGATCCATCCCTCCCACAGACCCCACGGTTCATGGTGGGAAGAGGGCACTACCAGTAGAGGGTACTCCCCTTCAGCCTAGCCTCCTTGCCAAGGGTCTTTACCAAATGCTTGACAGTGGTAGCCGCCCACCTTCCCCTACAAGGGGCTTTTGTCTTCCCCTACCTGGATGACAGGCTCATCAGGGGCAGTACGGCCTCAGGAATCAGTCAGGTCGCAGAGCTTGCAACCCTCCTTCTGCAGCATCTGCGGTTCGTCATCAACTACCCCAAATCCCATCTCTGTCCAGCCCAAAGCTTGGAGTTCATAGGTGCTCAGTTGAACATGTTAGATGCCTACGCCATCCTCCCAAGAGAAAGGGCCGAATGCCTCAGGCAACTGGCAGGAGAGGTACAGCATCGCTGGACAGTGCTGGTGCATCTCCTCCTCCGTCTACTGGGCCATATGGCCTTGACAGTCCACGTCATGCCCTCAACCCGCTTACACATGCAGACAGCCCAGTGGTGCCTACACTCGCAGTGGACTCAGGCCATAGGCAGGCTATGGGACAGGGTCAGGGTTACCTGCCAACTGGTGGAGTCCCTCAACTGGTGGCAAAACCTGTACCACCTCCAGGCAGGAATGTCCTTCCAGGCACCCGTGCCGCAGAGGACCTTGACCACAGACGCCTCCCTTCTGGGTTGGGGGGGCACATGCTGAGACCGCCACAGCTGTTCTCAGGAGGAGTCACTCCTACAGATTAGTCTCCTAGAGCTCTGGGCAATCTTCTTGGCCCTATGAGGGTTCCGCTGCCACCTGGACACCAGTTCTGATCCAGGCGGACAACCAGGTTGCCATGTTTTATATCAAGAAGCAGGGAGGCATGGGTTTGTACTCCCTCTGCCAGGAGACGATGGCTTTCCTCTCCTTCGCAGCATGCAACAGCATGTTTCTGCGAGTGGTGTACCTCCTGGGCCAGGACAACTGCCTAGCGGACAGGCTGAGCAGAGTCCTTCATCCACATGAGTGGTGCTTAAACCCCAGAATAACAAAGCAGCTCTTCCACCTCTGGGGCAGCCTGTGATGGACGTATTCACCTCTCCTGACAACACGCAATTACCCCGCTTCTGCTCCCGTCAGCTGCACCTGGAGAGAGTGGCGGCAGATGCCTTTCTGATCTCGTGGCCCAAGTGCCTACTCTATGCATTCAAACCCAATCCCCCCACCCTCTCCTGTCACCAGGACCCTCTTCAAGGTCCAGAGAGAAAGGGCATCAGTTATACTGATTGCTCCCAGGTGACACAGGCAACCTTGGTTCCCTCTGCTGCTTTCCCTGCCGGTTGCACTCCCAGTCCCTCTGGGCCAAGCCGTAGACCTCCTGTCCTGAGAGGAGGGCTCCCTCCTGCACCCTAATTTGGGGTCACTAACACTAACAGCATGGCTGCTGAAAGGGTAGCGTTTGCCCCTTTCAATCTTCCAGGAGAAGTCACGAAGAATCCTACTGGCCTCCCGAAAACTCTCTTCCAGATGGGCTTATGCCTTTAGGTGGAGATGGTTTTCCGCCTGGTGTGCAGAAAAGGAGGAGAATCCCTTCTTCTGCTATGTGCAACTAGTACTTCAGTATCTACTACACCTGTCGCACACCGGGCCGAAATCTAACTCTGTGAAGGGTACATCTGAGAGCCATAGCCACTCACCACCACCCTATCGAGGGAAAACACCCTCTCAATCCAGTCCCTGGTCTCCAGGTTCCTCCGGGGCTTCCTGTTATCCAAGCCTTCTCTCTGCCCTCCGGCGGCAGAGTGGGACCTCAGCGTGGTGCTCTCCCAGCTCATCAAACCACCATTCGAGCCCCTGGCCACTTGCCATCTACAGTACCTATCCTGGAAAGTAGCCCGCTCGAAGAGTGAGCGAACTCCAGGCCCTTGTGGCAGATCCACCACATACAAGTTCTACAAGAACAGGGTAGTGCTCTGCAAACACCCAAATTCTTCCCTAAGGTGGTTCTCCTTTCCACCTCAACCAAGAGGTGGTCCTTCCCACCTTCTTACCATGGCCTCATGCCGGCAAGGAGGAACTAGTATTTCATAGACCATATTGCAAATGGGCCCTGTCCATCTACTTACAGTGGACTCAGACCCATCGAAAAGCTCCTCAGCTTTTCGTGTTTTATGACCCCCGGTGACTAAGTGAACTCTGTCCACTTGAGTGGTGGACTGTATTGCCCTCGCCTAAGAGCGAGCTGGCCTCTCCCTCAAGCACAGGATCACAGTGCATCATGTGAGGGCAATGGCTGCTTCGCTGGCCAACCTCCACTCCGTGGCGGTGATGGAAATCTGCAAGGCTGCCACATGATCTTTAATTTATATGTTCGCAGTTCACTATTGTCTGGAGAGTGAGTTCTGCAGGGACAGTGCCTTTGGCCAGGAAGTACTCTGTAATATTCTCGGAGTGTAGGCAACTCCTGCCCTCCGACCCTTCTGTTTTCAGGCTACCAGAGTGATGGTGTCGCTGGATTCTAGGGTCTTGCAAAGTCTCTCAGTGGGAACTCACCTTCAACTCATGGCGACCAGATTGGTCGCCATTGGTGCTGTCGTGGTTCGGTTCTCGGCCCTCGGCCCCTCGGCAGCCTGGAGCTAGTGAGTCCAATATGTGAGGACTGACTTCCTGCTTGTTCCTGGAAAAAGCGTAGTGAGTCACCGGTAACAGGTATTTTCCAGGGACAGCAGGAATCGGTCCTCACAACCTTCCCTCCTCCCCTGGGAGTTGCCTCCCTACCTTGTTTTAGATTTTACTGCCGTCCTAGCTATGTCATCTGACTGAGCAAGATGACATCCTTGGGCGGGAAGGGGACCATACATGTGTGGTATCATGTCCCAAAGGCTTTCTTTGGAAGCTGGGAAATTGTTCTGCGCAGTCTCCATCGCCGCCGTCACCCATATGTGAGGACTGATTCCTGCTGTCCCTGGAGAATACCTGAATATCTCCCCTTAGCCATCTTTTTTCCAAGTTGAAGAGCCCTAACATAATAGTAACATAGTATATGACGGCAGATAAAGACCATCATGGTCCATCTAGTCTGCCTAGCAAGGTGGCAAGAGTAGGTGCACCTGCTGCTCTATTCAGGTCACCCCTCCCCATGCCTTTGTTTAGGGGTGTACCCACTGTTCCGTGTAGGTAATCCCTATTTGTTGAGATAGCAAACACAGATATGATTATTTGATTTTATCCTGTTGCTATAAAGAGATTCACTGTGTCTGTCCCATGCCGTTTTGAATTCTGTCACTGTATTTGTCCCCACTACTTCCATCGGGAGGGCATTCCGAGCATCCACCAACCTTTCAGTGAAAAAGACGTAAGCAGCACTGCACAGACATATATAAAAGATGGTTCCTGCTCATCAGAGCTTACAATCTAGTCAAGACAGACAACACAGTAGCTGTAGACATGGAATACATCTAGGGGAAATGGTAAGGAAACACAAAGAAGATCAGGTGAGTCAAGATACAAAAGCGGCTGCAAAGAGATGAGTTTTCAGTCTGAATCTGAAAAGGGCCAGAGATGAAGCCTGAAGGACAGACTCAAGTAGTTTGATCCAGGCATAAGAAGCAGCAAGATGAAAGGAGCAAAGTCTAGAGTTAGCAATAGAAGAGAAGGGCACAGATAGAAGTGATTTGCCAGAAGAGCAGAGTTCCCAAGGAGGGGTGTAGGGCATAAGAGAGGAAAGGTAATAAGGACCTGCAGAGTGAATGCACTTATATGTCAGCAGGAGAAGTTTGAACTGGATGCGGAAATGGAACCATTTTGTTTAGTTTCCGCATCCAGGCTGAAAACTCACCTCTTTGCTGCCGCTTTTGGATCTTGACTCAGCTGATCTGCTTTGTGTTTCCTTACCATTCCCCCTAGATATATCAGATGTATCACCTGTCTACAGCTACTGTTTTGTCTGTCTTGACTAGATTGTAAGCTCTGATGAGCAGGGACTGTCTTTTACATATGTCTGTGCAGCACTGCGTACGTCTTGTAGTGTTGTGCAAATATTCAGTAGTAGTAGTAGGAACCAATGAAGTAAACTTGAGAAGAAGGGTAATATGAGCATGATGAGGCTGTTGGAAGATTAGCCGCGCAGCAGAGTGTTGAACAGATTGAAGAGAAGAGAGATGATTCAGAGGGAGACCAGCAAGGAGTAGGTTACAATAGTCAAGATGGGAGGTGACTGAAAAGTGGATAAGTGTCTTAATAGTGTGTTCAGAAAGGAATGGGTGAATTTTAGTGATGTTGTAGAGAAAGAAACAGCAGGTTTTAGCTATCAGTTCGATGTGTGTGGAGAAGGAGAGAGAGGACATGGAAGGAGAGACGACCCCAAGATTATGAGCTGAGGAAATGGGGAGGAGTAGAGAGTTATCCACAGAGACTGAGAAAGGAGGAAGGAGAGAGGAGGGTTTAGGGGAAAAATAAGAAGCTCAGTTTTGGCCATGTTCAATTTCAAGTGGCGGTGAGACATCTAAGCAGAAATGTCAGAAAGGCAGGCAGAGATCTGGGCCTGGACTGCTGGAGAGATTTCAGGTGTAGAGAGGTAGAACCTGGGGTCATCAGCATAAAGATGGTACTGAAAGCCATGGGAAGAAATAAGTGAACCAAGGGACTGGGTATATAGAGAGAAAAGGAGTGGATCCAAGACAGACCCTTGGAGTACACCAACTTAGAGTGGGATAGCAGTAGAGGAGGATCCACTAGAATAAACAATGAAGGAGCAATGGGTAAGATAAGAAGAGAACCAGTATAGCACAGAGTCCTTAAAACCAAGTGAGGACAAGTATTGTGGTCAACAGTGTCAAAAGCAGCAGAAAGGTTAAGAAGGATGAGGACTGAGTAAAAGCCTTTGGATTTTGCCAGGAACAGATCACTGGAGACTTTGACAAGGGCCGTTTCGGTAGAATGTAAAGGATGTAAGCCAGATTGTAGAGGACCCAGAAGGGCTTGAGAGGAGAGAAAGTCGAGACAACAGCGGTGAACCGCACATTCAAGTAGTTTAGAAATGAAGAGGCGGAGGGAGATGGTAGAAGGAGAGGTAGGATGTAGTGAGGGTTTCTTGAGGAGAGGAATGACCATGGCATGCTTGAAGGCTGCAGGGAAAGTTGCAGTGGAGAGCGATAGGTTGAGAATATGAGAGATGGAAGGGACTATGGTGGAGGAGATGGAACTAAGGAGACAGGTGGGAATAGGATCAGAGGAGTAGGTAGTGAGTTTGGATGAGGAAAGAAGGTGAGTGGTTTCCTCCTTGGAGATCATAGAAAAGGAAGAACTGGTGGGGGGGGGGGGATTTTGGAGAGAAGAGAGAGACGAGAGTGAGTAGCTAACCTTGTGGTAAATTGGAGTGTGATCTTGTGGGTTTTGTCATGGAAGAGTCAGACAGGGTTTGGGCAGAAAGGGAGGGGAAGGGTTGGAGGCGGAGGCACCTTGAGGAGAGAGTTGTAATGAGACGGCAAGGGTCAGAGGCAAGAGAGTTAGTCAGATGGATATAATAGTCTTGTTTGGCGAGTGCTATGGCTGACTGGAAAGAGACAAGCATGAATTTGAAGTGTAGAAGGTCCGCAAAGGTGCGGGATTTGAGCCAAGAACGCTTAGCTGAGCGGGCACAGGAACGTAGATAGCAGGTAGTGGAAGACAGCCAGGGTTGAGTTATAGTACACCTCAGAAGATGTGGCATGAGCACAGCAAGAGCATCCACAGCAGAGGAGAGTGCAGTGTTATAGGAAGCTACTGCCTTATCAACAGACTCAGATGACATAGTGGAGGAAAGTGGTGATGAGACAGTGGAGGAGAGAGTCAGCGGGCCAATAGCATGAAGATTCTATAGAGGATGGAGGAGACAGGGCAAGGTTGAGGTGGCAGGTGATGAAAAGTGAAGCTTAGCAAGTGATGGTCCAATAAGAGAAGAAGTGAGGTACAGAAGTTTGAAGGTAAGCAATTAGAGAAGAACACAAAGTTGAGGCAGTGGCCTTGCTGGTGAGTGGGGGCAGTAGAGCAAAGCTGGAGGTTGAATGATGAGGTAAGGGAGAGGAGCTTTTAAAGTATAAAGGTCAGAGGGGTTATCAACATGAATGTTAAAATCCCTAAGAATAAAGGAGGGGGGAAGATGAATCCAGAAAGAAGGAAAGCCATGAGTCAAAGTCAGAGAGAAAGATAGAGGTGGACTTGTCAGGGGGTCGATAAATAACAACTAATCGGTGAGGTAATGGAGTAAAAAGCCGGATAGAGTGGACTTCAAAGGAGGAAAAAAGTGAGACTGAGGCAGAAAGAGGGGGTTGAAATTAACAGGAAGGAGAGAATAGAAGCAAAACACCACCACCATGACCAGTGGGATGAGACGTGTGGAAGAATTGATAGCCGCCATGACAAAGAGCAGCTACTGAAGCTGAGTCCTCTGGGAGGAGCCAGGTCTCAGTTAGAGCAAGGAAGCTATTGCCTGGTGGAAGATTCCTAACACAACAGCAATCAGTACTTTGAAACCTATTTTGGGAGTAGAATCCATCTCCACCCCTATAGGCCTATTTCTTTCTGTTCAGGCTGCCTTAAAAAAAGAAAAAAAAATATATACAAAATACGTAAAAAGACTGTTCTTGTTAGCCCAGTTGGGCCTGTTATTACTCCTTTTTTGTTCAAGGCAGCCTGTAGCTGAGGATTCTGATACATGAATACTTTTTTTTTCCTGTCCACAGAGAAAGTTCAATTATAGCAGGTGTTCTCCAGGAACAAGCAGGAAGTCAGTCCTCACATATGGGTGATGTCGGCACCGACGGGAGTCCGTGCGGAGCATTTCCCCAGCTTTCAAAGAAGGCTTTGGGAATGCCACCATGCATATGTGGTTTCCTTCCCGCCCAAAGGTGCCATCTTAATCAGTCTCCCTATTTCCGCGGAGCTCTTCGGCATACGTCTCGTCCCCAGAAAAGGTTTTCTCTGTTCCAACCGGTTTTTGCTGTACCGGCCTTCATCGGTCCTCTTCCCGCTTCCGAGCACCTTTGCTTCAGCACTGGTCTCAGGGTTTTTCTTTTTTGCCTTTTTTCGTCTTTACCGCCCTTCACGCCCTTTTTAACTGCTCGCCACATCGAGGGTCTTCGACCTCGCAGGGGTTCTTTTTGCCTCAATGGCCTCTGGTTTTAAGAAATGTGATAGATGCTCCAAAAACATGTCGCTCATGGACACCCATGACTATTGTCTCAGGTGTCTAGTAGCCGACCTTGACCCGGAGCTTTCTCCCTCTGTAAGATGTCCTCCAAAACCATCCAGAGTCCTAAGCAGAAGCTGGATTATCTCTTCCGTAAGGCAGCCCTGGTATCCCCGGTAGCCACTCACTTTTTGGCCCCGCAACCTCCGGAGTCTCCCAAGGCTCCTCCCCGGGCCCGCCGGCACTCTGACCAGGGGTCGCCTGAACGTGAGCGAAAGAAGAAGAAGAAGGCCTCAAGAACTCTGTCGGGGGCGCCAGACAAGCGTGAGAGGTCACGTACCCAGTCTCTCAACCCCCCTCGGAATTCTCTGGAGTTGGAGAGGGAGCGGCCAAGTAAGGTACCTCAAACCAATACGGAGGCCTCTGGCAAAGGCGCCCAGTCTCCTGAGGGTTGTCCCAACGAGGACCCCGCTCTCCTCCTTGACACCCGACCCTGTGACCCCGGCGTTGGTGTCGCAGGTCCCCGCACCTGAGTGGGAGGCCCGAATGCTAGCCTTGGAACCCAGCGTTTCTGTGTTCCTCGCTGCTCAGCAGGTGCTGATGTCTGTCCCCTCCAGCCAGTGCCTCGAGACCGCAGGGACCTCGACCTCGAGGACTCCCGGGGCTGACATGGTGACCCCCGAGAGCCAGAAGCCTCATAAGGATCCTCTGCGCGGGTTTTGATCTCCGTCCCATTCCTTGGGCGTGAGATCTTTGAGGGCAAGTGCCTCGAGACCGCAGGGACCTCAACCTCGAGGACTCCCTGGGCTGACATGGTGACCCCCGAGAGCCAGAAGCCTCGTGAGGATCCTCTGTGAGAGTTTTGATCTCCGTCCCATTCCTTGGGCGTGAGATCTTCGAGGGCGAGTGCCTCCGGCTCCGGGCAAGTTTTGGCATCGGAGACCCGGCACGGGTCACCGACCCGTCTCGAGCAGCCCAACCTAGAGTCCTTCACAGACTACTCAGACTGGGAGTCCGACGGAGAGACCTCCCCGGAGGTTCGGTCCCACCGAGACCTCATCTCCGACCCCTCCTCGCCAACCCAGAGGCAACAGTCACCTCTCGAGGACCCTCCTTCCTGGAGTTCGTCTGGGACATGGTGCGGGCCCTGGCGCTCGCCACCGTGTTGGAGGAGGAGCATCACGCTGAGGAGCTTGATATTCTGCAATATGAAGCTCCTCCGAGAGAGGCACTCTCAGTGCCGGTTCCTCTCATTCTGAACTGACGTCTACTCCGTATGTGGGAGACCCCGGCCTCTGTCCCGATTGTGAGCAATCTCCTGGACACTATGTATAAGGTCCAGCGAGGTCCAGGGTTTTGGAAGCCCAGCTCCCCCACACCTCAATGGTGGTCGAATCAACCATGTGGAAACTAAAGAGCCTGAAGACTCACTAGTCAGGCCCCCCAGGCAGAGAGTTTCATACCCTTGACGCCCTCGGGCACAAGGCATATCAGGGCTCCATGTTGTCATGCTGCATCCAAGTTTGCCAATTATACATTGGAATGTTCCTCCGTGATCTCGCTAGGGAGCACAGAGGCTTCACGGCGGGCCTTGATGGAAACCATCTCTGGCGTTTACTGGCCCTCTCAAAGTCCGTCAGGGAATGCTCGAAGTACCTCTCATGAGCAGCGAACAACGGCTTCAAGTCTTCTGCCCTGGTGGCGGCGGTTGGCATCGGAGCCTGCCAGCAGGCTTGGCTCCAGTCCTCGGACCTGGAACAGTGGGTCCAAGAGAAGCTGCTGGACGTCCCTTGCCTCGGGGAGCAGCTATTTGGCAAGTCCATGGAGGATAAGGCTGCGGAGATCGAGACGGAGTACGTGACTCGTACTCGCCTCTCCTGGAAAACATCTTCCCTCCCCAGGAAGAAGCAACAGAGCAAGAAGACTTTTTTCCATTGGAAGGGGCTCCTGTGCAGGGGCTACCCGGCCTATCCATCGACGTCGACTCCTGTTCAGGGCAGGCAGAGCAAGTCCATGGTCCACGGCCCTTGTAAGCCAAAGGGTCCCAAGACCCAACCCCCGATGCCGGCTTAACCAGCCTCAGGGATTTGACGCCATCGGCATAGCCTCTCATCCTCTGGCAGGGTGGCTGTCCATCGGGGGGCGTCTGGTCCATTTCTCTCACAGGTGGGAGTCCAACTCCATCAATGCCTGGGTTCTCCAGGCAGTCGGGAGGGCTATCACCTCCATCTGGACCAGGCCTCTCCCATGTACTTTTCTCGGGGAGCCACGTCAGCTTCCCCAGCACCAAGCTCTCCTGAGTCAGGAGGTTGCAGGCCTCCTCGAGGAATGCACTGTAGAACCAGTCCCATCACGCTCCTGCAAATGGGGGTTTTACTCCCAATACTTCCTCATCCTGAAGCAGACAGGGGGCCTTCATCCCATCTTCAACTTGCGGAAGCTCAACAGGTTCCTGGTGCGGGAGAAGTTGAAGATGCTCTCCCTTGGAATGTTACTGCCGTACTTCCAGCAAAGCG
The DNA here is from genome assembly GCA_033557465.1 of Ichthyophis bannanicus. Classification (NCBI taxonomy): domain Eukaryota; kingdom Metazoa; phylum Chordata; class Amphibia; order Gymnophiona; family Ichthyophiidae; genus Ichthyophis; species Ichthyophis bannanicus. Next base: position 1,577,167,624 of record CM066032.1, read on the forward strand.
ATTGGCTATGCTCCTTGGACTTAAAGGATGCTTACGCTCTCATCCTTGTCCACCCCAAACACAGAAAGTACCTCCGCTTCATGGTTCAGGGAAACCATTACCAGTACAGGGTACTTCCCTTCGGCCTCCCGTCCGCCCCGTGGGTCTTCACGAAGTGCCTGGCGTGGCTGCGGCCCATCTGCTGCTGCAGGGCACCTTCATCTATCCATATCTGGATGACTGGCTCATAACAGGGGGCATGGCCTCCGCACCATTTGCCTCCTGTAGCATCTGGGGTTTGTGATCAATTGCCCAAAGTCCCACCTCACTCCAGTTCAGTCTCCGGAGTTCATCGGGACTCGTCTAAACACCCTTTGGGCCATGGCTTTTCTTCCTCAGGACAGGGTGGACTGCCTCGTGTCCCTGACATCAGAAGTGCGGTGCTGCAACACTGTACCAGCCCAGACGATGCTTTGCCTTCTCGGCCACATGGCCTCCACAGTCCATGTTGTGCCCAATGCCAGTCTCAATATGCGGGCGACGCAGTGGTGCCTCCGAGCGCAATGGGCACAGTTGACAGCCGCCTCCGAGACCCTATCTCGGTTTCTTCCAGTGCGGCAGAATCTCTGGCTTGGTGGCAGGAGTTTCAGAACCTGCTTTGTGGCATGCCCTTCCAAGCTCCGACGCATCAAGTGGTCCTGACCACGGATGCCTCCCAGGTGGGCTTGGGAGCCCACTGCAATGGACAGGCGCACTCAAGGAACCTGGTCCCTCAAGGAGTCCCGGCAGCAGATCAACCTGCTGGAGCTCCAGGCTATTTGCATCGCTCTCAGGGTTTTCATTGACCGCTTGCAGCACCGAGCAGTGCTGGTCCAGATGGACAACCAGGTCACAATGTTCTGTGTGAACAAACAGGGGGGTACCAGCTCCAACAGCCTCTGTTCAGAGGCGACAGCCCTGTGCTCCTTTGTGGTGCTCCAGGGCATAACTGTCCGGGCCACTTACCTCTCGGGTCAGGACAATGTATTGGCGGACCAGCTCAGCAGAGTCCTCCAGCCGCACCAGTGGCGCCTATGTCCCCGAACGGCGTAGCGACTCTTCCAGCATTGGAGGACTCCAGACCTGGACCTCTTTGCCAGCCCGGCGAACCCGCAGCTCCCTTGGTTCTGCAGTCCCCTTCTGTACCCAGGCATGGTGGCCCCTGATGCCTTCCTCATCTCGTGGGAAACAGGCCTGCTGTATGCTTTCCCCCCAACACCCCTCATTGCCTGGACCCTTCTCAAGGTCCAGTGGGACAGGGCCTCGATGAGTCTCATAGCCCCAAGGTTGCCCAGGCAGCCTTGGTTTCCCCTGCTGCTCCGTTTCTCGATGGAGCCCCCTGTCCCGCTCGGATTCTTATCAGAGCTGCTGACCAGGAGGAGGGTCTGCTTTTTCATCCCAATCTGAGGTCCCTCAGCTTGGTGGCTGAGCGGGTCGCTCTAGCTCCTACCATCTTCCCGTGGAGATAGAGGACATTCTTTTGGCATCACGAAAGGACTCGACCAGACGGGCCTATGCCTTCAAGTGGCGTCGGTTCTTGGTGTGGTGCTTAGAGCTCCGAGTGGACCCATTTTCATCCCCTACCAGTTTGGTCTTGCAGTACCTGCTCCATTTCTCGCAGTCTGGGTTGAAGTCTAACTTGGTCAGGGTTCACCTGAGTGCCATCTCGGCGAACCACCACCCCATTGAGGGCAAACCTCTTTCAGGGCTACCGCTTGTCTCTCGTTTCATGAGAGGGCTGCTTCTTTCCAAGCCCCCTACCCGCCCTCCTCCGGCGGAATGGGACCTCAGAGTGGTCCTCGCGCAACTGACCAAGCTGCGCTTTGTGCCCATTGCTACCTGCCTGCTGCAGCATCTGTCGTGGAAGGTGGCCTTCCAGATAGCTCTCATCTCCACCCGGAGAGTTGGTGAACTCCAAGCGCTGATGGTTGAGGTACCATACACGAGGTTCTATAGGAACTGGGTGGTCCTGCGGACTCGCCCCAAGTTCCTTCCAAAGGTTGTCTCGGATGTTCATCTCAATCAAGAGATAGAGCTGCTCATTTTCTTCCCGAAGCCCCATGTCGACTGGGCTGCAATAGGTAAGTAACTATGCTTTCTGGAGTGTCCTGAGGTGACCAAAGGGATAGAGGGAGGCATTAAGGAGTACTTTGACTTGAATACCAAGGGGGATGTATCATTGGCAAATTTGTGGGAAGGTTTTAAGGCCACTCTATAGATGTCTGCTTATGTGGGAAGAAAAAGGAGCAGGATGGCTGAGTATGGGCATTCCTCAAAAAGATAAAGGAGAAGGATGAAGAGAACTGGTGCAATACTTCTGTGGAGTTAAGCAAGAAACTCGGTTGATTGTGGTTGGAGGTGCAGGAGTCCATGATGTATAAAGTCATGAATGAGATGGAGCATACCAAACAAATATTTTGAATCTGGCAATAGAGCAGGAAGGCTCTTAGCATGTTAGCTGAGAGTTCAGAGGAAGTGGAATCTCATAATGCAGATACTAAAGAAGACAGGAGAGATGGTTGTTCACCTGGAGCATATTAGTGCATGCTTTGTTGATTTGTATTTGTATTTAGCTCACATCTTTCCAGTAGTAGCTCAAGATGAGTTACAATAAGTTTCTATTCAGAGTTGTATGCCTACCAGAGAACATGCCCCAAGGAGGTGACATCAGAGTATTTGGGTGGGGGGGGGGGGGGAGGACTCCTGAGGCTAGAGGATGAGCACCGGGACCTACTAGATGAGCAGATCACTGAAGAGGAGGTTTTGGATAGGAAGTATTATTTTGCCTACCAGCTATCTGGCTGTGGTGGAATGGGGACTGACCCAAAAGAAACAATGGGTCCGCACAATTCAAGCCATTCACAGGATGGATCCAGTATAACTCTTGTGGATGGGGAAAGACCGAACTAGGCCTTGGGAGCATTTCTAAACAGTTTGTGCGTTTGGGACAAGGAGGAAGTAGGGTTGTTGGAAGGGAAGGTCTGCTCTTTAGCTTTGTAGCTTAGTCATATTCAGCAACTACTCCAGGAACATTTGGAGGGTGCTTTGAAAAGTTGGAGAGGGAAAGGATTTTCATGCATATATCAGCTTATAGATGGGAGCGTGTTGTGTTGTTTTTAAGCTCTGAGAACCCTCTATGATTTAGATCCTATTTTTTTCGAATACCTGAAATTCGACACTTTTGGCAGAGCAGTGCTGGCCTATATGTCATAGCCCTGTTTGGAGCTGTTTCTGTTTGAGCAGAAAGGCCAAAGAAACAAGAGGAGCTATCAACAAAAAAACAAAATAATTCTAGAAGAGTTCTGTGTGTGGCGAGTCCAACGTAACATGTAAGTTTGCATTTATTTATTTATTTAAACGTATTTCTATACTGCCTTATCCTGCAATCAAGGCGGTCTGAACAGCAAACAATCAATAAGATACAGTGCATAGTGTGCACATGCAGTGAGTAGTGTATGCGTGTGAGTGTGTCTGGACGTTGATTCATGTGGTGCTATTTACAGCGTGCACTATTTACAATGCTATGGGTATCAGTTCCTTGCTTAATTACAATTATAGTGACATGTGAGGGGAATTGAGGTGTCTGTTGCATGGTTTAAGTAATGTCACCGTAGTGTTCTATGAAGAGGGTTGTCTTCAGTAGTTTCCTGAACTCCTTAAGGTCTGTTGTTGAACGCAGTTCGTCGGGGAGGGCGTTACAGATTGTTGGTGCCGCCTTTGATAAGGCTCGTTTTTCGGTGTCCTTGCATACCCTGTTGATATCTTTAGGTGTGTTGACACGGTTGGATGTGCCTCTTCTCGGTCTTGTGCTGTTGTCTGGTTGTATGAGTGGGTGTAGGCTGAAAGCTGATTGATGTTTGATTTTGAAAATGTTTATGATTGTCTTGTATCTAATGCGGGCACTGATAGGCAGCCAGTAGAGCTCTTTTAGGGTGGGTGTGATGTGTTCTTGTCTTGTGGTCCCAGCAATTATGCATGCTGCAGTGTTTTGTGCCAGTTGCAATGGTCTTGGTGTCTGTTTCGTTAGACCTAGATAGATTGGGTTGCAGAAGTCTAGGATTGGGGTTATTAGTGCTTGACAAACTGTGTGGAAGTGTTCCTGAGTGAGGAGGGGCTTGAGGCGTCGTACTAGTCTCATCCTGTGGTATGCATTTTTGGTGGTTCTGCTGATGTGGGACTGAAGGTTAAGTTCTTTGTCCATTGTCACTCCGAGGTATTTCACTTCTGATTGTATGGGTATGGTTTTGTGGTGCCTATCTTGATGTCGCGGGGGGGGGGGGGGATGAAGTCGGAGTTTCGTGTGATGATTAGCACCTCGGTCTTGCTGTAGTTTATGGTCATCATGTTGTCTTGAAATCAGGTGTTCATATGTGTGAGACAGTCTGTTATCTTGGTGTGGTCTAGGTTGTCGAGGGTGATTGGTGTGTATATCATTATGTCGTCCGCATAGATTGTGTATTTTATCCCGAGCTCTTTTATGATGATGCATATTGGTTGGATGTAGATGTTGAATAAGAGAGCTGATAAGAGTGGAACCACCTCAGTGTGGCTCCGTGTAGTCCGATGTTCTGTAGTCTTGCTAGTAGTGTTCCGTGGTAGACTGTGTCAAACGCTGATGATAGGTCAATGAAGATCATGAGTATTCCGTTCTTGCTGTTGTCTATGAGGTGTAGTATGTCGTTAAAGAGATATAGCAGGAGTGTTTCAACTCCATGGTTGGGGCGGAAACCGTGTTGGTTGTGGTCGAGTTGTGCGTGGTTGTCGATGTGGTCTTGTAGTTGATGTGGTACCACTTTCTCAATAATCTTAGCCAGTAGGGGGATGCTTGAGATGGGTCTGTAGGCTGCTGGGTTGTTTTTGTCGAATGCTGATTTCTTCGGGATTGGTCTTATTGTGGCGAGTTTTAGCTGGTCTGGCATGATACCTTGTGTTTATAACCTCGCACTAAGTAAAGAACAGAAATTTTTTTTTTTTTCATTGGGGAGCCTCTGGATTTGAACTGTTGATATTGAGATGCCTGGGGTATAAAAAGATAGTGACATTTGTTTACAAATACTTGGTACAGTGAAGGATAAATTACCATATATGATTAACTGGGAGAGACAGTTGGGGTGCTCTTTGGAGCTCTAGGAATGGCATATGACCACCACCAATATATCTACAAAATCTGTTTCAGGGAATATAATAGAAAATGGATACAAAGTGCTGTTACAATGGTACTGTACTTCACACCAGTCAAACTGAGTAAATTTTACACTTCTCACTCAAGTAAGTGTTGATGGAATTCTGATATGGTGGGAGATGTGATACACATATGGTGGGAATGCCCATATATCGAGCAGTTTTGTGCACTCTGCATCCGAGATTGAACTCCCAAAGGACCTCTTCCTTTACCTACTACTATATGTATCATAGAGTTGGAATAAATAGGTTAAAAGTTGGGGAATATATCGCCTCATGGCTGCATGCTGTGAGATTTCTCAGGCCTGGAGGCACCTCTTGGCTCCCTAACCTTTGAGTTTTCTAAGCAGACTGAAGTTGGTATACACATTAAGCAAGTTGACTGCATTTAGGAGACAGGAAATCAACAAGTTTCAGACAATTTGGGCCCCCCATAGAGAGTGGGGGGAGTCTTGATTGAGGAACTTAGCTTCGGGGCTCTGGTGACAAGAGTCTCAAATTTGCTGAGTGGAGGTTGAAGCTATCCAGATCTTTCAGTTTGGTAATATGGGTTGATAGTTCTTCCTCGTTATAACGGATCTTTTATTGGATGTTGTACATGATGGGAGGCATAGTCAGCAGCAGCGGCTAGCCATCGCTGGATATTCAGTGCCAGGACCACTGACTATCCCAGTGAGAGTGATTAATATGGTGAGCAGGTGTTATGTCATTATTAAAGAATGACATTAAAGATGTTATAGATGGGTTTTACAAAATGTGAACCTCTCTAATGATATGATTTTATGCTGTGAGGGAATGATGATGATTTTGTTTTTGTTTTGCTTTTGTTTAGGGGACTTGCCTCGAGGGGGAGGGGGGAGAGAGAGGGGAGTATGTATTTGTGTTTAACAATATGTTGTTAAGGGTATGTTAAGACTGTAATTGAAATCGTAGATAAAGAATTAAAAAAAAAAATATCCAGGAGCCATGGTCCATGGCACTCAGCCTAAAGACACTGCAATGATTGAGCTAGATGGGAGAAATTCAGAAAGGGGGTGGGGAAAATCCTGCAAGTAGCACATGAAGGCTTATGCTGTCATAGCCCTGTTTGGAGCTGTTTCTGTTTGAGCAGAAAGGCCAAAGAAACAAGAGGAACTATCAACAAAAAAGCAAAATAATTCTAGAAGAGTTTTGTGTGTGGTGGGTCCAACGTAGTTTGCCATTTATAACCTCACACTAAGTAAAGAACAGAAATTTGGGGGGGGGGGGGGGATTCATATTATAACTGACACCAAGAGATTTGCCAACATGAATATATCTCTTCCAGTCATCATTTCATTTATAGAGATTGAGTCCTTGAAAGAGCAAGTAACTAATTAATTTTCAGAATCCCATCAAAATTTGGAGCTAATTTTCTGACAGTAAAGAGCTTAATACTCCCACCTTTCCCCATAAGGAACAAAACCTGAGTCTTTATAGCTTTTAATTCTCTTGGGTCCATTGCATTCACACCTGAGAGAAGTTTCTTCACATTCCAGCATAATTTGTTCATGTATTTCCAATCGGGTTTCCTACTGACTTTGTGAGAACTCGCCAACCATTATCATTTTTCTAACCCTTCCTAAGCTTTGTTCCATGCTTGATGTTGCATGTTTATATGTCTGTATTGTTTACAAGCTAATGGAGGGCTCCCTTTACTGTATTTAAGGATATAGAAAATACATGGAGACTCGCTCTGAAGATCAAGTGTGTCAAAAATGAGGCCTGATGATCCTCTTCATCCAGCTCCACCCCTGCACTCTCTCAACTGACACTGTTGCTCCTTAAAGTTGTAATATATTTTGAGCTCAGCTTACTAATTAGTCTTTTACTAAAGGTCAAGAAACAAAAAAAAAATGTCAAGTGAGACTTCTTATTGAACTTAATACATTTCTTAACTAGCTTTGAATAAAAAGGGTAACTTTTTGGGGGGGTTGACTTTTTAGGCAGTGGCAGTGGCAATAAAAAAGGAAGTCTGCATTGGAGAAGCAGAAGTGGCAGAGCTGTTAGCACATTCACGGCTCCATACTCTGCTACTGTTTTATTGCCACTGCTGTGTGTCTTGGGGAGTGGCAGTGGGAGAGTGCAGGGGAAGTGCCCTGCTGGACCAGGAGGGTAGAGGGAGAGTGCTGGATCATAGGGAAGGGGGGGGGGGAACAGGGGGGTATGCTGGATCATGGAGTAGAGGGGAAAGGTAGGGGGATGATGCTGCATGATAGAGGGGAGAGAGCAGAGAGGGGGGGGGGGACTTAGTGAAAGAATGGAGGATAAGAGGGAATAGTGAAGAATACTGGAGGAGAGAAAAGAAATGTCATAGACATGTCAAATGGGCAGAAAACCCAGGAAAAACTTAAAGAAGACAGAGGAAAGCTGAAAACAGTGACTTGGACCAACACATGTAGAAACATAAATGCCTAGACAACAAAGGCTGAAAAAATAATTTTATTTTTCAATTTAGTATTTGGGATATATGACTGCTAACTTAATTTTGCAGAGTACAGGAGGAAATGTATCTTTCTATTTCTCTGGTGTTGCATTGGAAGCAGAATATGGCTTCTTGGGGTTCCAGTTCAATTTTTATACTTGTGTGTGTGACTCAGACTAGGTATTTATTTTGTTAGCATGGAGTTTCTAGAGAGTGGAACCAGGGCAGGAGAGACAAAGACATGAACAGGATGCACAAATAATAACACAGGTACACTACCAAAAAACTGCCTCCAGTTTTGCAACTGATTCCTATAGATTTTGGGGTGCTGAATCCAGGAAAAATAGCCAAAATGTTCCATCACGTCACGTTTTCTTGCAAAATTAGATTTCTTACCCATATAAGGAATGTTCACATAATTTCTTTTTAGCCGACTGCAGTTTATTTTCTTGGCCCAAAATAGAGGTTGTAATGGTTAACTAACTAGAAACACTCCCTCATGATATTTTAGAGTGTTTTGTATTCATTTTATACATTAACAGGACAATTGGGAGGCGGGGGGCTAAATCCAGTACTCGCGCTGGCGCATGTTCTTTCCTGTTCGCCTCGCTTCGTTCGCTCGCTCAAACACGGTGGTTGCGACATGAACGTTCCTGTCAAATTTCAGTTCCTTATCGTTCCTCCAGCTTAGTCCTCTACGTATGGGTTGTGCACCTCCTCCTGCAGCATGAAGACTGGACCAATCAAATTTCAGCATCACTGGTAACAGCATCCTGGCCATCTCATCCACCCCAGTGTGTCCAGTCTTCATGCAGCAGGAAGACGTTAGTGAGCCAGGCTGGGCTCACTAGTTGGTCAGTTAGGTCTTTAGACTGTAGCTAACCTTTTTGTTGCTAATTTTTTTTTAGCTCTATTAGAGCTTATTTTGATTTATTAAATTCGGGGGGTGCTTGTTTCTTTAAATTTAAAGTTCTAATCGGCACTCCGTGGGGGGGGGGGACCCGAGGGAGGTCTCGCTCCTGCTCTGCCTAAGCCGCTTATTTTTATTGCTCTGTCCTAGTTCTATTTTAGGATCTCTGCCCCAGGGCTGTTCGGGGCAGAGCTCTGGCGGCGGCTGTACAGCAGCACACCACCGGGTGAGGTAAGGAGTGCGCTGGGGAAGTGCCGGTGTGTTCGGGCGGCAGAGAGCAGTACAAACGGTGTCTGTGGGAGCTTCCTCACCTCTGCTCATCGGTATTTTTTTATTGTTATCTGCTTCGTGCTGCACCCGCGTTACTTGAGCTGCGGGTGTGGGGGAGGCCGCCTGAGGCGTTAGTTCTTCGGCCGGGAGTTTTGTTTCCCGGCGCCGAGAAAAAGCGCGCCAAAAAGATTTCTGCTCTGCCGCGGCCATTTTGTGAGCCGCGGTTCCTTCTGTGTGCGGCACACGCGGCTGATTCCTTTCCCTGTAGACGGGATCGCCGCCAGAAGTATTCCCCTCCGGCGATTTTGTTTTATTTCTTTATTTTCTTTTATGCCTTTATTTCTTTATTTCTTTATCTTGTTTTTTCCTCGGAGACGATACCTCGGGGGGGGGGGGGGCGTTGTTACATCCCTGTCCTCCTTCTGGTGCAGAGGGCTGTCTTCAACTTCGCTGCTGTTTTTTGCTATCAGCAGCATATGGGCAAGCCAGTCTTGGCAATGGCATAAGAAATTGCTATACTACAATACCATAATAATCAAAAAAAAAAAAAATATCAAATTGAGGGGAGACAGAGCAGACCCACAGCGCCCTGGTTCAGACACTGACCAAGGGTACGGAGATCAGGGGTTCAGTTTCCCACAGTGACCACTGATCACAGCTGGCTGAGGCATTATTACCACATATATGCCGACGATGTGATGTTATACACACAGCTCGACATAACACAGCCTAACTTCAGTCCACTAGAAGAATGCCTTGACATGCTCCAATCATGGCTTCAGCAAAACAACATGTCAATAAATCACAAAAAAAACAGAGGTCATGTTCATGTCCAAGAAAGCCAATTTCATCCCGCCCACCACAGTCACACTAAACAAAAACATATACGATACAAAGCCTGTAATAAAGTATCTAGGAGTCCTACTTGACAGCAACCTCAAGATGGACAAACACCTCAGAACAGTTAACCGAGCCATCTTTTACAAACTCAAAATCCTTCAACCACTCCGCAATATCCTCGAGAAATCCGACTTTAGGTCTGTTGCTCAAGCACTAAATCATTCCCCACCTGGATTACAGCAATGCCATTCTACAAGGGCTTCCAAAGAGCACACTAAGCATCCTGCAAATGGCTCAGAACGTGGCTGCAAGAGTCATCATGGAAAAGAAAGTCACCGACCACATAACCCCAGTTCTAATGGATCTGCACTGTCTCCCAGTGGCCGCCCGCATCATCTACAAACTACTCATCACAACATTTAAACTCATCAATGGCATCGCACCATCCTACCTCAATAACCTAATCACTATTCAACCTAGCAACAGGAGCAGGAGAACTATGAATCTCAACACCCTATGTATCCCGACCAGCATAAGATCTGTCAAGGCCGAAACAAGCAATAGGGCGTTCACATACTCAGCGCCAATCCAATGGAACCAACTACCGCATGAATTAAGGCTCACAAACAACCTGAACGAATTTAGACGAAAACTGAAAACCTATCTGTTTCAAACCCACTACAACTTGATCTAACTGCGATACCCTACCTCAACCAGATCTCCTCTGCCGCACTCGGCAGCATATAATCTAATAGTATATAGTCATGTATAACTTGTACACCTTGGCAACTAATTCCGTACAAATTGTATATAACCATGTATAGTCTGTACACCTTGGCAACTAATTCTGTACAAATTGTATATATGGGGCCCTCCCCCAATCTACTGAAATCAAATGTATACCTTGATCTGTGTGCTTTAATCAAATATGTATCGTATCCAAATGCTTGTCCCGTGTTACGTAATCATTGACTAATCAAAATGTAAAACTGAAATCTCAATGTACCGTACAATACATTATGATTCTGTAAAGTAAACCGCTGCTGATCGTAGGAAGCAGCGGTATACAAGTGTTTACTAAATAAATAAATAAATAAATAAATTATTTACCATACGGCATTATTCCCTGCCTCCTGGCAGCTGCCCCCCTTCAACCTTGCCTACTAGTTCTTCTGGTGCAGGACCAGTTTTTTCCTTCTGATTCCGTAAGTACCTTGCCTGCACTTGTGGAGCTGCGGGGTGCGGCTCCATGCCTGCGGGATCTCTCTGTGTTATTTGTGGGTCCCGGAGGGGCGCGGCTCCGGAGACAGGCGTCTGTCACCGCTGTGCCTCTGTTTCCCTCACTATGGAGCAGCGCCTGGAAAGTTCCTTGGCTGCTACATCTCAGCCAGGTTCCGATGCTGTGGAGTTGGAATCCCCCCTGGAGGGGCCATCGGGGATGGCTTCTGCGGTGCCTTTGGGCGCAGGGGAGCAGGCAGAGCTCGGCGGTGCTTTGCCCTTGGAGGACTTTTCTCCCGATTTCATTTTGCTGATGCATCAGGCGTTCTGTCGTAGGCGCCAGAGCATGGGCGTTGGTTCCCTTCCTGTTCCAGGGGCGCGGCCGCGCAGTCTCCTGCACCGGTGAGTGCGTCCTCCGGTGCCAAAGCGCCCAAACGTCAGCGTTTGCACGAACCCTTTCAGTCTGAAGCGGATTGGCCGGAAGGCGAAGATCCAGATTTGGACCTGGAAGCGGATGGGGAGGCCTTAGAGGAAGGTGAGCTCCCGGAGCCAGAGGATCAGGCTAAGATTATTCGTGTGTTTCGCCGGGAGGAGTTGCCCGCGCTCGTCACGGAAGCGCTTCAAACTCTCGGTTTGGCCCCTGCGCCGCCGGCCGAGGAGTCTGACGGTGCCGACCCCATCATTCAAGCGGTGCGGCAAAATCAGGTGGTTTTTCCTATTCACAAGGTCATCGATCAGATGATTCAAGCAGAGTGGGATACCCCTGAATCTGGCCTCAAGGGGGTGAAAGTTATGCGCAAGCTGTATCCTATGGCAGACACGGACCTCGAACGGTTTCGCTCTCCTAAAGTAGATGCAGCGGTTTCGGCTGTGACTAAGAAGACCACGATCCCTGTGGAAGGGAGTGCGGTGTTGAGGGAGCCGCAGGACAGGAAAATGGATGGTCTTTTGAAGCAGTCCTTTGAGGCGGACGCGGTTGCGTTGCAGGCCTCCGTTTGTGGAGCATGGGTCGCTCGGGCCTGTCTTCGCTGGGTACAGCGGCTTCGACAGGCGCCGGCCTTGGAAGCCGAAGACTTAGGTGAGCTCCAGCGCTTGGAATCAGGTTCGGCGTATTTGGCGGATGTACACTATGACCTTATCAGGGCACTATCCAATAGCATGGCTTCCTTGGTGGCGACCCGCAGAGCCCTTTGGTTAAAGAGTTGGGCGGCGGAGGGTTCTTCCAAATCGCGGCTAGGCAAGCTGCCTTTTAAGGGTAAGCTGCTTTTCGGTGAGGATCTTGACCGGTTGGTCAAGGATTTGGGGGAATCCAAGGGCGGTCGTCTGCCGGAGGATCGGCCCAAAAGAGGAAAGTTCCTTTCTGCCCCTCGGGGTCAGTCTCGGGACTTTCGTAGGTTTCGCTCTCCCCGCTACGGCGGGTTTCAGCGAGGTAGGTATGTCTTGAGGACTTCGAGCTTTCGCGGCTTTCGAGGAGCCAGTAGAGGATTCGCAGCCGCTGCCCCTGCAACCGCCCGCAAGTCCCAATGAAGGGCAGCGGGTCCAGGCGGAGATTCCAGTGATCGGAGGGCGCCTTTGACGTTTTCTCTCTGCTTGGGCCCACATAACTTCCGATCAATGGGTCTTGGAGATCGTTCGAGACGGGTATGTCCTGGATTTGGCCAGACCCGTGCTCGATTCCTTTGTGGAGTCTCCTTGCCGAGCAGATCGGAAGACTGCTCAAGTCCGACAAACCCTCGATCGTCTGCTTCGGCTGGGAGCGGTGGTTCCCGTGCCTCCGGAAGAATATGGTCTCGGAAGGTATTCCATTTATTTCGTGGTGCCAAAGAAGGATGGGGCTCTTCGTCCCATTTTAGATCTCAAAGGGGTGAATCTCTGCCTGCGGGTGCCGCACTTTCGGATGGAAACCTTACTTTCCGTACTTGTGGCCGTTCGCAGGGGCGAGTTTCTCACCTCGCTCGACCTCACGGAGGCTTATCTACATATTCCTATTCGGGAAGCGCATCAGCGCTATCTCCGGTTCGCTCTACCGTGGGGTCACTTCCAGTTCCAGGCTTTGCCCTTCGGCCTAGCAACCGCTCCTCGAGTGTTCACCAAAATCATGGTGGTCGTGGCAGCGGCGTTGCGCAAGGAAGGGGTGCTGGTGCATCCCTATCTGGACGATTGGTTGATTCGAGGAAAATCTCGTTCGGAGAGCTTGTCGGCGACAGCGCAAGTGGTAGGCCTACTGCAGTCCCTCGGCTGGGTAGTCAACCCGCAGAAAAGCCAGTTGGTTCCGACGCAGTCTCTCGAATATTTGGGGGTCCTCTTCGATACTCACAGGGGCTCCGTTTTTCTTCCCGACCGCAGGGTAGTGGGTCTTCGGACTCTCGTACACCGGTTTCGGCAAGTTCCAGCTCCGTCGGCTTGGCACTACCTTCAGTTGCTGGGAACGATGGCGGCTTCATTAGAGGTAGTATCTTGGGCTCGGTTTCACATGCAGTCGCTCCAGAGGGCCTTGCTATGTCGCTGGTCCAATCAGACCGATTCCCTGAACAAACGTCTTCGCTGCCCGACGGGTGTACGTCGGGACTTGAAATGGTGGCTTCGGCCGGCCTCGCTCCGCGCAGGGATGCCCTTGGAGCAGCCGGACTGGATTCCGCTGATGACGGATGCTTGTCTGACGGGCTGGGGTGCGCACTGCGGCGATCAAGTGACGCAGGGCCTCTGGTCTCCGGAGGAGAGCGGTTGGTTGATCAACCGCTTGGAACTTCGGGCAGTCCGGTTGGCGCTGCAAAGCTTCGAGACCCTGTTATCACACAGGGCGGTGCGGGTTCTCTCCGACAACGCTGCGACCGTGGCGTACATAAATCGGCAAGGCGGCACCGGAAGCTTGGGCATGGAAATGGAAGTCCGGAAGCTGTTCGAATGGGTAGAGCCCAGGCTACTGTCCATATCAGCAGCGCATATTGCCGGGAAGGACAACGTGACGGCGGATTTTCTCAGCAGAGTTCACGTAGATGCCGGAGAGTGGGAGCTCAATCCCAACGTGTTCGAGCAGGTGGTTCTGCGTTGGGGTCAGCCGGTTATGGATTTGATGGCCACGTTCCGGTCTGCGAAGGCGGCTCGGTTCTTCAGCCGTCGACGGGAGCCGATGTCGGAGGGCATCGATGCTCTGTTGCAGGTCTGGCCCTCGAAGGGCCTTCTTTACGTCTTTCCACCGTGGCCGCTTCTCGGGCGTGTGATTCAGCGTATCGAGTCTCACCGGGGTCGAGTGCTGTTGATAGCACCGGATTGGCCCCGTCGTCCTTGGTATGCCGATCTCATGCGGTTGGTGGACGGATCCCCCTGGCGTCTTCCCCTGGACCTGGATTTGTTGTGTCAGGGTCCTCTTCGCATGCCGCAAGTAGGGAGATTCTCTCTTACGGCTTGGCTATTGAAAGGGCGCGGCTAAGGAAAAAGGGTTATTCGAAAGCGGTCGTAGCGACTTTGCTTCAAGCTCGCAAGAGGTCCACTTCGCTAGCCTATGTCCGCGTCTGGCGTATTTTTGAGGATTGGTGTTCCCGGCGTCAGGTTCGAGCGGCTACGGCTTCTCTTCCTGTGCTGTTGGATTTTCTGCAAGACGGGTTTGCCAAAGGATTGGCCGCCAGTTCCTTACGGGTACAGTTGGCGACGCTTTCCTGCTACAGAGGTAAAATTCAGGGCGTAACGCTGGGTGCTCATGCTGATGTGGTACGCTTCTTGAGGGCTGTTTCTAGGCTGCGTCCGGCTCGCCGGATTTCTGTCCCTGCTTGGGATCTCAACTTAGTCTTGCATGCTCTCAGTGCGGCTCCCTTTGAGCCTCTCTCGCGGAGTTCGGTGAAGGATCTGACCCTTAAGACGGTGTTCTTAGTGGCGATTTGCTCGGCTCGCCGCATTTCGGAGCTTCAGGCTCTTTCTTGCAGGGAGCCCTTCCTTTCGTTCTCCGATCAGAAGGTGGTACTCCGCCCAGTGCCTTCCTTTTTGCCTAAGGTGTCTTCTGCCTTTCATTTGAATCAGGTGGTGTCGCTTCCAGTGCTTCCCGCGTCGGCGGAGCAGGGTTCCGATCGGGGTCTCAGTCGGTTGGACCTTAAGAGTTTTGCGTCGATATTTGAAAGTCACTAGCGCTTTCCGCAAATTGGATCGTTTGTTTGTTCTCTTTGGAGGGCCTCGGAAAGGTGAGGCGGCGGCAAAAGCTTCCATTGCCCGGTGGATTAAAGAAGCGATTGGCTCGGCCTATCTGTTGCGAGGTCGGGTACCGCCTGTCGGTCTGCGGGCTCACTCTACCAGAGCGCATGCGGCGTCCTGGGCGGAGTTTAGCTTGGTTTCGCCGGTGGAGATCTGTAAGGCGGCTACGTGGTCTTCTATGCACACTTTCAGTAAGCACTATCGTCTTGATGTTTTGGCGGTGGGCGATGCCGGTTTTGGTTCCGCGGTGTTGCGTGCCGGCTGGAATAATCCCGCCCGTTAGTCTGCTTTGTTACATCCCATACGTAGAGGACTAAGCTGGAGGAACGATAAGGAAATAGTAATTACACTTACCTGGTAATTGTAGTTCCTTGAGAGACGACAGCTTAGTCCTCCTGCCCTCCCTTTGGTGTTTTGGCTCGGCACGCCTTTGGTTCAGATGTCGCTATTCACAATTGAGTGTGTTCCTTGTTTCCTTTTTTTTTTCTTTCTCTGGCTGCTTATGCTGCGGCAGAGGCGAGACCTTCTATTTGGGTCTGTTTCAATGGACTACTATGTTAAAAAAAAAAACAAAAAAAACTAATCCAAGGGTTCTAATTCTACTGATGGTTTCTCTGCTTAAAGGTTAGCTATTTCTTTGAGTTTGCTTTGACAGTAGTTCACTGGGGTGGATGAGATGGCCAGGATGCTGTTACCAGTGATGCTGAAATTTGATTGGTCCAGTCTTCATGCTGCAGGAGGAGGTACACAACCCATACGTAGAGGACTAAGCTGTCGTCTCTCAAGGAACTACAATTACCAGGTAAGTGTAATTACTATTTTCTTGCAAGTTCATTATTACCTTTTGTTTGCTCAGTCGTAATCCAGCTTTATTCCGAAGTGGTTCACTACAGTTGTAGTTTGCAGTGCTGTGTATTTGTGATGGCTCACAGAGCCAGAGGTTGCGTCAACTCTCCGGACAGTTTTTGTTTTATTTGTGGGGAATATACCGTGAAAAAGCGGCAGAGGAAAAGTATATTTCGCCTATTTCGGTTTGAAGTTAGGCGATCAAGACAAACCGTGGGCTCCTCACAAAGTGTGCAAGACATGTGAGGAAGATCTACGCTTATGGATGAAAGGTAAAAAACAAGCATTTCGTTTCGGAATACCTATGATGTGGCGTGTGAACAAAGAGACCACAGCAGTGACTGCTATTTTTGCTCTTGCATTGTGAAGGGATACAACTTAAAAAATAAGAACGTAATAAGTTACCCCAACCTTCCCTCAGCAATTAGGCCTATGCCTCATAGCAACGAAGTACCTGTGCCTGAACCACCAAAATCTTTGGATCATATTTGTGTGGACGGTTCTGATCATGATGAGACTCATCAGATGGCTTTTCCCGATGAGTCCAGTACTTCCGAGTTTGAAACTGAACCAGATCCGAAACCTGAACTTTTCTCTCAAGCTGAATTGAATGATTTAGTCCGGGATTTAGGACTCCCAAAAGATGCTGCCCAACTGCTAGGTTCTCGGCTTAAACAGAAAAATCTATTGTCACCAGGAACAACTTTTTATTGTTACCGCAACCGCGAGACACAATTTTTGAAGTATTTCAGCAAAGAGGAAGATTTGGTATTTTGCAACGATATATACGGAGTGATGGAAAAGTTTAAACTCAAGTATGATCCTGCTGAATGGCGGCTGTTCATTGATTCGTCAAAAGACAGCATAAAAGGTGTTCTTCTTCATAATGGCAACACATTCGCTTCAGTTCCTATTGCTCACTCTGTTATTCTCCAAGAAAAATACGAGAATTTGGCCCTGATTCTTCAGAAGATTCGTTATGATGAGCATAAGTGGATGATTTGTGGAGGCTTTAAAATTCCATGCTATTAGGGCAGCAATCCGGTTTCACCAAATATCCCTGCTTCCTTTGCTTGTGGGATAGCCGGGCCCGCGACCTACACTGGGGGAAAAAAGACTGGCCAATTCGGGAGTATTTGAGACCCGGTGAGAAAAATGTTCTTCATGAGAGCTTGGTACCTCGTGATAAAATTCTATTACCACCTCTCCACATTAAGTTGGGTCTCATTAAGCAATTCATCAAGTCCCTTCCAAAAGATGGTGAGTGCTTTCGGTACCTTTGCTCAAAGTTCCCCCGACTTTCTGAAGCAAAGCTAAAGGAAGGAGTGTTTGTTGGCCCTGATATAAGGAAACTCATTTCAGATGGAGCATTCGCTGAAACGATGTCTGAGAAGAAAAAAGAAGCCTGGGATTCCTTCAAGGATGTTGTTCTCAAATTCTTGGGGAACAGGCGGGATGAGAACTATAAGGATATTGTTGCCAGGATGCTCAATGCCTTCAAAGAACAAGGCTGTAACATGAGCCTGAAAGTCCATTTCTTGCACTCCCATGTGAACTACTTTCCCGAAAACTTGGGGGCGTACAGTGAAGAACAAGGTGAAAGGTTTCACCAGGACATCAAGGACGCAGAGAGAAGGTACCAAGGAAGATGGAACACCACTATGATGGCTGATTTCTGCTGGTTGCTGCTGCGGGAAACCCCAGATGAAAAATACGCCAAGCAGCGCACCAAGAGAAGCATTCGGGGGAAGAAGAAACGGGCCCACCAGGAGATTGATTGACCCAAGAATGACTTTAAAATCTAAACTGTGTTGACAAATATCGTGTTTTTACTAAACTTTGAAATAAAAATTTGCTAGTTATTACCACAGTGTCGGATCTCATTTATTAGAA
The DNA here is from genome assembly GCA_033557465.1 of Ichthyophis bannanicus. NCBI lineage: Eukaryota > Metazoa > Chordata > Amphibia > Gymnophiona > Ichthyophiidae > Ichthyophis > Ichthyophis bannanicus. The sequence continues at coordinate 1,577,185,425 of CM066032.1, forward strand.
TTTTATTTTCACACCATCGGGTGTTTGTCTTCATGTATTGCAATGGTGCGGTTTGCGTTTTCTATTCTTACATACATACCTGTACAACATTTTTTGCACATTTCTTTGCTTTGCTTTGCTTTGCTTTGTGTCTAACCTCGCTCTTATATGCTCAATGTTTGTGCACATGTATGTGGCTGTTTTAAGTGCAGACAATTTTGCTACCATCACAGTGTGTTTTGTTGACATTACTCTATTCTTATGTGCTGCCTTGTTACAATTTTCTTTATTCTTATTTGAATAACTACTAAACAATTAGTATAAAGAATTCATCCAAGAAACTTTTATCTCGATCGCACTCAATCTGAAACGTTCACCTCAAACTGCTAACCCAATGTAGCAAAAAATCTGTACGTGATGGAGCAAATTGGTTACCAGATTTGGATTCAGCGCACCAAAAAACGTAAAAATCAATCGAAACATTAGAGGCAGTTTAAAAAAATTTTTTTTTAGTGTACCTGTGTAATCAGATAAAGCTTTCATTTAAAAAAAAAAGTGCAATAAAATATGCATAATTTAATATGCAAATATATACATATGTCCGCTACCTCAACCCCTTCCACCATGTCATCCCGCTTAATGTTCATTCTTCTCTAATTCCACCCCACATCAAAATGAGTTTGATAGATGGTGTTGGTCCTAGCCGGACCATCACACCATTTCCTCTTCGTCTCTCCGGGCCAGTCCAGGAACTGTGGGGTAGTCAACCTCCTCCAGCAGCTCAGGACTGAAAACTCAAAGTCTTGCTGACAGCCTATCAAGCTCCCTCTGGTGTCAGAGACTCAGTCTTTCAGTCCTCAGCAGCTGGATAGGACGTGGCTAACAGGCTCCCTGAGAGACGAAAAGGAATAAAGTGTTAGTGTAGTGTAGACGCAGGAAAGTGTGTTTTTTCCACTGGTTGGTCCTAGCAGGGCTATTAAATCCAGAGCAGCGGGGCCTGACACTAGAGGTAGAGCCTGCCTCAATTAGCTCCTTCAGGAATCCCCAGAAGCACAGGGAGGATATGGGAGCCCCAAATTGCAGTCCTCTGTTCTCAGTGCCGGTTTCTGTCACACCCGTGGGCAGTGGATGTGAGCAGAGTTCAGTTATAGCAAGCGGCTGTGCAGGTAGGACATCCAGGGGAGCTGTAGGTCGGCGCCGCGGTAAGTGGCCGTCGAATAGCTCTGAGAAGAGTTGATTTGGCTTGATTCAAGCGCATGCTGCCGAGAGCGGCAGCGTGCGCACAGTGCGGATGTCAGCGGGGTCTCTTGGGGCCAGGGATTTGCTGTATTTGTTTTCGCATGGGGAGTTGTGTAGAAAGGCTCTTCAGGGGTGTAATGGAGGCTAAGGCGGCGTCGGCTGAGGGTTCGGAGCAGAATCGAAGCTCGGAGAAGGCGGGAACGGTGGCCATTTTGTCTGTGGCAGCTGTTCCTCCCGCGCTTCACAGCAAAGCCGGGAAAAGGAAAACAAAAGCAAAAAGGCCTTCTCCGGAGGTAGGGCAAGGGCTATTGCCTGTGTTGCAGGGACCTTTAGAATCAGTGTTCTCAGCTGCTTTATTCTATTCTTACATAAAGCTTATTGTTTGAAGGTAGAACAGAACCTGAGCAAGCCTCAGTCATCCAGCATGGGTAGCATGCCTAAGGAGGAAATTTCTGTGGCAGATCCCGGAGAGGGTACCTCCCTCAAGGCTCTGGGTGCAGAAGCAGGCTTTGATGCCTTCGGGCCACAGCTCTGTGCGCTTCAAGGGACAGAAGAGGGAGAAATTCTCTCGGAAGGGGTTTTGGATTCCTGGGCTCTTGGTGAGTTGGAGGAAGGAGAAATTGCGCCTGGTGAAGATCCAAATATTTTCAGGGTTTTTCGCAAGGAAGAGCTGGGTGCTCTTATTTCCCAGTCCCTAGGGGCTTTAAACATTTCGCTACCGACAGTGCAGGAGGAACCGCTAGAAGATCCTTTACTCCAAGGGTTTAAACTGGAGCAGCGGTGTTTTCCAGTTCATAGGGTTATTAGGCAAATGATTGATTCGGAATGGGAGTGTCCTGTGGCTTCCCTGAGAGGTAGCCAGGCAATTGGGCAGCTTTACCCTGTTCCTCAAGAGGATAAGGAGTTACTGCGTATGTCTAAGGTGGATGCGCTGGTGGCAGCGGTGACAAGGAAGACTACGATTCCGGTGGAAGGCGGTGCGGCTCTGAAGGGTATTCAAGACCGTAAACTAGAGGCGCTACTTAAGCAGGCGTTTTGATTCGAGTGCGCTGTCCCTACAGGCATCCATTTGTGGAGCATATGTCTCTAGAGCTTCTATTCGCTGGCTCCAGGGGGACTCGGTTGTCGATAAAGAAGGGAGTTCTTCCTCAGATGGAGCTCGGTTAGAGTCAGCAGCAGCATATCTGGCGGACGCCTTTTATGATCTGGTCAGGATTGCGGCGAAGTCCATGACTTCGGTGATTGCTGCTCAAAGGTTTCTTTGGCTGCGGAATTGGACAGCGGACGCATCCTCTAAGACCCGACTCAGTAAACTCCCCTATAAGGGTAAGCTACTCTTTGGGGAGGCCCTTGAAAAGATTCCAAGGGAGGCCGGCTCCCGGAGGATCGCCCGAAGGGTCTAGACCTGTGTCGCTAGCGAGAGGGCAAGGTAGGGACGTTCACAGATTCCGAAGTTCTCGGTTTGCCCCTTATCAGAGAGGCCATTTTGTTGCGCGGGGCCAGTCCTTTCGAGAAGCGCGGGGGATTGGCAGGGGATATTTCAGTTCCCAGCAGAATACCCCTAAGAAGCCACAATGAAGGGCGGCCGGCTCAGGCGGAGCCTCCAGTGGGGGGACGGTTACAGCAGTTTTACTCCATCTAGGCCGACATTACCATGGATCAATGGGTCCTGGAGATCATCCGCGAAGGATATGCTCTGGAGTTTGCTCAACCGCTAGCAGATGCATTTCTGATCTCTCCTTGCGGATCTCAGGCAAAGGGGATGGCAGTGAGCAGCACGCTCCAGCGTTTGATGCAACTACAAGCGGTGGTGCCGGTCGCTCGAGAGCAATACGGCTCAGGTCAATACTCGATTTATTTCGTAGTTCCCAAAAAGGAAGGCTCTTTTCGCCCCATTCTGGATCTCAAGCATGTAAACCGTATTTTGAGGGTGTCGCATTTCCGCATGGAGACTCTGCGGTCTGTAGTCCAAGCGGTAAACCGGGAGAGTTTCTGACCTCCATAGATCTAATGGAGGCCTATCTGCACATTCCAATCAGGCCGGATCATCAAAGATTCCTGCGGTTTGCCATACCCATGGATCATTTTCAATTTTGGGCTCTACTGTTTGGTCTGGCTACGGCTCCATGCACTTTCACGAAGGTGATGGTAGTGGTGGCAGCGGCATTGTGGAAAGAAGGAATTCAGGTACATCTTTATCTGGACGATTGGTTGATTCGGGCAGGATCTCAGGACGAGTCAATCACGGCGACCGCACGGGTGGTTCAGTTCCTGGAACAACTTGGTTGGGTGATAAACCAGTCCAAGAGTTGGTTGATTCCAGTGAGGTGGTTGACGTATCTCAGAGCTTTGTTTGATACCAAGGAAGGAGCAGTTTTTCTGCCCGAGGACAGGATACAAAAGCTGTGGAAGCAGGTGGCGCCTTTTTGAGGCTACAGGCGCCTACGGCGTGGAGATATCGACAACTGCTGGGGTCCATGGCAGCGGCTTTGGACTTGGTTCCGTGGGCCAGAGCTCATATGCGTCCGCTTCATCAGGCGCTGCTATCCCAGTGGTCTCCATAGCATCAGTCTCTGACTCACAAGCTGGTTTGCCCAGAGGATGTGTGCTTCAGTCTCCAATGGTGGCTGGACCCACGGCGTGTTCATGCAGGGGTTCTGCTGGTGCAACCGGAGTGGGTGTTGCTTACCACGGATGCCAGCCTATCGGGCTGGGGAGTGCATTGTTTGGCGCAGGTAATGCAAGGAGTCTGGTCCGTGGAAGAGGCCTGTTGGTCGATCAATCGCTTGGAGATGAGGGCAGTAAGCCTGGCTCTTCGGCACTTCGTCGGTCTGGTCGAGGGGAGAGCGGTTCGTGTTTTCTCCGACAATGCGGTGATGGTCTCCTATATCAACAGGCAAGGAGGCACGGGCTGTACGTCCCTGTCAGAAGAGAGTCAGAAGTAAGAATGTTTATAGTAACCTAGAATGTAAATACCTAGCCTAGAACCTGTATATAGTTTACCCAGTTTAACCCAAGTTTATCAACCCTGTTCTCTGTAAGTCCAGTACGGGCCCCGTGACTGGACAAAGTTGATGTTATTTGTAAACCGAGCTGAAATTGAAAGCACGATATAGAAAATACTTTAAATAAATAAATAAATTTAAATAAATAAGTTGCTGCAGTGGGCAGAGGACCATCTAATGGCCATCTCAGAGGCGCATGTAGCTGGAAGAGACAACGTACAGGCCGACTATCTCAGTCGGAATATCTTAGACCCCGGGGAGTGGGAGCTAAACGCAGCTGTGTTTCACGACATAATGGTTCGCTGGGGACAGCCAGTCATGGACCTCATGGCTACCTTCGGGAATGCCAGAGCATCGCGGTTTTACAGCAGATACAAGGTTCACATGTCGGAGGGACTCGACGGTCTGGTTCAGCCATGGCCATTGGGGCAACTGTTGTATGTGTTTCTCCCATGGCCATTGATTGGCTGAGTGATACAGAGAATCGCGAGCCACAGGGGGGAAGTGATTCTCATTGCCCCGGATTGGCCCAGGAGGCCTTGGTATGCAGATCTGATGCGACAGCTCGTGGATTCTGCTTGGAGACTTCCCAGTCGGATTAATCTCTTTGAGTCAAGGACCAGTTTTAATGCCACAGGTGGATCAGTTCTTGCTTACGGCTTGGCTGTTGAGAGGGAAAGGCTCCAGCGGCGAGGGTACTTGTCGTCAGTGATTGCTACCTTACTGAAATCCAAGAAGAGGTCGACTTCTCTGGCGTATGTCCACGTTTGGCGCATCTATGAGGGCTGGTGTGGAGAACAAAAAGTAAGACCGTTCTCCGCTTCCTTGCTGACGATTTTGTCCTTTCTTCAAGGAGGTCTAGAAAAGGGTCTAGCTCTGAGTATTCTCAAGGTTCATCTGGCTGCCTTGGCTTGTTATAGATGGAAAGTGTTGGGTAATGGCTTGTCAGCACACCTGGATGTGCAACGCTTTCTTAAGGCAGCAAGGATCATATGTTCTCCCGTGAGATTGGTGGTACCAGCTTGGGATCTGATTTTAGTTTTGGATGCCTTAACACAGTTTCCCTTTGAGCCGGAATCCGCAGCGGGTCTTAACGAGCTTTCTGGGAAGACAGCATTTCTAGTCGCCTTGTGTTCAGCTAGAACAGTGGTTCTCAACCTTTTTTTGTACCGTGACCCCTTTTACCATTGGTCAACTTGTGGTGACCCCCAATGATAAAATCAAATGCGTCTCTCTTCCTTTACCGTTAACACATTGTCGCTTAATCATTTGTTGAATTATTAAGATATTATAGGCCTTTGCAATATGTTTTTATTTATAAAATTTACTTATTTAAACTAATCACAATAACAAGTAACAATATTTGATTTCAAAATGATGATGATTTTGTAGTCAAATCACTAATATCAAATATAATTATTTTTTCTACCTTTGTTGTCTGACCAATTTATTCTCTGATTATGCTGGTCCCGATCTGAGGCTTCTGCTTTCCTGTCTTCTCTTAGCTCTCTTTCTGTGGTCTATGGTCCATCTGCCATTTCTTATCTCTTCTTTCGTTTTCTTCATTTCTTTCCATCAGCCTATTTCCAGTCCCAGTAACCCTCCCCAGTATCAGCCCTTTTCCAGTCCTCACTCTCAGTACCTTCCAATGACAACTTGCATTCCCATGACTGCCACTGGTGTCCATTCCCTTCCAGTCCCCCTCCTTCCCCACTGACTAGTCCCTTCTAGTACAAATACCATGGCAGCCCCTCTCAGATCCACTCTCTTCCAGTTCCATTCTCCCATCCCCTCGTATCAGCCCATTTGTAGCCTTAGTCCCCAGTTTTCTTCCAGGGCCAGCAGCTCTATCCTTCCCTCCCCACAATCAGCCCATTCCCAGTCAAAGCCCCCCCAATGAGCTCGCTTCCAGTGCTAATCCCCCCTCAACCCCATTACCAGTGCTAGCCTCCCCTAATCAGCCCAATACCAGTCCTACCCCCCCATAAGCTCATTACCAGTCCTAGCCTCCCCTAATCAGCTCATTTCCAGTGCTAGTCCCTCCTCAACCCCATTACCAGTGTTAGCTTCCCCTAATCAGCTCATTTCTAGTGCTAGTCCCTCTTCTACCCCATTACTAGTGCTAGGCTCCCCTAATCAGTCCATTACCAGTCCTAGCCTCCCCAATTAGCTCATTTCCAATGCTAGTCCCCCATCAGTCCATTACCAGTCCCAACCCTCCCTTGATCAGTCCATTCCCAGTCCTAGCCTTCCCTAATCAACCTATTACCAGTCCTAGCCCCCCCATCTGCCCATTATAATCCTAACCCACACTGTCTCTCCCCTCTGTCCAGCATTTATCCCCCATCTGTCCAGTATGTCCCCCTGTCTCTTCCCTTTGTCCATGTCAGCCCCCCCTCTGTCCATGTCAGCCCCCTCCCTCTATCCATCCACACCGCCATATCAGCCCCCCTCCATCCCTCCATGTCAGCCCTCCCCTCCCTCCCTCCATGTCAGCCCTCCCCTCCCTCCCTCCCTCCATCCATCCATGTTAGTCCCCTCCCTCCATGTCTGCCCCGTTACAGGTTCCCTGCTCCCCTCTCCCCATGTCTTCCTCCTTCTAATGCAGCCGCGGCTCCCTGCCTCTTAAGGAACCGCGGCTATGTCTGTAAAACTGTTGCGGAGCCTTTCTGTCTCTAAACGGGCTCCATGCAGCATTGTCCCGCCTCCAAAGGAAATGGTAAACAACTTCCTTTGGAAGCGGGACAGTGCTGCACGGAGCCCGTCAAGAGGCAGGAAAGCTCTGCAATGGCTTTACAGGCACAGCCGCGGTTCCCTAAGAGGCAGGGAGCAGCGGCTGCATTAGAAGGGAGCGGTGAGTTTGCTGCTGCCGAGAAGTGGACTCGGCAGCGGCAGCAACTTGTGCGGATTTTTTTTTTTTTTTTTACGGCAGAGTGAGGTGACCCCCGCTAAATCCTGTGGCGACCCCTGTGGGTGTCGCGACCCACAGGTTGAGAACCGCTGAGCTAGAAGAATCTCGGATCTCCAAGCGCTATCATGTAGGGCTCCCTATATTCAGTTTTCAAAGAAAAGGTGGTATTACGGCCGGTGCCGTCGTTTCTGCCCAAAGTAGTTTCCAGTTCTCATCTGAATCAGTCGATTTCTCTCCCGACTTTTCGGCATGTGGAGGGCAGTAACGGAGGTCATGCTCTTCGGAAGTTAGATATGGGAAGAGTTCTCCGGAGATACCTCCGGCAGACGGAGCCCTTTCGGAGGTTGAACAGGTTGTTTGTGGTTTTTGGAGGACCTCGCAAGGGGGAGGCAGCTTTTAAAGCTTCCATTGCCTGATGGGTGAAGCAGGCGATCACGGCAGCCTATGGGACATAGGGCAGATTGCCTCCTCCAGGGCTCAGAGCTCATTCCAAAAGAGCACAAGCAACTTCTTGGGCGGAGTTTGCGTTGTGAGGGAGGAGTGGTCTAGTGGTTAGGACAAGGTACTTCAGGCCGGAGGGCCAGGGGTTCAAGTCCCACCTGGGGACAGCAATCTCAGGCCAGAGGGACTGAGATTTCTAGTCCTATAGGCACTCCTTGTGGTCTTGGGCAAGCCACTTAACCCTCCATTGCCCATGTTCCCTGTAAGTATTAGCGTATGTGTGTCATATCCCCTCGTGTTAAATGTATCCCCCAATTGACCGCTTTGACCCGGTGAAAAGCGGAATATAAATACAGCTAAATAAATAAATGGTTCCTCCGGTAGATATCTGTTGCGTGGCGATCTGGTCATCGCTTCATTCCTTTGCTAGGCACTATCGGTTGGATGTTCACGCAAGAGAAGACACAAATGTTGGGGTGTCAACCTTGATAGCGGGGCTCGCTGGATCCTCCCGTTTTTAGGGACTGTTTTGGTACTTCCCTACAGTTCCTGGACTGGCCTGGAGAGACGAAGAGGAAGGAGAAATTAGACCTTACCTGCTAATTGTCTTTCCTTGAGTTCTCTCTGGGCCAGTCCAGGGCCCACCCAGTTGGTCTGCGAGTCTCTTGGTTAACGGACAGTGGCTTATTGGAATTTCGTTAGAAGGGTCGGGGACACTTGGGGTCTTCTGACCAGGAATGAAGACAGGTTTTATTAAGAAGTTTAGGTTCGGAGTGGCTGCAGTTTGGATCTCCCTCTACAGGACGGGGGGAAGGAGGGAGATGTAGAGGTAACTCGGAGGCGTTTGGATTTAAAAAAAAAAAGAAAGAAAGAAAGAGAAAAATACAATTGGAACAATAGGAATTAATGATGAATGGCAACACTGATTGCGGTGTGGAAGTGAAAGTTCCAGGAAGGATATTAAGTTTGTTGTTTTTGCTAAGGTTTCATAAGTGTGTTATGTTAAAGTTTAGTTATAGACTGCTTTGACAATAGGAGACTGAGTCTCTGACACCAGAGGGCGCTTGATAGGCTGTCAGCAAGACTTTTAGTTTTCAGTCCTCAGATGCTGGAGGAGGTTGACTATCCCACAGTTCCTGGACTAGCCCGGAGAGAACTCAAGGAAAGACAATTAGCAGGTAAGGTCTAATTTCTCCTTTTTTTTTTTCAAACTAAAATCAAACTGAAAAATGGTGCACTTAATTTGCTAAGGGCCTTTTCCCCCTTTTTTACCTTTGCTGGGAAAAGTAGCATAGTATCTGTTAGTCCACTTGAAAACCTAAAGATAGTCAACCCCCCACAAAAGTTACCCTTTCTATTGAAAGATAGTTAAGAAATGTATTAAGTTCAATAAGAAGTCTCTCCTGAGTTTTTTGTTTGTTTGTTTGAAAGACTAATCAATAAGCTGAGCTCAAAATATATTACAACTTTAAGGTGAAAAAGTCATCCAATATCTTCTATCACATATTAAACCAACCATTGCGAGTAGAAATGAGTTAACTTTAAAACTGTGAGCTAGGCAAATTTTGACATTTTATTTATAAGTGAATGTATAAATAAGCCACAGATGTAAATCAAAATTAAGCCAAGTGACAGTGGAAAAAGAGGCATGTGTCTTAGGCAAAAAGAAACGTGGTTGAGTTGCCATTGGTATGCTCAAGCTTAACCTGTTTTGAATCCCTGTGCTATGAATATTCTGCAGTCCTTTTGTCGGTATAATTTTAAATTTAGTGCTCTCTGTTACAGGTGCAAAGCAATGGAGATCACTTTCTCATCAGGTAATCATATTCTTTCTGTATTCTTTATTCATACATTTGTTATACCATCCTAGGCACAGTAAGATTGACATTAAGATTGTTTACAAGCATCATAAAAGTGGCTGACAAACAAATAATGCACAGACATATAACAACACAGTACATGGATAATACATTAGGTGCAAAATAAGCAGGGGTGTGTGTAAAAAAAATAATATCAAAACCTATCACAAAATATGGATAACACAGTGCGGGTATAAGGAAATCTGTATGGGTAGTAATCAATATTCAGTACACAATAATAAGTAGCCTTACAACTTAAAGGTAATCTCTATAAACGAGTCAAAAAAACCAAACCATGGGGGAGGGGGCGATATTCAGTGGCAGTGGCTAATGCTGATGAAATGGCTAGCTGTCGACGCTGAGCACTGAAGTCAGATATTCAGTGCCGTGAACATATCCGGCCACTGGCACTGAATATCTGGCATGGACAGATAACTAGTAGGCTAATCAGTTAGTGGCAATATTCAGCCACTGGCCAATTAGCCACTTGAGTTAAAGTTAGTCCAGCCATTAAAGTGCCTAACTTTAGCCACTTTGGGATAAGTGGCTAGCTGCTGAATATTACTGGTAGACGATTATACCCAGGTGCCACCTCCACTCCACCCCCAGAATGCTCTGATGCTAGCTGGTGGCGTGGAGGTTGCACCTGTGGAACAGCATTTAGATAGGTGTAGGTCTGCAAACCACCTAAATGCCTTTGAATATTCCCCCCTCCCATGTCTTCAATAGCTTCTTAAACCTTTTATTGGAGGTTTCTAACTGAATATTTAAAGGGAGCGAGTTCCAAAGCGCTAGTGCAGTGTAAGCAAAGGTTGCATTACGGATCCATTCAAATCCGTTTTTCCCATAGGAGGAAATTACTAATAGTTGTGCTTGGAAGGATCTCAAGTAACATTTTGGGCAATATGGAATTAAAAGGGACGAAAGATAAAAAGGGAAGCCTGTAGAGAACAATTGATGAACCAATATCAGAATCTTGAATTTTTACAGCAAGAAATGGGTAACCAGTGTTCTTTAATTAATAGTGGTGTCATGTGATCTGTACAACAGGCAGGGCCGGATTTACCTTGAGTGAGGCCCTACGCCAACAAAAATTGTGGGCCCCCAGAAAAGATAAAAACGAGCACGCCGGATCAGCTGCGCGCTGTTGGCCCTGACGTCATAATTTAAACTGGGAATCCCAAAAGCCAAACTTGGAATGTACAACACTGTAGAAATAAAACTATACATTAATTTGCTCTTGTACTACACAAAACGCAGACGTTAATGATGCACATTTACCAGAGCTGACATATTCCAATTAATAAATTCAAATTAAAGAGATATTTTTCTACCTTTTTGTGCATTTTTTTTCAGCTGCAATTGCTCCAGCCACTTTCTTCTGGTTTCTTCGTGTCAGCCCACCTCCAGTCTTAACCCCCCCAGCCCATTTCCAGCCCCAGCCCCCCCCCCCATCGGCTCAAGTACAATTTAATAAAAAAAAAAAACGCTGGCTGCTGCCACGGCAGCATGGACTGTCCCACGGGGCCCCCTCTGCCCGGCTGAATCCCTCCCTCCGCGACGGCTGAGCCCCTCCGTGCCGACTTTGAGAGGCGCGAAGGGAGAGTGTCTCCCTCGCGTCTCTGTTAAGCCTGCTGGGGCAGATGGGAAATTTCCCATCAGCCCCTGCGGGCTTAACAGAGACGCGAGGGAGACACTCTCCCTTCGCGCCTCTCAAAGCCGGCACGGAGGGGCTCAGCCGGGCAGAGGGGGCCCCGCGGGACAGTCCATGCTGCCGCGGCAGCAGAGGGGGCCCCGTGGGACAGTCCATGCTGCCGCGGCAGCAGCCAGCATTTTTTTTTTAATTTAATTTTAAAAAAGCTAACAATTTCTTCAATTTTTGTGGGCCCTTGCCAGCTGTGGGCCCTATGCCACGGCGTAGCTGGCGTATAGGTAAATCCGGCCCTGACAACAGGCATTATGAATGAGTTTAACAGCAGCGTTCTGGATGAGTTGTAGTGAACTGTCATGGTGGCATCCCCTAGTGGCCAAAGGCGGTAAGGGCATGCTGTACAACATTTTTTATTTTTAAGGAGCGTGGGGTATTTTAAGGCCAAAATGGAGATTGGTCTTAGGTATTTCAGCTCCTTGTGAGAACTCAATAAGTAAGCCACGAGTGTAGGGAAACAAGGCTTTTATTTCCCCTCTGTGCAAGGGTTCATTAAGACACTAGAAATTAAAGAATGTCCTTTGTTCATAAAGGCTCTAGTAATAAGTAGGTAAAACCAATTGTTAATATCTTCACAATTAGTTGAAAGGTTAAAGGGAGGAATTCAATTCATTCCAGGGCAAAGCAATTAAACAAGACTTCTTCTTATTTACAAGGTGGCTATGGATTCTAGGCTAGAAGCCATACACAAACTACAATCCATAGCTTCTTCCTGAGGAATGGGAATAGTGTTTGCATTTTCTATTTCCATCAATTCTGCTTCACTATTTTCCCCTTCAGAGCACACGCTGTCCCTGGCAGTTACAGCTTTACATGGACTGTCTCTGGTATCTTGCCTCCAATAAGACTGTGCTTTAAAGTCTTTTGGTAGTTCTTCAAACCACTCTGGTTTCTTTCCTCTTCTTATAAAGTGAGTTTTAGCTTTAGCAGTGCTTTTAGGAGTTAAGCTTTCATTAGCAGGAATAAAACTTTCATACCTTGAGTTTCTGTAGCTTGAAGCTCTGGAGCCTTCTCTCTCATGAACGTCTCTGTGACAACAGGTTTTCTGTCAGTAGCTTCTGGGCAGTGCTGGACTTCCTGAAAGCTTAGTAAAACCTGGTGCAGATTCTCCAGCTCTATGCTTCAGTGACAAAGTAGCTTTGTTAGAAACTCCTTCCCTTCGGGTACCTGATAAAACTTGTTCAGCATACTCCAATGCCTGCAGGCTTTCCTCCAAGCCTGGCTCTCTGGCTCTCGGTATATGTCTTTCAGCTTTGGACTCAGGAACGTTGCTTAAGCAGGGAGTGGCATACCCTCCAGCCTGACTGCTTTCCTTAGCAGACTCCCTCTGAACAGCGGCTCTCGTAGCTTGGCCCCTCTGAACTCTACCTCTGTCAATTCTGTCCTTTTGGGCTTGCTCAAGGAGGATTCCTTCTTTCAGGTCTCTCCTTCCTTCTTCAGCCGTAATCCTTGTTCCTTCTCCTTCTGCGTCTGAATCTGTGTCTGCGTCTGCTTTGCTAGCATTAAGCTTCCGTTTATAAAGGGATCTTCCCTTTGAATCTCCCGGGCTCATTTCCAGGTGCAACTGGTTAGCTTTCCTAGCCTCATTAGCTTCTGTAGAGTCAATCCTGCCCCCTCTAGCTGTGCTTTGAGGTAATTGCACACCTAGAGCTCTGTGAAAAACAGAGTTTCTTTTCAACTCTGCATCTTTATTGGCACCAGCCTCATGACAGAACATAAGAAATGCCATACTGAGTCAGACCAAGGTACATCAAGCCCAGTATCCAGTTTCCAAAAGTGGCCAATCCAAGTTTTTAAAAAGGTACATATATTCCCCAATGCTTATCCCAGGATAAGCAGTGGATTTCCCTGGCCTCTTTAATAATGGTTTATGGACTTTTCCTCCAGCCATTTGAAAACTGCGGTGAATTTGACTGTGAACAATTACAAAGTTGAAGAGTCCGATGGAGATGGGTTTCATTGACTACAGGCGCCCATAACATCATAAGTGCTCGGTGGCCTTTCTGCCAGACTGCTGATAACCACACCATCACCCACTGTTGATAGTTAACTGTGCTTGACTCCCAATTCTCAGCCAGCATACAGCGGCGTTGCTTCAGCAAGTGGCCTGCTATAAATGACTGAAGTCCAGCGATCGCACCACAACTTGCCTGCACACACGCCCACGTTATCTGCCAGTTATCGGTGGAGAGGCCTGTCCTCACACCTGTGCACGTGCTCTGCCAGACATCGGGGGAGCAGCCTGAATGCGAAAGATTGTCAGTGCATCAGGGCATCACAGCAGAGCAGGCAGAATGAAATGCCGTCTTTCACTAGCAAGGCTCCTTCTGTTGATTGTCTTTCTCTCCTGCCAGTGATCCCCATTTCGGCACAAGCAGGGGAACTAGACCTCAGCAATTAAGTATGTGTGGCGGCTGGGCCTACTATGACTGCAGCGTCTGGAATCTCGCTTGACAGCAGCTTTCCCCATAAGACATAAGATATGCCATACTGGGTCAGACCAAGGTCCATCAAGCCCAGTATCCTGTTTGCAACAGTGGCCAATCTAGGTCATAAGTACCTAGCAGTTTCCCCAAAAGACACAGGTTCCTCAATGCTTGTATTGGGTCAAGCAGTGATATTCTGGGTCCCCTTTAATAATGGTTTATGGATCTTTCCTCCAGGAACTTGTCCAAACCTTTTTTAAACCCAGCTACACTAAAGCACAGTTACTTACCTGTAACAGGTGATCTCTGGGAACAGCAGGAATAAGTCTTCACATATGGGTATCGTCGGTACCAACGGAGCCTGCGCGGGAACACTCCCCAGTGTCCAGAAAGAAAGCTTTTGGGAGCATCCGACAGCGCCTGCGCGCTGCCTTCCCGCCTTTCCTAACCGCCTCTCTCCAGTTCGAGTTTTAAAGCTGAGACAAAGAGAGAGTGAGGAAAGGAAAGAAAGATAGAGAGATACAACTCCTAGGGGAGGTGGGTGGGTTGTGAAGACTTATTCCTGCTGTTCCCAGAGATCACCTGTTACAGGTAAGTAACTGTGCTATCTCCAGGAACAAGCAGGATTGAGTCTTCACATATGGGGACTCCCCAGCTAGAGATGCCTGGGAGATCACCCAGGTTGTGAGTCCCTGGGAAGGGCTCTACCTCCACCCATGAATCTCAGGCATCCAGCCAGGGATGGAGGGTAGGAGTTGGTTAGGTATGGAACAGGTGTTTGAGAACAGCCTGACCAAACAAGGCATCCCGGCGGGAGTCCTTGTCCAAGCAGTAATGGGCTGTGAAGGTATGAACCGAGGCCCAGGTGGCCTCTCGACAGATTTGGTCAATGGACACAGAATTTAGATGAGCCATAGAGGCTGCCATGGCCCTCACATTGTGAGCTGTGACATGGCCTTAAAGTTCCCTCCTCCTGGGACAGGAGGTCTGGAGCAGATCCCAAGTCCAGGGAGGGAGCTTGAGAGAGATGCAGAAGTAGAGGGTACCACACTTGGCGTGGCCAATGTGGTGCTATGAGGATCATAGACCCCTTGTCTCTCTGAAGTTTGAAGAGTGTCTTGGGAATTAGGGGAATGGGTGGAAAGGCGTAGAGGAAGTCTTGCCCCCAATGGAGGAGGAAGGCATCCCTGGCCTGAACTCCCTGACACAGAATTCTGGAACAGAACCGGGGAAGTTTGGCATTCCACGGACTTGCAAACAAGTCTATGTCTGGGGTTCCCCAAATTTGAAAGATCCTGGCTATCTGGTCCCCATGGAGGGACCATTCGTGTGGAAGCAGAACTCGACTGAGTCTGTCTTCCCAAGAGTTTTGAACCCCTGGAAGATACACTGCCATGAGATGAATTTGATGCTCTCTGGCGAAGGCTCACAATCTCAGAGCTTCATTGCAAAGCGCCAGAAAGCCAGTCCCGCCCTGCTTGTTCACGTAGAACATGGCTACTTGGTTGTCCGTGTGGATGAGGACTGTCTTGTAGCTGAGCAGGGTGTGGAAGACTCTGAGAGCTAGAAAAATTGCTCTGAGCTCTAAGAGGTTGATATGTAGAGATGTCTCCTGTAGAGACCAGATGCCTTGAGTGGAGAGATCTTGAAGATGAGCTCCCCAATCCCTTGGAGAGGCATCTGTTGTAAGGGTTGCTTGGGGTAACTCCTGTTGGAAGGGGGACCCCAGCAACAGATTTTGAATGGACTTCCACCACTGGAGGGACCAAAAGAGGCGACTGGAGGTTGCTATTTTGTCTGACAGGCAACCTGATGCCTGGGTCCATTGGGTGGACAGAGTCCACTGAGCTGCCCTCATGTGAAGGCGAGCGTAAGGAACCACATGCACAGTGGATGCCATGTGGCCTAATAGTTGTAACATCTCTCGAGCAGTTAAATGGGATTTTAACTGAACTTGTGAGGCTAACTGCACCAAGCGTAGGCAACGGGCCTGGGGAAGATAGGCCCTTGCAGTTGTGGTATCCAGCAAGGCCCCTATGAACTCTAGAGACTAAGTAGGGGTGAGATGGGATTTTGGAATGTTTATTACAAGTCCCAGATACTGAAGAATACGCCTTGTGAAGGTTAGAGAAGTCTGGGCCTCTGACTGGGATGGAGCTCGGATGAGCCAGTCGTCCAGATACGGGAATACGAATATCCCTAGAGTGCGTAGAAATGCAGCTACTACTGCCATGCATTTTGTGAACACCCTTGGTGCAGAGGCCAGACCGAAAGGAAGCACTCTGTACTGGTAGTGCTTTCCTTGATAAAGGAACCGAAGGAACCTTCTGTGTGTTGGATGGATGAGGACATGGGTGTACACATCCTTGAGGTCTAGAGAGCAAAGCCAATCCTGACTCTGAAGGTATGGAAGGAGAGTACCGAGAGAAATCATCTTGAATTTCTCCTTGCATAGAAACTTGTTCAATTCTCTGAGATCTAATATGGGTCTGTAGCCCCCTGTTTTCTTTGGGATAAGAAAGTAGGGGGAGTAGAACCCTGAGCCCTGTTGAAGAAGGGGTACTTCTTCTATTGCCCCTTGGGCAAGAAGGGTAGCAATCTCCTGACCCAGAAGGTCGAGGAGAGATGTCTGAGAATTGAACTGTCTCACCATAGTGTGAGGAGGAAGGTTTAAGAAATGAAGCTTGTACCCCTCCCTTATGATGGAGAGGGTCCATTGCTCTGCTGTGATTTGTTCCCACCTGGGAGCAAAGTAAGCTAACCTTCCTGGAATGGTGAGAGGCTCTGGATGTTCCAGAGCCAGAAAGGGTAAACTCTCTAGTTGTAAGTCAAAGGCCCTGAGGAGGCTGAGGCTGTTGGGCTGTAGCAGTCCTAGCAACCTTAGGCTTGGCCTGTTTCGGTTGTTGCTGTCTCTTTGTAGCAAAACGACCTGCAGAAGATGACTGCTGACCATAAGCAGAATAATATTTCCCTTTTTTGGGAAAAAAAACCCTTTTTGAACAACCTTTTCTTAAAAGGAGCAGAAGTAGACTTTGAAAGTCTATCTAAAGCAGAATTTTCAGCATCCATCTGGGTGGCCTTTGCTTGCCAATCTTTGCCAAAAAGGTTTTCACCTGTACAAGGAAGGTTTCCTAGGCCATCTTGAACCCAGGGTTCCAAATCAGAAGCTTGTAACCAAGCAACTCTGCGTGCACCTATGGCAATAGCCGAGGCTCTGCTAGCACCTTCAAAAGAGTCAAAGGCTGCATGGTTGGAAAACTTGGAAATACCCTGGGCATGTTTGAGCCAGGTGAGGAACTCTTCCCTTTTATCTTCTGAAATAAAGGGAGATAAAGTTTGCAGGTGATCTGTAACTTCTTTTAGAAACATCCCCATATAGAGACTATAGGAGTTGATTCTGGCAACAAGCATACTGGCCTGGAAAATTCTCCTGCCTTTTTGTACTCTTTATCTTCTTCATAGCAGACTCCACCACAATAGAGTGATGAGGAAGCTGAGTCTTATGGAAGCCAGGACAAGGAGGGACACGATACATGGTGTCCAACCTGCCACAATGAGGGGAAGTGGTGAGAGGAGTCTCCCATATGCCCAACATGTGATCATAAAGAATCTCATGTATTGGTAAGGTGGCTGCCTCTTTAGGAGCCTTAGGATATTGTAGAATATCTAATTTTTTGGCTCTAGGCTCTGTCTCAGGGGCCACTGAGATGGAAAGGCCCCTGGCCACTTCCCTAATGAAGTCTTGAAAAGACAAGTCTTCTGGAGGAGACATTCTCCTTTTTGGAGAAGAGGGCTCTTGAGGATTAATCACCGATGCTTCGACAGAGACATCTGATGCATCAGAGTCTTCAGAGGAATCGAAGTATCGTCTGTCTGGATGCTCCTGCAGAACCCGATACGCGTACCGGGTGGTATCGACATCGGGAGTGATCGGTACCGATGGGCATCACAGAACAGTGTACCGCTGCAGTCGACACCGAAGCGGATGTCGATGCAATCGGTACCGGCACCGGAACCGATGTCGGTACCGGTGCCGGAGTCGGTACCGGCAACGAAGTTTGTTGCAGTACCGAAGGCGTCGCAGCTTGTATGAATGCCGTGATGGCACGCTGCATGGTCAGGATATTCTGATCCATCGATGCAACCAATGTCTGGATGTCGGTACCAGTGGGAACCACCGGTACCCCAGAACATGGCAACAGGTGATCGGTCGAGGCCGAGCCATCGATGTCAACCTGTGACCCCATAGATAAAGCTTTGGAAGCCGGAGCCTCCCGCCGGGGTAATTTTGCCGGTGCGGATTCCTCGAGGGCAAGCCCGGAGGCATCTCGATACTTGGAGGGAGATCTACCCTTCGAGGACCGGCTAGATTTAAGTTTGGTTACCTGAGATCCATGTGAGGAAGAAGAAGCCCTGGAAGACGTTGATGCAACCGAAGCTGCATCCGAGGGAAACAGGGTACTGAGCTTAGCTGCTCTATTCTGTAGACCTCTTTTAGACATCATGGAGCAGGACTCACAATCCGCAAAGGAGTGGTCAGGACCTAAACATTTTAGACACCATTCATGGGTGTTGGTGACAGAAATAGTGCCGCTGCACTTCGTGCATTTTTTAAACCCAGAGGCGGGCTTTTCCATGAGGAAAAATTGCTAGGCCTAAGGCCAAAGAAGAAAATGCACTGAAGTGAGAAAACAGTAGTTTTTTTTTTTTTAGAATAAAGAAAGAAAAGACCGGCGGTACCGGTCCAGCATCAAGAAGGCAGACACGCGACCAAAGAAATAAAATAAAGAAATTCTTCAGCGGTGACAGGAACACGACCTGCTGGCTCCGCGGAAAAGAAGAACTGGAGAGAGGCGATTAGGAAAGGCGGGAAGGCAGCGCGCAGGCGCTGTGGGATGCTCCCAAAAGCTTTCCTTTTGGACGCTGGGGAGCGTTCCTGCGCAGGCTCTGTCGGTACCGACGATATCCATATGTGAAGACTCATTCCTGCTTGTTCCTGGAGATCAGCTTTTACTACATCCTCTGGTAACAAATTTCAGAGTTTGATTTCACGTTGAGTGAAAAAATATTTTCACTTATTAGTCTTAAATAGGTTATCCTGTAGCTTCATTTCATGTCCCCTAGTCTTCTTATATTCTGATGACATAAACAATCGATCTACGTTTATCCGTTCCACTCCGTTCATTAATTTATAGGCTTCTATCATATCTCCCCTCAGCCGTCTCTTTTCCAGGTTGAAGAACCCTAACCTTTTTAGCCTCTCTTCATAGGAGTATCCTTCCATCTCCTTTACCATCTTAGTGGCTCTTCTCTGTACCTTTTCTAATAACGCTATATCCTTTTTAAGATACAGCGACCAGGATTGCACAAAATATTCAAGGTGCAGTCGCACCATGAAACGATACAAAGACATTATAATATCCTTTGTTTTATTTTCCATTCCTTTCCTTATGATACCTAGCATTCTATTTGCTCTCTTGGCCGCCACTGCACACTGGGCGGAGGGTTTTAACATGTTATCCGCGATGACGCCTAAATCCTTTTCCTGGGTGGTGGTTCTTAATATGGAACCTTGCATCGTGTAACCATAGTTTGGGCTGTTCTTTCCTAGGTGCATAACTTTGCATTTGTCCACATTAAATTTCATCTGCTATTTGGATGCCCAGTCTTCCAATTTATCAAGATCCTCTTGCAATTTTCCACAATCCTTATGGGTTTTAACAACTTTAAATAGTTTTGTGTCATCTGCAAATTTGATAACCTTATTCGTTATTCCCTTTTCAAGGTCATTTATGAATATGTCAAAAAGCAGCTGGCCCAGCACAGATCCCTGCGGAACTCCACTATTCACCTTTTTCCATTGGGAAAATTGGCCATTTAGCCCTACCCTCTGCTTTCCATCTTTTAACCAGTTTCTGATCCACAATAGTACACTGCCGCCTATCCCATGACTTTTTAGTTTTGCCAAAAGTCTCTGATGAGGGACCTTGTCAAAGGCTTTCTGAAAGTCCAGATACATTATATCAACTGACTCACCTTTATCTACCTGTTTATTCACACCTTCAAAAAAACATTACAGATTAGTAAGACCAGACCTTCCTTGGCTAAAGCCATGTTGGCTGTCTCCCTTTAGCTAATACTATTTACATGTTCAGTAATTTTGTTCTTTATGATGGGTTTTTACATTTTTGCCGGTACTGACTTTAGGCTCACTCGTCTGTAGTTTCCCTGATCACCTTTGGAACCCTTTTTAAAAATTGGCGTTACATTGGCCATCCTCCATTCTTCAGGTATTACATATGATTTTAATGATAGTTCACAGATTACTATTAGTAGGTCTGCAATCTCATATTTCAGTTCTTTCAACACCCTTGGATGTCCAGGTGATTTGCTACTCTTCAGTTTATTAAATAGTTGTAATACATCTTCCCAGGGTATCGATATTTCTTTCAATTCTTTCACAGTATCACCTTTTAAATACCACTTCAGTCATGGGTAATTTCCCTACATCTTCCTCAATAAAGACCGAAGCAAAGAATTCATTCAGTCTCTCCGCTATAGCCTTGTCTCCTCTTACTGCTCCTTTTACCCCTCTATCATCTAATGGTCCAACTGACTCTCTCACAGGTTTTTTTGCTACGAATGTACTTGAAATATTCTTTATTATGTGTTTTTGCTTCCACGGCAAGTTTCTTCTCAAATTATCTCTTTGCCTGCCTTATCAATGCCTTGCATTTAACTTGCCAGTGCTTGTGCTGTTTTCAGTTTTTGTCATTTGGCACTTTTTTCCATTTCCTAAAAGATACTTTTTTGGCAAAAACATTCTCTCTGACCTCACCTTTAAACCATGCTGGCAGTTTTTTGGACTTCCTTCCACTTTTCTTAAAACGTGGAATACGGCTGGTCTGGGCTGCCAAGATAGTATTTTTAAGCAACACCCAAGCTTGATATAGGTCTTTTAATCTTTGCAACTACTCCTTTTAGTTTTTTCTTAACTATTTTCTTCATTTTATCATGGTCTCCCTTTCGAAAGTGGATTTCCTTACCATCCCTCCTCCATTAATTAAATCACATGCAATCATGCTATGATCACTATTGCTAAGTGGCCCCAACACCCTTATCTCTTGCACCAGGTCTGGTGATCCACTAAGAGCTAGGTCCAAAATGACTTCCCCTCTGGTTGGTTCATGAACCAGCTGCTCCAAGAAGCGGTCATTTATTTCATCTAGAAACTTTATCTCCCTAGCATATCCTGCCGTGACAGACCCAGTCAATACCGGGGTAATTGAAATCACCTATTTTTATTACTGTTCTGTAACTTTTGTTAGCTTCCCTGATTTCTTTGAGCATTTCATCATCCATTTGTTCATTCTGGCCAGGCGGTCGATAGTACACCCCCACTGCCATTGCCTTCCCCTTTTTACATAGAATTTCAATCCATAGAGATTCTACAGCAGATTTTGTTTCCTGCAACACTTTAATCCTTTGTGATTCAATACCCTCTCTAACATAGAGCGCAGTCCCTCCACCAATTTGATCAGCTCTATCATTACGATATAGTTTGTACCCAGGTATCACAGTGTCCCACTGGTTGTCCTCCTTCCACCATGTCTCTGAGATACCAATCATATCTAACTTCTCATGTAGTGCTATATATTCTAACTCTCCCATCTTATTTTTTTAGACTTCTACCATTTGCATACAAGCATTTTAGAGACTGTGGTTTATTCCTATTAATCTGGCTATCGGTAGGTAGGGGTATTTTGGAATCTTTAAGCTCTGTCTGCTCTGTATTCAAGGGCATTTGGGCTACCTTCGTCTTTTTTGGAACCTCTGTTGATGTGCCCTAACTTCATTTTTTTGTTAGTATCCTTCAATGATGCATTGTTTCGAACCATGCGCTCTTGGGCGACTGTCGGCTCTCCCCTATTATCTAGTTTAAAAGCTGCTCTATCTCCTTTTTAAAGGTTAATGCCAGCAGCCTGGTTCCTTCCCGATTAAGGTGAAGCCCATCCCTTCGGAAGAGTCCCTCCTTTCCCCAGAATGTTCCCCAGTTCCTAACAAATCCAAAAGTCTCATTCTTGCACCATTGTCTCATCCACGCATTGAGACTCCGGAGCTCTGCCTGTCTTTTGGGTCCTGCGCATGGAACAGGAAGCATTTCAGAGAATGCTACCCTGGACATTCTGGATTTCAACTTCCTGCCTAGAAGCCCAAATTTAGCTTCCAGAACCTCCCTACCACATTTTCCTATGTCATTGGTACTGACATGTACCAAGACAGCAGACTCCTCCCCAGCACTATCTCAGACCTTGTCTAGGTGGCGCGTGAGGTCCGCTACCTTCGCACCAGGCAGGCATTTTACCAGGCGATCCTCACGTCCACCAGCTACCCAGCTATCTACATGCCTAATGATCGAATCACCAACTATAACGGCTGTCCTAACCCTTCCCTCATGGGCACATGGCCCTGGAGAAACTTCCTTGGTGCGAGAGGATTTTATGTCACCTGGAGGACAGATCCTAGCTATAGGATCACTTCCTGCCACAGCAGAGTGATGCTGTCCTGTCACGTGACCTCTCTCCTCCATAGCAGCAGGGATGCTGCCAGACTGGAGGTGGGACTTCAGGACTATATCCCTGTAGGTATCGTCTTTGTACCTCTCTGTCTTCCTTATGTTTTCCAAGTCTGCTACTCTAGCATCCAGAGATTGGACTCATTCCCTGAGAGCAAAGAGCTTCTTGCACCTTGTGCACATGTAAGACCCCTCACCAACTGGGAAAAAATCATACATGTGACACTCGAAGAAAAAGACTGGAAAGCCCCCATCCTGCTGCTGGACTGCTGTCTGCATCTTAGTTTTAAGGTTGGGTTTAGATATTTAAACTATACCTAATACGTTTAATGTACTTTGTTCACCTGAAGTTTAATTAATCTCAGGTCCTTAGTGTATGCTGATGAGAATAAGCAGCTGCACCTGAGAGTGAATAGGGCACCTCCTTTCCTTTAAGAGGCTTAAGCACCTATAAAGCTACGATTATCCCAGGGGTGCGTGGGTGTTGCGGAGTGAGGGAGGGAAAGGAGACTTATTAAAAGCTGGCTGCTACAATCTCCAGGGGGAGTCCCATAGCCCTTGCTTGGATAGAGGGAGTCTTGGTTTCTAAATTTAACCAGAAAGCTCTCTTCTGTGTTTTAAATTTAAACTGAAAGTGCCTTGCTGCTACTAGGCCCTGACTGAGTATTAATTTAAACTGGAAGCTCTCTGCTGGGTTCTGAATTTAGCCAGAAAGCTCTCTGCTGTGTTTTAAATTTAAACTTTAAACTATTTGCTTCTACTAGGCCCTGTCTGATTTAACAAATACACTGGGTTCACAGATTAATCAGCTTTAATCTAAAGAATTCCTTTTCCCCCAAGATTTAGAAAAATTCCCAGAAGTAAATTCTTACAATTGCAGCTCTCTCTCCAGAAATTTCAGTCCCCTTTTGTAGTCCTTCAAAACTCAGTGCGGACTGGATCTGTAACATAGCTGCAGAAGCACTGGTAAAGCTGCCCCGCAGTTTTTCAAAGACCATACATGGGCCCTAATTACTGTGAATATTTGCATTAGGTCATGTGACTTCTCTCGTCCATGGCAATGGGGAGGCTGCCAGACTAGATGTGGGACTTCAGTACTACATCCCCGTAGATCTCATCTATATATCTCTCTGTCCTCTTATGTCCTCCATGTCTGCTACTCTAGCCTCCAGAGATTGGACTCGTTCCGTGAAAACAAAGATATCATTGCACATAGTTCACAGATAAGACCCCTCTCTAGCTGGAAAAAAATCATACATGTGATAGTCAATACAGAGGCTGGATAGCCCCTATCTCACTGCTGGACTGCTGTCTGCATCTTAGTTTTAAGGTTTTGTTTAGCTATTTAAGCCGTTTACTTAAGGTTGCTGGGGATACTTGTACTAATATAATTATACCTAATATGTCTAATGGACTTTGTTCACCTCAAGATTTCTTAATTTCAGGTCCATAATTAATCTATTCCTGATGAGGATAACCAGCTGAACCTGAAAGTGAATTTGACCAACTCCTTCCTTTTAATAGGTTTTAAAACCTATAAACCTATAAAGCTGGGGTGGGTGGGAATGAAAGAAGACTTAATAAAAGCTGGCTTGCTGCACAGTGACCAGACTTGTGCTTCTAAGCTTAATGTCTTAACAATTTCCTGGGTGATTCACACAGCCCTTGGTTTGATAGAGGGAGCCTTTCAAATTGCCCCTTTGATCTGTCACTTGTGTTTAACATCTATGTAAGACAACTTCAAAGATATTTTGTCTCCGAACTGGAAGGCCTCTTTGTAAAGGTCTATAGAAACATATTTATTTTTTTCTACTCAGACTATTTACTCTATTTTACTTTCTATGCTAAGCAGTACTCTGATTTCAATTTAAATAAAAATCTATCTGGTGGTGCTAAGACCTGACTGACTCAACAAAAACACGGCATTCTAAAATACAAAGATTTATCAGCTTTAATTCAAAGAATTCTCTTTTCCCCAAGATTTAGAGTATTTCCCAGAAGATAAATACTTACAAGTGCAGATCTTTTTCCATCTGTAGCAGTCTCTTTTGGTAGTCCTTCAAGACTGTTTCCAAAAGGGTTTTGTGATTTCTCCTGTCAGTTTGATTGCTTCTACCAACTCTGTGGTTTCCACTTCTATCAGGAGATCATGTACTGCTTGAGATCATGTCCTGTTCTGATATATACAGTATGTTAAGACCTCACCTTCCTCCTTTGCCAGAGCTTGGATCTCCATCATTCTGTGTTACCCAATCCTACTGAATTCTTGTTGCTCTTCAGACCTGGAATCCCTGCTCTTTCCCCACTGTGCTTTTAATGTGGCCTGCTGCATGCTCCAAAGTGGGCCCTCCTGTTGTGTTTTCAGTAGTACCTGTTTTTGCCTCAACATTTCTGTTGCATCCAGTATCACACCCCAAGGTGCTGACCTTGTGCAGTCAAAGTATGGAAACCATCAGCACCCAAGGTCCCAAATTGAGGGAAAGGTGACCGCTTAAGGAAGAAGTCTATGCTCTCTTCTTTTCTGTGCTGAATGTGCACTTCCTATGGTTCTTACTTCATTCTTAGACTTGGCCAGTTCTCCATCTTAAGATCCCTCCTACAAATGAGAATTACCACAACTACATTTAGGGAATGACTTGTGAAATGAGTAGAAGGCAATAATTAAGACATACTGAATAGGAATACAAATAGAATATAGAAAGGAAGAACATAAAAATAATTAATGTGATTGTTAAGTTCATGCCACTAGTGAATTGGATTGGATGATTTAGAAAAGACAGGTAAGTGAAGACAACTTCTCAAAGATAAAGGAGTAGGGCTATAGGCAATGCCTAATCAGGGAGTTTGAGGCTAATAGAGTGCAAATGAAAAATCTGGGAGGTTAAATGAGGGTAAAGAATGGATGTTGAGGACTTCAGATAAATCTGCTTCCACTGCCTTTATCAGTCAATGAGCAGAGTAAGAAATTGTATAATATGAAGGTGATAAAGCTGTATGGATAATTGAATCTACTGGAGAGATTTAGGTTTCAGTAAAAGAAGGTTGTTTTATCGACTATACAAACTTCCCAAGTGACATTTATAAAATAGAGTAATATGAAATAAGAAGTTAGACAACTGCAGAAAATTTGATATTGTTGACTATGAAAAGCGATTTAATTTAAGGAAGGATGAGAGGAAAAAGAAAGAGGATAATGAATGCAACATGTTAAACCCTAGACAATTGCTTAGATTTCACCTAATGGGAAGGTAAAAGCTAAATTCCAATGATTCAGTCTACAATCAGAAGAGCCCCATCACTTGCTGCGCCTGCCATATGGAACTCTTTACCAGAATACATGAGATCTAACAGAGACATTAAGGACTTTTGTATGATGTTAAAGACATTTGTTGTTTTCAGATCACTTTGGTCCTCCTCTTAGTGATATGACCTACTGCTAATGACCACTTCTTTTCTTTTTCTTTATTTCCTCTTTTATAATTGTAATAACCCTTAATGTAACCCCTAATGTAAACCACTTTGATTGAAGGAAAAGGTGGTATATAAATCTGGATAAATAAATAAATGGTTGAGTTCTCATCAGTGGTCTCTACTCGTGTAACTACACAGTGCCTTATGAAAGTTTTCATACCCTAGTACATTTTTTTCATATTCTGCTGTCTAAATATTACAATGAAAAATTAATTAAAGTAGGAGGTTGTTTCACTGACCTACACGTTGTACATTTTTTAATGTAACCATCATGGAAAATTCAAAGAGTAATTATGAATAAAAAAAAAACCCTCTTGGTTGATAAGACTTCATACCCTTTGACTCAGTAGTTGGTGGAAGCCCCTTTTTGCAGTAATAACAGTCATGAGTCATTTAGGATAAGCCCTTATCAACTTTGCACAGTACAATGGTGTAGTTTTTGTCTTTTCTTTGTGGTAGAATAACTCAAGCGCTTTCAAATTGCCTGGGGATCTTCCATGGACTGCAGATTTCAAGCCTTGCCGCAGATTTTATTTTATTTTGTTAATTGTAAAGCCAAGTACATAGCAAAGAGCATTTGGCTCTAAAACAGAACAAGAAAGGATAATAATAAAAGAGCATGGGGGGTACTAGAGTTTAAAATAGGATGAACATTATAAGATGTTGTTAGACTGTATCTCTGGACCACCCTCCACAACTGCTGCTATTACCACTAATCATTTGTATAGCACTACAAAGCGTATGCAGCGTTGTGCATATAGATGTGAGACACAGTCCCTGCTCATCAGAACTTAGTCTAATCAAGACAAAACACATGGAGGCTTATTCCCTTCTGCACAAGATCAGAATTGGGTCTTTCAGCCTGTACGTGCAGGTCGGGCCCCGATTCTGAAGGGCTGCATGCCCTACAGATCCCCGGCTAACTCAGTTAGGCTCTTGAATGGAGCAGTGCTGCCATGGCACTGCAGCTCCATCCAGGAGCTGTGATTGCTGGCCGGAGATCAGAGCCTTCCTTTCCCCACAGCCCGACCCCCGATCCAGCTTACCATGGCCAGGATCGGGCTGCAGGGAACTTACTGCACCCCCTCACTGTCCTGCTACCACCGGCTACCACGGTCCCCTGACGTCCAGGGGGACTTATTCCACCCTTGCTCAGCCTCCTGCCTGCCTCTTCACGCCCCCGTCTAAGGCTGTACGTCCAGGCAGGGCATACATCCCTGCTATTTGTGCCTCAGAATGACCCCCATAGTGAAATTGAGGACTAGAGTATGATGCACCTAAGTAGTGGACAAAAAGTGAGAAGCATCAGAATCCAAAACTGGCTTCAAAGAGGTGGGTTTTTAGCTTGGATTTGAATAGGGCTATAGAAGGAACCTGATACACAAACTCAGGTAGTTTGTTCCAAGCATATGGAGCAGCAAGATGGAATGAACAAAGACTGGAGTTGGCAGTGGCAGAGAAGGGCACAGATAAAAGGGATCTGCCAGAGGAGCAAAGTTCCCGAGTGAGATGAGAGAGGAATGTGTTTCAACTGTGTATTTTAGCGACACATTTCTTTTTGGCCTTTGCCGATTCATAATTTATTACTGCACTCACTGAGTGCCACCAAAACGTAGTGTGTGTGGTTTTTTTTTGTTAAGTTCAAATATTTTATATTTTATGAACAAAAAAACCCAGAAAATGAGTAAAATAAACAATAATGCAGCTACAGTTTAGACAAAGCATTAACTTAATTTGAAAGCTCAGCAAGAGGATGATATCCCTATCATCAATCAGCCAGTCAAACAACAAATTATTGCCCCAGTCGTTATAGCATGCCCCATATTTGTTACAATGACAAAGCCACAATTGACAAAAACAAGAGGGGGGAAAAATTAAAAAGGAGGAAAGCAGACAAACCAAACCCCACACTTACCCTTAGGTCCTTCTTACCTGAAGGGATTTGATTCCTTAGGGTGAAGGAATATAATCTTCAAGGGGATGTCAAACTTCCTCAAAGACCATTGCAGACCCACCAATCTTCTTGACTGATGCTTTCTCCCATTCATAGGTGAGAAGTATAGAACTCCACTAGAAATGTATGTTGAGAAGCTGGGAATTCTTCCAGTTCCACAGAATCATTTGAATTCCAATGACACCTACATGTCTAACAGCCGGGTTCTATATCTGTCAGGCTCTCGGAAGGGGGGGAGGGCAGCTGACTTAAACACAGTGGGGGTTATTTGGAAGAGATGGACATGGGTTGTACATTTGAGTAGAGTGAGTTGGACATGTCAAAGGCCGGGATGTTGAAAATGGAATCACAGAAGCGGGCAAATCTGGATGTCCCCATAGCTGGTGCATGCAAATGCCTGTGTCCAAAATAGGCATGTTTGAGGGTATTTTGAGGCATGGCCTGGGCGGAGCAAGGATGCAAACGCCCAAAGCATATTTCACATAGCGTCCCAGATGTGTCATGTGCAGCAGCCAGGCGGGCTGTTCTGAACTTACTATAAAGCACACACAGGTATGAGACTTTGCTGTCCATGTTGATTGCAAATTTGTTTGTGCTAGGAGGAGAGTGAAGGAAAGAGAAAAGAAGCGCATGAACATGCGAGAGAGAAAGGAGCCTGCCTGCTGTTGCCATCTGCCCAGCGAACCTCTGTGTCCCTGACCTGTACCCCATTGATCCACCCCTGTCGACCCAGCCTTGATAGACACTCATCTGTCCTATACCTCCTACCCTGGCAACAGGCAACCATCCCTCTCCCAAGTTTGACCCCTGGATTCCATAGCCCCTGTGTCTGCACAAAGTAATGGTGTCAGTACAAATACATGTGGAGTGGAAATGGGCATTGTGCATGTGTAGGAGCAGGAGAAGGGTGTGTGAGTATCCATTAGCTAAGCAGTCCCATGTTTGTATTCATATTCATCTCTGTCGACACACACAACATGCTGCACTCTGTGTTGATGGTGGTAGCACAGGGCAGTCGACATTAGGGAGAGGGGGAAGCAGTGGTGGGTCCCTACGGATATTGGTGCAGGGAGCAGACATGCATCGAGTGAATGGTTAATTCATTGAAGCCATTGAGGATGAACTGCAGAGGGAGAGCAGGAGAGTGCACAGGGAGCACACATACCGTTGAATAGACCGACCGAGAGACCAGTACATGGGGCTGACAGATGATCAGTGTCTGACACGATTCTCTTTTGACAGCACCACCGTACTGTTCCTGTGCCAGAAGCTAGATCAAGACCTTGGTGCCAGCACACAGCGAGGCCAGCCCATACCATTGTTTGTCAAGGTCACCACAGTCCTTGCAGTTCTGGCGACAGGCAATTTCCAGGCTGTCCTAGAAGCCACAGCAGGCATCAGCCAGTTGACAATGTGTCACTCTGTCTCACGCAGCTCCTCACTGCGTTCCTCCCCAGAATGGCATTATACATATTGTATGCTTTCCGAGCAGCACCAAGAAACCAGAATGGACTTTCATTGAGTAGCAGGCTTTCCCGTGGTACTTGGAGTCATTGACTATCTCCAGGAACAAGCAGGAATAAGTCCTCACATATGGGTATCGTCGGTACCGACGGAGCCCGTGCGGGAAAGCTCCCCAGCTTCTTAGAATAGAAGCTTTTGGGACCTCCCACTGCACATGCGCACTGCCTTCCCGCCTTCCTGAACAGCTCTCCTCAGTTTCTCTTTTTCCGCGGAGCCAGCAGGTCGTGTTCCTGTCACCGCTGAAGAAATTGTTATTTTATTTGTTTCTTTAGACCGCGTACCTGCCTTCCCCATACCGATACCGGTATCGCCGGTCTTTTCTTTCTTTCTTTAAAAATTATAATTCTTTTTTCTTATTTTTTTGCTTTTTGGTCACTTCTGAGAGGCCTCTCGGCCTACTCAATTTCTCCTCATGGAGAAGCCAGCCCCTGGATTTAAGAAGTGTACCAAATGTAATGCTGTTATTTCAGTCACAGACACCCATGAATGGTGTCTGAAATGTTTGGGGCCTGACCATTCCATACCGGACTGCCCATCTTGCTCCCACATGTCCAAACGTGGGCTGCAGAACCGGGCCAACAAATTCCATGTGCTGTTTGCTTCAGAGAATACAGCATCACAGTCATCCAGGTCTTCTTCTCCGGATGGATCTCAGGTAACCAAACCTTCTGTGGGCAAGTCCTCAAAGAGCAAATCTCCTTCAAAGCATCGAGAGGCTCTTAGCTTAGAACTTGAGGACCCTGCCCCAGCCAAACAACCCCGGCGGGAAGTCCAACTTCCAAAAACGCCAATTCAGGGGTCTCAGGTTGATATCGATGCTACGGCCTCGACAGATCACCTGTTAGCCTGCTCTGGGGTACCGGGTCACTCCGGTACCGACATCCAGGCAGCTATGGCGTCCATGGGCGATACTGTACAGTCCATGCAGCAGGCCGTCATGGCTTTCATTAAAGCTGCAACGCCATCGGTTCCGCTTTCAGCGGTTCCGGGCCCGATACCGGTATCGTCCGCCATGCCGGTATCGAGGCCGTCCACCTCTAAACGCAAGTCGGTACCGTATGGGCTTTCGCTCCATACCGGTTCCATACCCGATACGCCCGATATCGATACCGATCGGTACGCGTATCGTGCGTTAGAGGAAAGCACCGATTCCTCTGAGGATTTTCACTCCTCTGATGATTCTGCTGAGTTTTCACTCAACTTACCTGAGGAGCCCTCTTCTCCTAAAAGGAGAATGTCCCCTCCAGAGGATTTGTCCTTCCAGGACTTTGTTTTAGATATGGCTACAGCCCTTTCTATTACCACATCCTCTGAAAAGGAACCCAGATCCAAAAAACTGGATATTTTGGGATACTCAAAGGCCCCTAAGGAGGCAGTTACCCTGCCTATCCATGAAATCCTTCAAGAACAACTGATGGATTTCTGGGAAAATCCTTTGACTTTGTCTCCTTATTCCCGTAGGTTGGACACCATGTATAGGGTCCCTCCTTCTCCTGGTTTCCAAAAGACTCAATTGCCCCACCACTCTATTGTGGTGAAGTCTGCAATGAAGAAGATTAGGAGTACCAAAAGGCACTCTTCCACCCCTCCAGGACGGGAATGTAAGACTTTGGACTCTTTTGGTAGGAAAATTTTCCAGGCTAGTATGCTTATAGCCAGGATTAATTCCTACAGTCTCTATATGGGCATGTTCCTGGAGGAACTTGCCAAAAAGGTGCGGCATTTTGCCCCCTTTATCCCTGAGGATAAAAAGCAGGGATTCCTTTCCCTAGTGAAACAACTCTTAGAGGTTTCTAAGTTCTCTAATAGGGCAGCATATGATTCCTTTGAGGGAGCCAGTAGGGCTTCGGGCATTGCTATTGCAGCCCGACGTCTTGCTTGGCTCCAGGCCTCTGATCTGGAACCTTGGGTTCTAGATGGCTTACGGAATCTGCCCTGTACAGGTGAGAACTTATTTGGGGAAGAGTGGCAAATCAAAGCCACCCAGATGGATGCTGAAAATGCCACCTTGGAAAGACTTTCAAAGTCCACTTCAATTCCTACTAAGAAAAAGTCTTTTAAAAGGCCTTACTATAAGAAGGCCAGAGTTGCTTCAAATACTGGCCAGCAGTCTTCTCAACCTCGCTATACTGCTAAGCGTCAGCAATCCAAACAAGCACGAGCTAAGCCTGCAGCAGCTACTGTAGCTCAGCAGGCTCCAACCCCTCAGGGGTTTTGACTTGCTCCTAGGGAACTTGCCACTTCTGGTTCTAACACAACCAGAACCTCTCACCATACCCGGAAGGTTGGTTCACTTTGCTCCCAGATGGGAACAAATCACAACAGAACAATGGACCCTCTCTATCATTCGAGAGGGTTACAAACTTCATTTCTCCAGCCTTCCTCCCCATCATATGGTGAGACCATTCAATTCTCCCCCATCTCTCCTAACCCTGTTGGGTCAAGAGGTTTCCTCTCTTCTTGCCCAAGGGGCCATAGAAGAGGTTCCTCTTCCTCAACAAGGGTCCGGTTTCTACTCCCCTTATTTTCTCATTCCAAAGAAGACAGGGGGATTCAGACCAATCCTAGATCTGAGAGAATTGAACAAATTTCTCTTCAAGGAGAAATTCAAAATGCTGTCTCTCGGCATTCTCCTTCCTTACCTCCAGGGTCAGGACTGGCTTTGTTCTCTAGACCTACAGGATGCGTATACACATATACTCATCCATCCATCCCACAGAAAGTATCTTCGCTTTCTGTTTCAGGGAAAACATTTCCAATACAGAGTACTCCCCTTCGGTCTAGCCTCTGCTCCAAGAGTATTCACAAAATGCATGGCAGTCGTAGCCGCATTTCTAAGAGGCATGGGAATCTTTGTCTTCCCATATCTGGACGACTGGCTCATCCGAGCTCCAACTCAGTCACAGGCCCAGATTTCCCTGGACCACACAAGGAGCCTTTTGCAGTATCTGGGACTGGTAGTAAACCTTCCCAAGTCCCAACTCATCCCTACTCAATCTCTAGAATTCATAGGGGCCCAGTTGGACACCATCACTGCAAGGGCCTACCTTCCACATGTTCGAGGCCAGCGCCTCCTGAGTTTGGCCTCCCAAGCTCAGTCCAGCACTCACTTGACAGCCAGGGAAATGCTACGCCTACTGGGTCATATGGCCTCCACAGTGCATGTGGTGCCCTATGCTCGTCTTCATATGAGAGCAGCTCAATGGACCCTGGCCACTCAGTGGACTCAGGCGTCAGGAGCGCTCTCAGACCAAATACAAACCTCCGATCGTCTGTTTTGGTCCCTCCACTGGTGGACTTCCACCAAGAATCTGTTGTTGGGGGCTCCATTTCAACCATTGCTACCCCAAGCAACCCTCACAACAGATGCCTCCCAAACAGGGTGGGGAGCCCATCTGCAAACTCTCTCCACTCAGGGCACTTGGTCTCTACAGGAGACCACCCTTCATATCAATCTTCTGGAACTGCGAGCAATTTACCTTGCCCTCAAGGTCTTCCACTCCCTCCTAGCCAACCTCACTGTCCTAGTTCAGACGGACAATCAGGTGGCCATGTTTTACATAAACAAACAAGGAGGGACGGGCTCTCTGTCGCTTTGCAACGAAGCTCTAAGACTATGGGCCTTCGCCAGAGAGCATCAGATTCACCTGCTAGCAGTGTATCTCCCAGGAGTTCAAAACTCTCGGGCAGACAGGCTCAGTCGAGTTCTGCTGCCACACGAATGGTCCCTACATTTGGACCAAATAAACCGAATCTTTCAGGAATGGGGGACCCCGGACATAGACCTCTTTGCAAGTCCGTGGAATGCCAAACTTCCCCGGTTCTGTTCCAGAACTCCGTGTCAGGGAGCTCAGGCTACGGACGCCTTTCTCCTGAATTGGAATCAGGCATTCCTATATGCCTTTCCACCCATTCCTTTGATTCCCAAGACTCTGTTCAAACTCCAGAGGGATCATGGAACTATGATCCTCATAGCTCCACGCTGGCCACGCCAAGTGTGGTTCCCTCTACTTCTACAGCTCTCCCAGGGATCCTACTTGGATCTGGGAGCTGCGCCAGACCTCCTGTCTCAGGAGGAGGGGACTTTGTGGCACCCAAACCCCAAATCCCTTTACCTCAGTGCTTGGTTACTGAAGGCTTAAGCCTTCCAGACTTTCATCTTTCCCAACCAGTGAAAGATATCCTTTCTGCCTCTAGGAAACCCTCTACCAGGCGTTCCTATGCTTTCAAATGGAAACGTTTTTCCATTTGGTGTGCTCAGCAGGGTCTTGACCCTCTGGCACTTCCTTTGAATTCTCTTCTTGATTATCTCCTGCATCTATCCAATGCAGGCCTCAAGACGAATTCGGTAAGAGTCCATTTAAGTGCTATTGCAGCATCCTTGAAACATATAAATGGACAACCTATCTCCTCTCATCCTCTTGTTGCAAGATTCATGAGAGGCCTGACTCTCACTAAACCTCCCATCAGACCACCCCCGGTCGCATGGGATTTGAATCTAGTGCTCGGTCAACTTATGAAGCCACCTTTTGAGCCAATGTTTTCCACCTCCTTGAAATTTCTTTCCTGGAAGGTCATCTTCCTCATTGCAGTCACTTCGGCTCGCCGCATCAGTGAGCTGCAGGCTTTAGTGGCTAATCCACCTTACACAAGATTTCATCATGATAAGGTGGTCCTTAGGACGAATCCCCACTTTATGCCTAAAGTGGTCTCGCCTTTTCATCTTAATCAAGAGGTATATCTACCTGTCTTTTTTCCAGCTCCTCATGCATCCAATGCAGAGAGGAACCTTCATACTCTGGATTGTAAAAGAGCTCTCGCTTTTTACCTTAATAGGACTCAGCCACATCGAAAGTCTTCTCAACTTTTTGTGGCCTTTGATCCTTCCCATTTGGGACTTCCAGTCTCCAAGCGTACACTTTCCAATTGGATTGCTCAGTGTATTTCTTTTGCTTACCAGAGCAAAAACATTTCTCTGGAAGGCCATGTCACTGCTCACAATGTGAGGGCCATGGCAACTTCTATGGCTCATCTGCACTCTGTTTCCATAGATCAGATCTGTCGAGCCGCTACCTGGGCCTCGGTTCATACCTTCACAGCCCATTACTGTTTGGACAAGGACTCCCGCCGGGATGCCTTGTTTGGCCAGGCTGTCCTCAAGCACCTGTTCCATTCCTAAACAACTCCTGCCCACCTTCCCAGAATGGATGCCTGAGATCCATACGAAGATGGCGAACCTTTACAGGGGATCCCATGCATCTAAGCTAGGGAGTCCCCATATGTGAGGACTTATTCCTGCTTGTTCCTGGAGATAGCACAGTTACTTACCTGTAACAGGTGATCTCTGGGAACAGCAGGAATTAGTCCTCACAACCCACCCACCTCCCCTAGGAGTTGTATCTTTTATCTATCTATCTTCCTGTCCTCTCTCTGTTGACTCAGCTATAAACTCGAAACTGAGGAGAGCTGTTCAGGAAGGCGGGAAGGCAGTGCGCATGTGCAGTGGGAGGTCCCAAAAGCTTCTATTCTAAGAAGCTGGGGAGCTTTCCCGCACGGGCTCCGTCGGTACCGACGATACCCATATGTGAGGACTAATTCCTGCTGTTCCCAGAGATCACCTGTTACAGGTAAGTAACTGTGCTGCACCCATGTAGCCCTATGGCCCCTGCGTGCCAGGGAAGCAGCGTACAGGAATTGCAGGTGCTATCATTCTATTAACATGCAGGTGGTGTGCAGTTGTGCAGGTAAAATAACTGGTCTTCCCCTGTTTCCCAGGGTCATGCCATGATTCCTTTATCTTGTCGCAATCAGGCATCCATGCACAGTTCAGCAGTGGGGAGATCACAGGTGGCTGGCTCCTAGGTAAGAGGGCAGCTCTCTGGGCACTGCATTCCCACCATGACTACAGCTAGTGGCATACAGCAGGGAGGGGGGAAGTGAGCTAGCTACAGAAAAGGTAGGGTGAGAGGTGCCATGAGGAAATGTAATGGCTGGGTGGGAGAAAGCAGCGATGTGCGGCAGACAACAAAATCTCATGCTACGGGTGATCGGAGCTACTCACTAAGGAACTGGTTACTGATTCCATTAGTCATCCCAAACAATGAGGCTGAGGAACGCTACAACAGGGTGACACATGCCATGATCATCGCACATTTCGCCAGTTAAAAACATGTTTCTGTTGCCTGGACAGGTCAGGGGCGAGCTGCTGTACAGCCCTCAAAAGGTCTGCCAGATCCTTCATGGCCTGCTGCATGATACACAACCTGGCCAAGAGGAGGAAGCAGCCCATGCCACTGGAGAGCACACACAACAACTACGACAATGAGGAGAGCTATGACAGTGGTGTGGATGATACAGACCAGTTACGTGCAGAGGGCGAGTGAGGAAGACAAGGAATGATACAGATAGAGAACCGCTTTTATTTAGCAATGCTTATATGCCACTTTTTCACTGGGTCAAAGCTGTGTATATTCAGGTACAGTATATATTTCCCTTGTCCCCGAAGGGCTCACAATCTACATTTTGTACTTAGGGCAACAGAGGGTTAAGTAGCTTGTCCAAGGCCACAATGAATGCCTGTGGGACTAGAAACCCCAGTCCCTCCAGCCAGAGGTTGCTGTCCTCCAGTGGGATTTGAACCCGCTGGAGGCAAAGGAAACTTGCCCCAACCACTAGGCCACTCCTCCCTCTTCCACTTTTGTTAAGGTATATGTTTTATTCATAAGTATCCCAGTACACATACAGTATGATCCCCATGTCCGTCTCCCCACAACCATCCCCTTTTCCCCATCTCCACCCGGCCATCCCACCCTGGCTGTTCCCCCCATGCCCATCCCTCCCTCTTCAGCCCCCCTGACTGCCCCCAATGGTGCACATCTGAGCCCTGCAGCTCATATGACCCCACTGCTACACCTCCCCACCATCATGCACCGCCCCAGTCGGCCCAAGAGCTGCCCTGTCTACCGATTGCCTGGACAGCATTCTGCACTGAAACCCTTGCCACCTGCACCCACTCTGTCCATATGACATGTTGCATGGCCCTCAACCATAGCAGTACACCCTTGCTTGTACAACTCTGAAATGCTAATACTTATATTTGATGCTTGCCCCTTTCCTTGGTGTGACCCCTGTGCTCTTTGGCCCCTCCTTTCCTGTCCTCCTGCTACTAGTAGTGCCTCACTGCGGACCTGAGAGAGAGCTGCCATGGCACTGCTGGACTCAGATGAGCTTGAACTCTTCCCTTCTGAACGCGATGACTCCTGTGCAGCAGCAGAATGAAAATCTGGAAATTGCATGGGAGTGCACTGAAGATGTTTCTTCTCGATGGCTCACTGTGACTGTGAATCTGTGGACCGGCCATCCTACTATCCAGCTGGGATGCCACCGTCATAGCTGGACGTGATAGTGTTACTTGAGCAGAGGCACACACTGGCTGGGTATGGTGGGACACAAGCATGCTAACATGTTTCACCAGAGTCTCCAGGGACTTGCTGATGTCTTCCAGCCTTCTCTGAGTGCATGCATTGCTGTCGTTCATCTCCTGCAGCACTCCAAGGATGCCCTTGAAGATGCTGGTATGTGCCCTCTTCAGCTCGAGGAACTCCTCATTCTGTCTCAATAGCATAGAAGCCGTTTTCTGTGCCTGCTGGTGGGCCAACCTTCCCCCTCTGAGGGATATGCTGCCTCCTCAGCAGGGTATATCCAGTGTGGTTCTCGGGTAAGCAGGCATCTGCCCCATCACCATCTCCTCCATTTCCTCTGTCTCTTGTTCCTGCAGGCTTGGCTCCGTTGGCTCACCCTTTGTCCTAGTCATCATGTCACTTGTCTTCTCCAGCCTCAGTATCTGCTGGCTGCCTGAATTCGATGTGCATGCCTGGCTGATCCCCTCTGGATGACCATCGCCTTCCTTCTGGGACTGCTGGACCACTTCCAGTCAGCACCAGTGCCAGTAGGTGAGGGGGAAACATCAGGCTGCCTTTCCAAGAATCCCTGCCCAGCCGTGATCCCGAGGTAACTAACTATGAAGCTTACATTACAGGGGACTGTCACCCACCTGTTTGCTGGTTATGTCCTAAAGGTAGCCAGATCTCCAACACCACACAGCGACTTCTCATCTACAGTGCCCAGGGCACGTTTCTCCAGCTCTGTCAGCGCTTGGCCTTGCCTGTCGGCACCTCTGTCTGCTGCCTTTGCCTTCCTTTTCACTGCCCTCCATTTCTTTTTGCAGTCCTCTGCATCCTGGTTATGGTGATACATGGCATTTAGAGTGGTGCATATGCCATGCCACAGGCGCTCCTTGTGTTGGGAGCTGTAGTTTGAGGCAGCATTACCAAATAAGATTTTGTTTTTCTTGTACTTGGTGTACCAGCAGCTCAATCTTGCCTGCACAATTCTCCTTCCTACTTGATATTTTCACCTTGGGATCCATGACTCCTGCACTATGCTGTCTGTTGAATGCCCACATAGTACATCCACCGATATGCATATATAGCGCCGCATATTTGAATGTCCTGTTGCTTTCGTCAGCATGGTCCAGAATTGGGCATCCCAACATTCAAAGTTAACCATCTGCCAGTGCGTTTTCACATCTTTGATGTACAACTGAACATTTATGTAATTGACATCATGGACACCCCAGCCGCGAGCACTGGTTAGACGTGGTCTGGCTGTACCTGCGGCGTTCCGCAGCACATCCAGGTTACCCAAAGAAGTATGGCAGGGATTGGTGAGGCCGATCCTTGGATTGTTCATAGCTTCTGATATGGCATGAATGGGTAGCCACAGTAAATATGTTGTGAGTGCTGCCACGTCCATATATAATCACATGCCTGTGCATGCAGCTGATCCTTGTGTGTCAGACTGCTTTAGCGAGACAGCAATGTTCAGGGTGTGTGCCTGTTGCATGGATGCGCCGAAGCATGGATCATCAGGACAGCAATCACACCTGGGTATGGGTGTTGTAAACTTGTGTCAGTGATGTTGGTCAGGGGTCCAGAGAACCTATGGTACAGTGCCATGTGTACATGTGCTGTTGTGGTGCCAAGGAAAAAGGGACCATGTCAGGATGGTTGCCTGGGTGGGTACGGCCCTGTGTCGTCCGTGAGTCCTACATATTTTTTTTCATTAGCCATGAATCTCCATATGTCCAGCTGCGACACATTATATGCGCTCTGAGTTCGCTGCACCATGGTCTTCCTACACATGTCTAGGTCCTGACACAGGTTTCAAGGGCTGTCGTTCCTATTTGCTGGCACATTGTAGGCTAACCTGTGAGTGATGGGGCATGGATGACGAGGCACTGGTGTTATGCATATGCTGTGGAGGGGGAAAACTGACTCGGACAATGCAGTTTGAAACACATAACAGGTATTTACATCCGCTACTATGGTGGCCAGCATAGCAGCCTCTTCCTTTTCCCTACTTGGCTCCATCTTCCCTGGGAGTGGGTGTCATTGGGGTGGAGCTGAGGCCTCACTGAGCCAACAGGGTCTGTGTAAGGGCTCTCAGCTCTGCTTTGATGCCCTCCAGGTTTCCCACCATGAGATTCTGGACACAGGCTACAGACGCAAAACCCTGCTGCAGCTCATGCTGTAGGGCTTGTCGAAGCAGCAGGATGATCCTGTACCCTCGGGCCCAGGGGCTTCATGGTAGGCCACTATTGGTGGTGCATGTGGGAGCCCTGGATGTGCAACAGACTCCAAACACTGTTGCACATTGAGGCTGCTACGTGCACCTACCCCCGCTCCTCCACTTCTTCCCTCCTATCCTCTCTGTGTCCCTCCCCTCCCTCCTCCCACAACCCCCGCTCTCACCCCCGCCACCCTCTCCCCTCCTCACACTGCTCCCCCTCTCATCCCATCCCATCCCCTCCCTGATAGCCTTCCTCGGCTCCCAAAGCTGTAGCTGCCAAGTGCCCTAGTGGCCCTTGAATGTCCCCCTCCATTGGTCATTATTGTCTGGCCACATAGGTAAGGGTGGCCAGCCCTCCACGTGAGTCCAGTGAGCCGGCGTAGTGTGACTGCAGCAGACATTGCTCCATGGGGTCTTGACTAGTGCCTCCTCTTTCTCCTCCCACGAGGTGTCAGTAACAAGCCTCCCACTGCTGCTGCTGGCACTGCTTGGTTCCCTCTCAGCCTTCCAGGTCACAAGTACCTGTCAAGTCCCCAAAAAGGTACACAGATTCCAAAATACTTATCCTGGGGTAAGCAGTAGATTTCTCTGCTCCTTTTTAATAATGGTTTCTAGTACATCCTGCTATACCAGTCCAGACAAGCGGGTTTAGTCCCCCTACCAGCAGATATTGGAGATAGATAAATAGAAAAAAACTACCAGCTGTTCCCTGGTAATATGTAGCTGAACCCAGTAGAGGGCGCTCCAGTATTTCTCTGTCTCCAGCAGATGTAGGGGTTTCTCCAGGACCAAGCAGGAAGTCAGTCCTCACATATGGGTGACGTCGGTGCCGACGGAGCCCTCGTGCGGAGCATTTCCCCAGCTTTCAAAGAAAGCCTTTGGGAATTGCAGCGCGCATGCGCGGTCCCCTTCCCGCCCAAGGGTGCCATCTTGCTCAGTCGTCTTTTTTCCACGGAGCCCGACGGACGTAGTTTGTTTTTCGCCGAGGAAAAAGTTGATTTCCCTATTTTTTGTACTTCTCCTTTGGTTTGACGCCGGATCCTTTTCCCGCCTGGGCCCGATACGCCGGTATCGAGCCCACTCTCACCTTTTTCGGTTTTTGTCCTTCGTGACTAGCGTTCGCGCCATTTTTTCTTTTTTCACTGGCAGCCCTGTCTTTTGACCTCGCAGAGGCCCTTTTTCCCCCGATGGCTGCCAGCGGGTTTAAAAAGTGTGATCAGTGTAAGAAACTTATGTCTCTTACCAACACACACGACTGCTGCCTCCGCTGCCTCGGACCCGATCATGACCCAATGATTTGTGGTCCGTGTGGCAAAATGTCCTCGAAGGCGTTGAAGAGTCGGCAGCACCAGAAGGATAGGATCTTCTCTGACTCCGTGTCCGGACGGGCCCGGACTTCGTCAGAGGCCTCGACGTCTCGGGACTCCGGCCCCGAGCAGCGTCGAGGTTCCTCTGAGCGGGGGTCTCCTTCGCGGGAACAGCGCAGGAAGAAGAAACCCGCGAGGGCGGCGTCGGTGGACGCTCCTGGTTCCTCGAGAGCCAGGTCGCATAGCCCCGATAGCCGTCCCGGGTCTTCGGAGTCGGAGAGGCCTGCCAAGCAACCTCGTCTCGAGATGGAGTCTCCTGGACACGTGAGTGCTGTAGTCCTCATGGACTCTCCTCCAAGGGAGCCGACGTCGGGCCCGAGTCGGGGGCTGCTGGGTCTCCTGAGCTCGGACTCAGGTTGACGGCCTTGGAGAGAAGCCTCGCTGCCTTCATGGAACAGCAGCGGGCATTGATCGCCGGTCTCACCGGTGCATCTGCCCCGACCACCAGGACATCGACGTCCAAGTTGACCCCGGAGGCCGAGCCGATCCTCGAGTCCATGCGGGCTTGAGTTGATACTCGGCCACGGTCTCCCTCAGCCTCCCGTTCGGGACCGAGGTCGTCGATGCCGGTACCCTCGGCGTCGGGGCGGAAGGCATCGGTGCCCGCCCGACCGGAGCCGCTTGACACCTCCTCCGAGGAGTCGGGCTAGGAGATGGAGAACAAAGAGTCACCTGACACCTATCGGACTCGCTGTGTCCCGTCGGACTCACCGGAGTCCGAGCCTCGGAGACGATCCCCACCGGAGGATACCCGGTTCTCGGACTTCGTGCGGGATATGGCCAAGGCCTTGGCCTTTCCCGCTGATCCCAAGGAGGAGCCTCGAGCCGAGGAGCTCGAGGCCCTCCAGTATTACTATCCCCCGAACGAGGCCTTTACTGTACCGGTTCCTCCGATGCTGGAGCGGCTGCTCTTCCGCATGTGGGAGACCCCGGCCTCGACGCCGGTGTTAAGCAAGCGGGTCGATTCCATCTATCGAGTCCGCAAGAACCCCGGGTTCCAAAAGGCACAATTACTGCACCACTCCATGATTGTGGAATCGGCCATGCATCGACTGAAAAGTCAGAAGATGCACTCCTCGGTGCCTCCCGGCCGGGAGGCCCGGAACCTGGATGCCCTCGGTAAGAAGTGCTTCCAGGGCTCTATGCTTGCTTGCCGTGTCCAGACATACCAGCTCTACATGGGCATGTATCTCCGAGACCTGGCAAAGGAGATTGCCGGGTTCTCTGCTGGTCTCTCCGAGAAACCTTTGCAGAGGTTCCAGGCCTTGTCCACTGGTATTCGAGAGTGCTTGAAGTTTATCTCTCGAGCAGCCTACGATGGCTTCGAGGCTTCGGCCTGAGTAGCCGAGGCCGGCATCGGTTCCCGCCGACAGGCTTGGCTACAGTCATCCGACCTCGAGCCATGGGTACAGGACAAGTTGGTCGATGTCCCCTGCCGAGGTGAAAACCTCTTTGGCAAGCCCATGGCTGAAAAGGCTGCAGAACTCGAGACTGAGACTCTGACCAGGACTAGGCTGTCTAGAAAGACCTCTGCCCCTTCTCAGAAGAAGAAGGGCTTGGGAAAAAAGTCCTTTTACCCGAGGAAGTCATCTGCCTATAAACAATACCCTCATCAGGCCTCTGCAACTCCCCAGCAGGGTCAGCAGGCCACGGGGCAGGGTCATGGGCACCGTAGGCAGAAGGCCCCCAAGCCACCAACACCGGCCCCTGCTCAGCAGGGTGGGGGTTTTTGACTCACAAAGCATAGCCTCTTCTCCTCAGCTGGCTTCTCTCAGCACAGGAGGCCGGCTGGCCCACTTTGCCCACAGGTGGTCAGCCATCACATCAGATACCTGGGTACTTCATATAGTCCAAAAGGGCTATCTTCTCCATTTTCACCAGGTGCCTCCCTCCTATTTTCCAGGGGAGCCTCCGAGACTCCCTCTGCACAGGGACCTACTCCTTCAGGAGTTGGCAAGTCTACTAAAGGAACAGGCTGTGGAACCGGTGCCCCACCACCTGAGAGGTCATGGCTTTTATTCCAGGTACTTTCTGGTACCAAAAAGAACAGGAGGCCTCAGACCCATCCTAGACTTACGCAACCTCAACAAGTTCCTGGAGAGGGAAAAGTTCAAGATGCTTACCCTTGGAATCCTGCTGCCCTACCTCCAGCAGGGAGATTGGCTATGCTCCTTGGATCTAAAGGATGCTTATACTCACATCCTTATTCATCCAGACCACAGACAATATCTCAGATTTGTTGTGGGAGGAAACCACTATCAGTACAGAGTACTACCCTTTGGCCTGACCTCCGCTCCCAGGGTGTTCACCAAGTGCCTGGCAGTGGTTTATGTTATGTTTATTTGAATTTGATATACCGCTCAGACCAAAAGGTATTAGAGCGGTTTACAATACTACATCAGTGGCGGCCTACCTAAGGCTTCAAGGTCTTTTTGTGTTTCCGTACCTGGACGACTGGCTCATAAGGGGCCAGTCTTCCCAGGAGGCCAATCAAGCCACCCTTCGCACTGTGGCTCTGCTTCAGCACTTGGGGTTTGTCATAAACTTCGAAAAGTCCACTTTGCTCCCGTCCCAGAACTTAGAATTCATAGGAGCAAGGCTGGACACTCTTCAAGCGAAGGCTTTTCTGCCAATGGACAGGGCCCACAGGCTGATGGATCTGGCCAGGCAGTTTCACAGCAGTTCCCTGGTCTCTGCCAGGCAATTCCTGAGACTACTCGGCCATATGGCTTCCACGGTTCATGTCACCCCCAATGCCCGCCTGCACATGCTGCCTGCTCAGTGGAGCCTTCGCACTCAGTGGCATCAGGCCACAGGAAGCCTAGCGGACTCCGTAAGAATATCCGACCTGCTGGTCTCCTCTCTGCAATGGTGGCTTCATCTTCCGAATCTGGTACTCGGAGTGTTTTTTCAATCCCCTCCTCATTCTCAAGTGCTGACGACAGATGCTTCTCTTCTAGGTTGGGGAGCACATTGCCAAGGGGCTTGTACTCAGGGTCTCTGGGAGGCTGCTCAACAGATAAACTTCCTGGAGCTACGGGCGATACGCCTAGCTCTGAGAGCCTTCTCCCATCTCGTCTCTCACCAGTCTGTACTAGTCCAGACGGACAATCAAGTTGCCATGTTCTACGTGAACAAACAAGGAGGCACAGGCTCCTTCCTTCTATGTCAGGAGGCACAACGGCTGTGCTCTTGGGCCGTCAATCATGGAATCCTCCTCAAGGCTGTCTACCTCCCAGGTCAAGAAAATTACCTGGCGGACAGACTGAGCAGGATCCTGCCACCACACGAGAGGAGATTGAACCCGTTGGTAGTTCAGCAGATCTTTCTCAGGTGGGGCCTCCCCACCATGGATCTTTTTGCCAGTCCTCTGAACCGGTAACTCCCGAGATTCTGCTCCAGACAACCGCATCCTCTCAGAGTAGCAGCGGATGCGTTTCTGATCTCGTGGTCCACAGGCCTGCTGTATGCGTTTCCTCCCACGCCACTAGTGTCCCGAACACTGTTCAAAGTCCTCCAGGACGGGGCCTCAATGATCCTGATAGCCCCCAGGTGGCCGAGGCAGCCGTGGTTCCCACTTCTGCTGCAGCTGGCGGTGGCCACCCCTCTTCCTCTGGGGTTTCAGCACGATCTCCTGTCTCAGGATCAGGGGTCTCTCTTGCACCCCAACCTCCAGTCCCTTCATCTGATGGCCTGGCTGCTGAAAGGGTAGTCCTGGCTCCCCTACTACTGCCCCGTGAGGTGGAAGATGTAGTCTTAGCCTCTAGGCGGCAATCCACCAGGA
The DNA here is from genome assembly GCA_033557465.1 of Ichthyophis bannanicus. Classification (NCBI taxonomy): domain Eukaryota; kingdom Metazoa; phylum Chordata; class Amphibia; order Gymnophiona; family Ichthyophiidae; genus Ichthyophis; species Ichthyophis bannanicus. The sequence continues at coordinate 1,577,229,298 of CM066032.1, forward strand.
AATCCTACACTCTTAAGTGGCATAGATTCTCCGCATGGTGTGCTCAGCACAGCGAGAATCCCTTCTCGTGCTTGGTAGCGGTAGTCTTGCAATATTTGCTTTACCTCTCCAATCTAGGCCTTAAGTCCAACTCTGTCCGGGTTCACCTCAGTGCTCTCTCAGCACACCACTCGCCAGTGGACGAACGGCCTCTTTCCAACCACCCTTTGGTGGCTCGTTTTCTCAGAGGCCTCCTTCTGCTTAAGCCTCCTTTGCGTCCACCAGCCCCTGAGTGGGATCTGAATGTGGTCTTACAGCGGATTACTTGTCCGCCCTTTGAACCTATGGCTACCTGCCCTCTCCGTTTTCTCTCCTGGAAAACCTTGTTTCTGGTAGCTCTTACCTCTGCTAGGTGAGTGAGTGAACTTCAGGCGCTAGTGTCTGATCCTCCTTACACTAGGTTCTACAGGAATAGGGTAGTCTTACGGACTCACCCGAAGTTTCTCCCTAAAGTTGTCTCCCCTTTTCACCTCAATCAGGAGGTGGTTCTTCCGACCTTCTTTCCCAGGCCGCATGCCAACCGGGCTGAGATGGTCCTGCATACCCTGGACTGTAGGAGGGCGTTATCCTTCTACCTTGACCGTACGCGGGAGCATCGGAGGGCTGTTCAGCTCTTCGTTTCTTTTGACCCCAATAAGTTGGGGTTACCTGTCTCCAAGCGTACTTTGTCCATCTGGGTCGCTGACTGTATCGCCTGGGCTTATGGGGCAGCCGGCCTCTCGTTGGAGGGTCGAGTCACGGCTCATCGTGTCAGGGCGAAGGCTGCGTCAGTGGCTCATCTCCGCTCTGTTCCGTTGGCAGACATCTGCCGGGCCGCTACTTGGTCTTCAAGCCAGACTTTTGCGGCCCATTACTGCCTTGAGAGGGAGTTCCGCAGGGACAGTGCTTTCGGACAGGCAGTACTCCATAATCTCTTTGGGGTTTAGGCAACTCCTACCCTCCGGCCCTGGTGTTGGGCTACCGGTCGGGGGCATTCTCAGAGAAGATTCCTTCCTTACGTTCTGCCGAGCTAGAGGGAGCTCATTTTTTCGGCTTGAGGTCTCCGGTAACCTTAAGCTGGGGAGTCCCATATGTGAGGACTGACTTCCTGCTTGGTCCTGGAGAAAGAGTAGTTACTCACCTGTAACAGGTGTTCTCCAGGAGCTGCAGGAATCAGTCCTCACAACCCTCCCTCCTCCCCTTGGAGTTGCAATCATATGATTTATTTTGCTAATTTTTTGCTGTCTTTTAGCTATGTCATCAGACTGAGCAAGATGGCACCCTTGGGCGGGAAGGGGACCGAGCATGCGCGCTGCAATTCCCAAAGGCTTTCTTTGAAAGCTGGGGAAATGCTCCGCACGAGGGCTCCGTCGGCGCCGATGTCACCCATATGTGAGGACTGATTCCTGCTGCTCCTGGAGAACACCTGTTACTGGTGAGTAACTACTCTTTATCTTTTTCTCTCTGATTATTTTTAGTATTTAATACTTGCAGTAATTTTGCTGGATGCACCCAGGGTGCACTTGAACTGCCCCTCTGGATTACCCAGTTACAGTTTGGGGGACCGATTGAGGTTGAACTCCTGGTCAGGAGGACCATGCGAGGTTCCCTCTCTGTCAGGGGAGAAAACTGGCCTCAGCTCATGAGGACCGGAGCAGCCGGTCATTGGAGGAGTCTGCAGCTTATCGGCAGCCTTACAACAGCTTCTGCCTGCTGCCTTTTTCAGGTTAGCCTTCAGCACTCTGTTCCAGCGCAGTGAGTAGAAAACTTCAAAGATCCTCCTCCTTTTCCCCCCTCCTGATTTTAATCGGGACGCCGTCGGGGCAATCTCTTTCCGCCTGGAGAGTTTTTTCTTCATGTTTTTATTGCCCTATCTCTCGGTTTGATTAATTTTATGTTTTTACCGTGTTTTCAGTGTTTGGAGTGATTTTATTTGGCAGTTTTAATAGTGGCGGCCATTTTGTTTTTGCTGTTGTTTTTTTGCTGCACAGCTCCGTTTTTTTGTGGGCTTTGTGAGTTGACTTTATGTTCCGTACAGCCCACCGCTTAGGTCAGCTTTACCTCTGGGCACCGCCTGACTTGGAGAAGTGGCTGACATACCCCAAAGTGGATGCCATTGTGACCGGAGTAATGAAGCACACCACTATTCCAGTGGAGGGTGGTGCAGCACTTGGTGATCAACAGGATAGGAAAGTTGAGAGCCTGCTCAAGACTTCCTTTTCGGCTTGTTCATTATCTCTCCAGGCTCTGTTTGTGGGGGCCTAGCAGCCCGAGCTCTTCTGCGCTGGATTCAATGTGTGCCAGAGGATCCAGCTCTGGCTCGTCTGGAATCGGTCACAGCTTTTTTGGCAGATGCCTTTTACGATCTCTTGCGCCTCTCGGCTAGATCGGTGGCGGCGGTCACAGTTTCTTGCAGATGGCTCTGACTTCGCCAGTGGTCGGCTGACTCTGCATCTAAAGCATACCTCTCTAGGCTTCCCTTCAGGGGAAAGCTTCTCTTTGGGGAGGACATAGACAAATTGGTCAAAGACCTAGGGGAGGTTCAACCCCAACGTCTTCCAGAAGATAAGCCTAAATTTGCTACTAGGCATTCCTCCCATCGATATTCGCCTATCTCGCAGCGCACCTCCAGGTATCGCGACGCTCGTCGCTACCGTCCTGAGAAGCCCTCCGCCTCTTCGACAACTGGACGTTTTGGTCAGAGGGCACAGTCCTTTCAGGGTGCCCGCAAAGGAGCCGAGTCCTACTCGCGGCCTTCCAAGTTCTCTGGCCCCGCGAGATCTTCCCGCTGACTGGCTGGACAGTCCACGCCAGGAGCCTTTTCTGGAGGTCGGCCCGTCCAGAGAGACTCCTCTGGTGGGTGGGCATTTGGCTCTGTTTTCTTGTCAATGGTCTCTCGTTACTTAGGATCAATGGGTCCTCAACATAGTCTCCCAGGGTTACGTTCTCGAATGTTCCCGATCCATTCCCGATGCGTTCGTCGTCTCACCCGGGGGAAGATCCCTGAAGAGAAAGGCGATTCGCTCCACCGTGCACCGCCTCCTTCTTCTGAGGGCTATTCGACCAGTCCCTTGAGCAGAGAGAGGCTGTGGTCGTTACTCCATTTATTTCGTGGTTCCCAAGAAAGATGAGTCCTTCCGCCCAATTCTGGATCTCAAGGGCGTAAATCGATGTCTATGGGTGCCATGATTCCAAATGGAGACGCTTTGCTCGGTGATCCAGGTGGTACGCGGAGGCGAGTTCCTCGCCTCTCTAGATTTTGCGGAAACTTACTTTCACATTCTCATCAAAGATGACCAACAGCATTTACTACGGTTTGCAGTATTGGGTCAGCACTTCCAGTTTTGTGCAATGCCCTTCAGCCTGGCCTCGGCTCCGCACACCTTTTCCAAGATTATGGTAGTGGTCGCAGCAGCTCTACGCAAATGGGGAATCCGAGTGCATCCTTACCTGTATGACTGGTTGATTCAGGCGGATTCCCTGTTGGAAGCACATCAAGCAGTGGCTCAAGTAGTTTCTTTCCTCAAGAATCTCGGATGGGTGCTCAATATGTCCAAGAGCCATCTTCATCTGTCCCAGAAACTAGAGTTTCTAGGAGCCCGCTTCGACACCGTGCAGGGAAAGGTTTTCTTGATATGCAAGCGGCTTCGCAAATTCACTGGCTTGCTTCTTTTGTTTCTTCTTCAGAGAGCTCTGAGGGTCTGGGATTACCTTCAAGTCCTGGGGTCCATGGCAGCCACTATCGAAGTTGTGCCTTGGGCCAGAGCACACATGAGGGAGCTTCAGAGGTCTCTCCTTTCATGCTGGTCACCTGTGTCTGAAGTCTACGTTATCCGGCTTCCGCTCCTCCCGGAGACTTGACGAAGCCTCCAGTGGTGGCTGGCGCCCTGTCATCTTCTCAGGGGTGTTTCCCTAGAGAACCCTCGTTGGGTCCTAGTAACAACAGATGTGAGTCTCTATGGGTGGGGTGCTCTCTGCCTGCATCAGTCGACACAGGGTACTTGGTCAATTCACAAAGCGCACTGGTCCATAAATAGACTGGAAGTGCGAGCGTTTCACCCCTCCCTAAGACATTTTCTGCCTCTTCTCAAAGATCAGGCGGTACGGGTTCTATGCAACAACGCAACAACAGTGACATATATCAACCGCCAGGTTGGAACCAAGTCCCTAGGTGTAGCCAGGGAAATGTCCCTTCTCCTTCCCTGGGCAGAGGCACATCTGCAGACTCTCTCGGCACAGCATATCGCCGGGGTGGACAACTTTCAGGCCGATTTCCACAGCCAACATGCTATCGATTCCAGAGAATGGGAGCTAGCCCCTTGGGCGTTTCAGAAGATTTTGCGAGCATGGGGGCAACCGGTAATGGATCTAATGGTGATATCAGCGATTACCAAGGTACCGGAATTTTTCAGTTGCAGGAGGGAGTTTCAGTCCTCTGGATTGGATGCCCTGGCTCAACCATGGCCACAGGAGGCTCTGCTGTACATCTTTCCCCCATGGGTACTAACCGGCAAAGTGCTTCGGAGAGTTCTCGCACACCGTGGGAGAGTGATCCTAATAGCACTGGACTAGCCTCGGAGGCCCTGGTATGTGGACCTCATCTGCTTAACGCGAGTCCCGCCGCTGCCTCTGGGGTCTCGCCGGGGGCTATTAAGTCAGGGTCCAATTGTAATGGACGATCCAGCTCCTTACTCGCTTACAGCCTGGCTCTTGAATGCCACTGCCTAAGCAAGAAGGGTTACTCGAGTAGCGTGGTCGCAACCCTTCTGAAGAGCACCGCCCGTCAACTTCGCTAGTGTATTGCCGCGTTTGGCGAGTCTTCGAGTCCTGGTGCGCGTGGCACCGTATCTCTCCTTGTAGGTCAGGAATCCCAAATATCCTTACCTTCCTCCAGGACGGCCTGGATAAAGGTTTAGCCTTGGGGTCTTTTCGGGTTCAAGTAGCGGTATTAACTTGTTTCAGAGGCCCTGTTGGGGGTCGCTCTATAGCGTCCTATGCAGATGTGTCCTGTTTCCTTAAAGCAGCTAAGGTAGTCAGACCACCGGTTTGCCCTCTGGTGTTAACATGGGATCTGTCCTTCGTCCTAAAAGCCTTGATGCAGGTGCCTTTTGAGCCGCCTAAACACATCACGTTGAGAGATTTGACACTTAAGGCAGTGTTTCTAGTAGCGATAACTTTGTCATAAAGGGTATCCAAAATACAAGCACTTTCATGCAGGGATCCCTATCTTGCCTTCTCGAAAAAAGTTGTTTTCTTGCTTACTGTTCCTTCATTCCTTCCAAAAGTGCTTACGCCTTTTTATATCAATGAGCCAATTTTCCTTCCCTATTTTTCTGAGGAGCAGTGTACGGGCGAGAATAAGGGACTCCGTTCTCTGGATCTCGGCAGGATCCTTCGTAGGTATCTTTGGGTGGCAAATCCTTTCTGTACCTCTGATCACCTTTTCGTGCTTTTTGCGGGACCCCGTAAGGGTCAACCTGCTTCCAAACGCACAGTCTCTTGCTGGTTGCGGTTAGCAATTGAATCTGCACACATCCTTAGGGGAAAATCTGTCCCCCTCAGTCTTCGGGTGCACTCTACGTGGGCGCAAGCTACATCTTGGGCGTAGCGCCCTCATGTTCATCCTCTTGATATCTGCAGGGCGGCCACCTGGTCCTACCTGTCCACCTTTGTGCGTCATTATCGGCTCGATATTCAATCTCGGGAAGAGGTGCAGTGGCAAAGGTTGTCTCGACGGCCAAATCTTCCCACCCAAAGAGCAGTTAGCTTGGGTACTTCCAGCTTGTCTGGACTGGTCTAGCAGGATGTACTGGAGGGGAAATTTTCTGGATATCTGGTTCAAAGGTGTATTGCTGAGGAGCCAAGACTTTGCAGCGGAGCGTTATTGCCTCTTGTACATAGTATGGTTGCTATTTTCCTTACTTTTTGGTTCATGATTACATCTGTATGAGTATGGCTTTTTACAATATTGGAGCACCCTCTACTGGGTTCAGCTACAAATTACCAGGAAACAGCCAATCAGTCTGCTGATAGTTTTTTTTCTATTTATCTGTCTCCAACATCTGCTGGTAGGGGGTCTAAACCCGCTTGTCTGGACTGGTCTAGCAGGATTCTAGGCAAGGAAATTAACAGTAAGTGAAAATTTCCCCTTATGGACTTTTCCTCCAAGAGCTTGTCCAAACTTTTTAAACCCAGTTACACTAACAGCTTTTACTACATCTTCTGGTAACAAATTCTAGAATTTGATTACTTGAGTAAAAAAATATTTTCTCTTATTAGTCTTAAATGGGCTACATTGTAGCTTTTTTTTCTACTTTTTGAAGGAGTAAACAAACAGGACTGGAGAAGGGCTGATGTGGTATTTCTTCACAAAAGTGGGAATAGGGAAGAAGTGGCAAATTACAGGTCAGTAAGCCTTTTCTCGGTGACAAGGAAAGTAATGGAGGCGCTTCTGAAAGAGAGAATAGTGGGCTTTCTCGAAACCAATAGGTTGCATGATCCGAGGCAATGTGGTTTTACCAAAGGATGATCATGCCAAACAAATCTGATTGAGTATTTTGACAGGGTGACCAGAGAACTAGATCAAGGGCATGAGAATGGATGTGATCTACCTAGATTTCAGCAAAGCCTTTGATACTGTTCCTCATGGGAGGCTTATCAATAAACTGAACAGCCTGGGGATGGGTCCCAAGGAGGTGAACTGGATCAGAAATTGGTTGACTGATCCAGACGACAGAAGGTGATGGTAAACAGAACTCACTCAGATGACAGGAAAGTGATTAGTGGCATGCCCCAGGCATTGGTCCTGGGACTGGTACTATTCAATGCATTTGTAAGTGATATTGCTGAAGGACTGAATGGAAAAATCTGTCTTTTTGCAGATGACACGAAAATTTGCAAGAGTGGACTCCCTTAAGGGAGTGGATAATGAGGAAAGATCTGCAAAAGCTAGAAGAATGGTCTAATGCTTGTCAGTTATGATCTAATGTGAAGAAATGCAGTGTCATTAACTTGGGGTGCAGAAATCAAAGGAAATTGTATGTGATAGGGGGCGAGAGGTTGGTGTGCACGGACCAGGAGAAGGACCTCGGAGTGATTGTTTCTGAGGATCTCAAGGTGGCGGAACAGTGTGACAAGGCGGTGACCTAAGCCAAAAGGATGCTGGGTTGCATACAGAGAGGAATATCAGTAGAAAGGAAGAGGTACTAATACCATTGTACAAGTGTGTTCCGTTTTGGAGATCATATCTCACAAAGGATATAAACAGACTGAAATGGTTCAGAGGAAGGCGATCAAAATGATTTGGTGTCTGTGCCAGAAGACATATGAGAAAAGACTTGAAGACCTAAATATGTATACTCTAGAGGAGAGGAGGGACAGGGGAGATATGATACAGACCTTTAAGTACTTAAGAAGTATTAATGAATAAACCAACCTTTTTCAAAGACAGGAAAACTGCATAACTAGACAACATAACATGAAGCTGCAAGGGGGTAAACCAAAAAGCAACGTCAGGAAATACTTTTTCACTGAAAGGGTGGTAGATGCTTGGAATGCCCTCCCGATGTAAGTGGTGGGGGCAAATACGGTGACAGAATTCAAAATGGCATGGTACAAACACAGTGGATCCTTTTATAGCAACATGATTAAATCAAAATAACCTTAACAGTCTCTGCTATCTCAACAAATAGGGTGACCTGCACAGAGCAGTGGGTATACCCCTAAACAAAGGCATTGCAAGGGGTGACCTGCATGAAGCAGCAAGTGCACCTACGCTTGCCACATTGCTGGGCAGACTAGATGGACCATGATGGTCTTTATCTGCCGTCATATACTTTGTTACCTATTCCACTCCATTGATTAATTTATAGACCTCTATCATATCTCCCCTCAGCCTTCTCTTTTCGAAGTTGAAGAACCCTAACCTTTTAAACCTTTCCTCACAGGCATATCCTTCAATCCCCTTTACCATTTTGGTGGCTCTTCTCTGTACCTTTTCTAATAACGCTATATCCTTTTTAAGATATGGCGACTAGAATTGCACACAATATGCAAAGTGCCGTTGCATCATGAAAAGATATAGAGGCATTATAATATCCTTTGTTTTATTCTCCATTCCTTTCTTTGCGATTTCTAGCATTCTATTTGCTTTCTTGGCCACTGCTGTACACTGGGCGTAGGGTTTCAACATGTGTTCTCCACAATGACGCCTAAATCTTTTTCCTGGGTGGTCATTCCTAATGTGGAACCATGCATCATATAACAATAGTTTGGGGTGTTCTTTCCTGGGTGCATAACTTTGCACTTGTCCACATTAAATTTCATCTGCCATTTGAACATCCAGTCTTCCAATTTATCAAGGTCCTTTGCAATTTTTCACAATCTTCTTTGTGTTTTAATAAGTTTTGTGTCATCTGCAAATTTGATTATCTCAAATTTTCAAGTCATTTATGAAGATGTTAAAAAACAGTGGACCCAGCACAGATCCCTGGGATACTCCACTATTCATCTTTCTCCATTGAGAAAACTAGCCATTTAGCCCTGCTCTCTGCTTTCTATCTTTTAACTTGATCTACGATAGTACACTGCATCCTGTCCCATGACTTTTTAATTTTTCCAAGAGACTCTCATGATGGACCTTGTCAAAGGCTTTCTGAAAATTCAGATGTACTATATCAACCGGCTCACCTTTATCTGCCTTTTAATTCACACCTTCAAAAAAATATAACGGATTGGTAAGACAAGACTTTCCTGGGCTAAATCCTTGTTGGCTTTCTCCCTTTAAACCATAACTATCTACATGTTATGTTTTTTTTTTTTCTTTATAATGGTTTCTACCATTTTGCCCAGTACAGACGTCAGGCTCACTGATCTGTAGTTTCCCAGGTCACTCCTGGGACCCTTTTTAAAAATTGGCGTTAGATTAGCCATTCTCCAATCTTCAGGTACTGCAGATGATTTTAATGATAGCTCACAGATTACTAATAGTAGGTCTGCCATCTCATATTTCAGTTCTGTCAACATTCTCTAGATATATACCAACCGGTCCAGGTGATTTGCTTCTCTTTAGTTTATCAAATAGTTGTAATGTATCTTTCGTATTTATCGATTATTTCTTTCAATTCTTTTATATACCATTTCAGGCATGGTTAACTTTTACATTTTCTTCAGTAAAGGCCAAAGCAAAGAATTCATTCAGTCTGTCTGCTATGGCTTTGTCCTCTCTTAGTACTCCTTTTACCTCTCTATCATCTAATGATTCATCTGACTTTCTCAGCGCTTATTTGCTAAGAATGTACTTGAAAACGTTTTTATTATGCATTTTTGCTACCATGGCAAGCTTTTTTTCAAATTCTTTGCCTGTTTTATCAGTGCCTTGCATCTAACTTGCCAGTGCTTATGTTGTTTCCCATTTTTGTTGTATGTCTCCTTTTTCCATTTCCTGAAAGATGCTTTTTTTGGCAACAACAACCTCTCTGATCTCACCTTTAAACTATGTTGGCTGTATTTTAGCCTTCCTTCCACTTTTCTTAGTGTGGAATACATCTGGATAGTACTTTTAAACAACGTCCATGTTTGATGTAAACCTTTAACCTTTGCAGCTGCTGCTTTTAGTTTTTTTTGTAACTATTTTCCTCTTTTTATTATAATCTCACTTTTGAAAATTAAATTTAAAGGTAGTACTGTAGATTTCCTTGCTGTTTTCCCTCCATTTAATAAATCAAATGTGATCATGCTATGATCACTTTTGCCAAGTGCCCCAGCGCCCTTATCTCTTGCACCAGATCCTGTATTCCAAAATAGCTTCCCTTTTTGTCAGTTCATGAACCAGCTGCTCCAATAAGCAGTCATTTATTTCTGCTGTGACATTGACCCTCTGATGTTTTTTTTAGCATTTCATCATCCATCTGTTCATTCTGGCCAGGTAGTCGGTAGTACACTCCCACTGCCGATGCCTTCCCCTTTTAACATGGAATTTCTATCCATAGAGATTCTACAGTATATTTTGTTTCCTGCAATACTTAAATCCTATGTAACTCAATGCCCTCTCTAACATAGAACGCAACCCCCTCCACCAATTTGATCTACCCTATCATTGCAATATAATTTGTACCCAGATACCACAGTGTCCCATTGGTTGTCTTCCACCACGTCTCAGAGATGCCAATTATATCTAACTATCTATATATTCTATTTCTCCCATCTTATTTTTTAGACTTCTAGCATTTGCATACAGGTATTTTAGAGGCTGTATTGTATTCATATTATTCTGGTTATCAGTTGACAGGGGTAATTTGGAATCTTTAGCCCTTTCTGCTTTGTACTTAAAGGCATCTGAGTTACTTTTATCTTTATTGGAACCTCTCTATCGGAATGCCCTAAATCCCTATATTGCTAGTATCCTTCAAGGATACATGCTTCCGAGCCATGTGCTTTTGGGCAATTGTTGGCATTCCCCTGTTATCTATTATAAAATGCTGCTCTGTCTCCTTTTTAAAGGTTAATGGCAGCAGCTTGGTCCCACTTTGGTCAAGGTGGAGCACATCTTTTCGAAAGCACCACTCCCCCCTCTTCTCCAGAATGTTGCCCATTTCCTAACCAATCCATTTCCGTGCACCATCATTTCATCCATTTCATTCTGCTTGTTACAAGAAAAATGATCTATTGACAAGAGCTGAAATGTCACCATTTCTCGTCAAGATAATACAATTATTATTATCCATGGGTTACATGCCCACAGACCTTAAGCTAGCATCAATTCAGCCTATACTCAAGAATCCTTCTCTAGACAAAACCTGCCCAAGTTCATATAGACCAATATTAAGCCTTCCTTTTATAGGAAAAATAATTGAAAAGATGGTCCAAAAACAGCTATAGGATCACTTGGATACACATGCCCCATTGGATCCACAATACTTTCTGTGGTCTTGTCAGAGCAAAATGTATGATATACCACTTAATGTTAATTGCTCTATAATAACATTCATTCAAAGTGGTGATTGATACTACAGATGTTCCATTTTATTCCTATTAGTTGATGTTAACTAATTTTCATGTAAATTAGTGCTTCTAGTTCATGTTAACCAAATTCCATGTAATTCTTGTTGTTTTTTGTAAATGGCTTTGAATTTAATGAAAAAGCAGTATAGAAAAATCATATAAATAAATAAATAAATCTAACCCACCATTGGGCACCTCTCCAGTGGTATTGCCTAGACATGAAGACATATCAAAATTGGTTTGCAATTGATTCCAAACACTGGGAAAAGAAGCCTGCAACTTTTTAATTTCATCCATAAAAAATTCATTAAATTCAGCAGCTTGTAGCTTAGGCAGCTCTTCTGCTCCCAAATGTTTAGTAGGCTTCCTGGAACTACGTGGAAAAGGGCTCATACCCACTCCCCTCAGCTCATCTACCCATTTTCTTATTCTTGCTTTTTGCACTTACAATCTCTGACTGAAACAATAAAGTTTTCTATAATAGGCATACAGTTCCACTGACCTCCCCTTTCTCCATACCCACTCGAATTGGCTACCCTCTGGTTTCAGCAAAGCAAGCCCTGCATGAAACCAGCCTACCTCCATGCCTCAAGACCAAACTAATCAAGTTGATTCTGAGACCAGTTCCTTTAAAATACATCAAACATAGAATTCCAGGTGAGCACCTGGCATTCCATAGACACATCTGCCCAATTCTCCACCTTTAAAGATAGCAGGGTCACAATATCAGCACATCTAACAGAGGACCAAGATCATACTACATGGTACTACCATAGTTTGGCAATATTTATAGTTTGACACTAACAAGCATGTGGTCATAAGAACATAAAATATACCATACTGGGTCAGACCAAAGCCCATCAAGCCCAGTATCCTGTTTCCAACAATGGCCAATCTAGGTCACAAGTACCTAGCAGTTTCCCCAAAAGACACAGGTTCCATAGTGCTTGTATTGGGACAAGCAGTGGATTTCCCGGGTCCCCTTTAATAATGGTTTATGGACCTTTCCTCCAGGAACTTATCCAAACCTTTTTTAAACCCAGCTACACTAGCAGCTTTTACTACATCCTCCGGTAACGAATTCCAGAGTTTGATTACACATCGGGTGAAAAATATTTTCTATTATTCTTAAATACGGTAGGTTAAACTGTAGCTTTGTTGCATGTCCCCTAGTCTTTCTATATTTTAATGGCGCAAACAATTGATCTGTTTACCCATTCCACTCCATTCATTAATTTATAGACCTCTATCATATCTCCCCTTAGCTGTCTCTTTTCCAGGTTGAAGAGCCCTAAACATTTTAGCCTCTCCTCATAGGGGTATCCTTCCATCCCCGTTACCATTTTGGCAGCTCTTCTCTGTACCTTTTCTAATAACGCTATATCCTTTTTAAGATACGGTGACCAGACTTGCACACAATATTCAAGGTACGGTCCCTCCATGGAACGATATAGAGGCATTAAAATATCCTTTGTTTTATTCTCCATTCCTTTTTTTATGATTCCTAGCATTCTATTTGCTTTCTTGGTTGCCTCTGCACACTGGGCGTAGGGTTTCAACATGTATTATCCATGATGATGCCTAAATCTTTTTCCTGGGTGGTCATTCCTAATGTGGAACTGTGCATCGTGTAACAATAGTTTGGGTTATTCTTTCCTAGGTGCATAACTTTGCACTTGTCCACAACGGTGAAGAGGTGGGTCTTCAACCTGGATTTGAAGAGGGCCAGGGAGGATGCCTGGCGCACAGATGCAGGTAGGCTGTTCCAGGCGTATGGTGCAGCAAGGTGAAAGGAGCGCAGTTGGGAGTTCGCGGTGCGGGTGAAAGGCATTGATCCCCTGACCCTCTCCTCCACCATTTCTCCATCTCTTTCCTCCATTTTATCCTCCAAGTCTGTCGACGAGGCACTATCTTCATACAACACTACACTATCCTCAGCCCTTGACACTCTTGCCCCTCCCACCCCACGTCCTGTCAAACTATTGTGGTAAGGAGAGTGCAGTCCAGCATGAAGAAATAAAGGGAAAAAGAACTTTTTCTTCTTTGCGGGGGATGGGTGCACCAGAACACACACACCCTAGTAAAAGCAGTGAGAGAAACCACGAGGGTAGAGCTAGGCTAAAGTCACACCCAGACTCCATTCAAAACCAAAAAATCCCAAACTGCTAGTATTCCAAACAATCAATCATCAAAAAAGAATACTGCCTTCCCCAACAACCATCACCATTTTTTTGTCGGGTATAAACCGCAAGGCAGAGAGGACACACCTCTAAACCTTACGCAGTACATGCCCCTTTTTTTATTTATTTAATGTCCAAACTTGCATTCAGCAATTATAAAACCGAAAGTAAATCCACACTTATCTGCTCAAGCACGACGTGCACGTTTCGAAGCATCAGGCTTCTGCTTCAAGTGTACCAGTGAGAAAGTAGTGTGTCCTTTCTTTCCTCCTCAAAAACGCCAGAACTATGGCGGGTGATGTCAGGGATTTCAAACCTTCGGGTAGGCCAATTATAGGACCGCCCATATCATGCAAACCAATCGCCAGAAAGAGGGAAACCCCACAGTACAGGGGAATCCCTGCTTGTGATTAGAGAGTGTTTAAAGAGTCAACCAATCAATGTCCCTATTTAATCCAGCAGGGGCCATGGAATTTAAAGTCAAAATCCACCGCTGTTCCAATTGTCTCAGACGAGCCGTGCGATCCCCCCCTCTCGGATCATATGGTACATAATCAATCACTGTCCATTGAAGTTGTTCAAAAACATGACCAAAATCGATACAATGTTGTACCATCGGGGCTGTCACAACAGACTGGCGCAAACGAGATGCATGTTCACCCAATCGGACCCATATTGCACGATTTGTGTTCCCTACATATCGTTGTGAGCAGGGACAAACCAAAAAATAAACCACATAACACGAGTCACATGTGGTGTGCCACTGCGATCGGCCTGAAACGCCGGTTGGTGGGTCAGGTTCTCATGAGGCTTGTGCAAATTGTAGATATTGCACTTTGGCCATCACGGGATCTGCTTGGACTGACCCCTCTTCTGGCAAACTTTTCTATCGGCAGTGGCACACCACATGTGACTCGTGTTATGTGGTTTATTTTTTGGTTTGTCCCTGCTCACAACGATATGTAGGGAGCACAAATCGTGCAATACGGGTCCGATTGGGTGAACATGCATCTCGTTTGCGCCAGTCTGTTGTGACAGCCCTGATGGTACAACATTGTATCGATTTTGGTCATGTTTTTGAACAACTTCAATGGACAGTGATTGATTATGTACCATATGATCCGAGAGGGGGGGATCGCGCGGCTCGTCTGAGACAATTGGAACAGCGGTGAATTTTCACTTTAAATTCCATGGCCCCTGCTGGATTAAATAGGGACATTGATTGGTTGACTCTTTAAACACTCTCTAATCACAAGCAGGGATTCCCCTGTGCTGTGGGGTTTCCCTCTTTCTGGTGATTGGTTTGCATGATATGGGCGGTCCTATAATTGGCCTACCCGAAGGTTTGAAATCCCTGACGTCACCCGCCATAGTTCTGGCGTTTTTGAGGAGGAAAGAAAGGACACACTACTTTCTCACTGGTACACTTGAAGCAGAAGCCTGATGCTTCGAAACGTGCACGTCGTGCTTGAGCAGATAAGTGTGGATTTACTTTCGGTTTTATAATTGCTGAATGCAAGTTTGGACATTAAATAAATAAAAAAAGGGACACCCAGACTCCATGGCAACCCTAAGTAAGAGTAGGAGGTACATGGGGGTGGAGTCAGAAGTGGAGGTGCCCTGCTCCACGTTTAAGTTTGAGCAAACAAACAGAGAGATAGAGGGAAGGAGGAACAGGAACAAGGACAAGTGGAAGGAGAGCAAGAGCAGCCAGGACTGCAGCCAAGAGAGCTACAGAGAAGGTTCCAGGGAGAGGGCCAAGTATACTGGCAAGAGAGAGAGAGAGAGAAGGCTGGCGTTGGAAAAGCTAAGGCAAGAGAGCCTAGACTCCTCGGGTGAAGGGTGTGCCTTCAGACAGAAGAAGCCCCAGGAAGTGGAGAGGAAATCTTACCCTGATTCCCTGACTGGCTCTGAGGCAGAGATAGCTACAGCCAACAGAAGCCCCAGATATGGAAGTCCTGCAGTAAAACTCCAAGGTAGGAGAAAGAAAGCAGTGAAGCCTAAGGCTTATATCTCTTGCTCTGATTCTGAAGAGGGATTTGTACCTGGGAAAACCCAGATTAGAAAGAAGGGGTTTTCAAGAAAAGTTGAACAGGAGAAGCCTGTTGAAGTTCTGCCAAGAGAAGGAGGGGCAGTGCAGTGGAATAGGCTATTTGAGCTTTTAAATGACTTAAAGGAAAAAGTACCTGAACGTTTCCAAGCTTTACCAATATGCAGCTCAGAAGAAAGTATGGAGGTGGATGGTAGAGGAACTGACATGGGTTCTTCTTGTTCTGAGATGGACTGTGCTGTTTGTATTGATGCTAATTAATGGAAGCCAAATAGCAGAAAGAAATTAAGAAAGCTGTTACAACTTTGTTATAGCTGAAAGCCTGAAGTAAAGGAGAGAATGAGTTTTATGTTGAAGCACTAAGATTCTTTCCTAAAGAAGTGGCTAGTGCAACCAAGGCGGGGCTAGACAGCAGAGAACTGTTTAACTCAAAACAGCAAAGAAGGAGCTAGCAGCCCTACTGGCTTTGATTGTAAGTTGTAAATACATGTGCCTTTATGATTGCTGAAGTAAGAAGCATCTTAAAGGGAAAGAAAAGGAAAGCCATTGTAAAGAATTCCACGGAAACACTGTTTTGACATTTGCTTTAATTGGAGAAGATTATCCTTTGTTTCTTTGTCCTGAGTGTAAAGTTGCTTTGAAGATTGTTACCATCTTACCTAAAGGAAGCTAATAAAAATTCCTGTGCGCTTTGAAACATCCACTTGGTTCATTTCTGACTACAGAACTACAACCCTTTGGAAAAGGAATACAAGATGGTCTCCCATCCCTACTAGGCAACCGCCTGGTAGGGGTGGGGTCGCCACACTATCTACTCCCCAACCCTGGCTTTCACCCACAATCCGTTACCTATGCTTGCGCTCGCCTCCAATCCACTCGCTCCTCTGCTTTCTTTTTCCTCGGCCCTGCTCTATGGAACTCTCTACCCCCCTCTATCCGGCTTGAACAGACACACGCCACCTTCAGAAATAAACTTAAAACCCATCTCTTTGCCCTTGCTTTCGATCTCCCTGACCACTCAGTGTAGCCCACATCCCCTTTTCTTTCCTCTCCCTCTCCTCTCTCCTTTTGTCGTGTTGCATGAATCTTCCTGGTTTGCTTTCCTGTTAATATTATAACTTCCTCTTCCTCTCTATACCATATGGTTTCCTTTTTGTATTATGTGAACCACTCTGATATGCATTTGTTGAGCGGTATATTAAGTTAATAAGCATAAACAGAGAAGTAATTTGTTAGCGGAGCGCAAGTTTCAAGAGGGGACGTAGGGAGAGATAAGAGATGAGAGGTATTGAGGGGCCATAGAGTGAATGCATTTATAGGTCAGTAGGAGAAGCTTGAATTGGATGTGGAATTGGACAGGGAGCCAGTGAAGCGACTTGAGAAGAGGAGTAGTGTGGGCATGGCGAGGCTGGCCGAAGATTAGTCAAGCAGCGTGATTTTGTATAGATTGAAGGGGAAGGAGGTGGCTCACGGGGAGACCAGCGAGGAGTAGGTTGCAGTAATCGAGGCGAGAGGAGATTAGGGAGTGGATAAGCGTTTTGGTAGTGTGTTCAGAGAGGAAGGGTCGGATTTTGCTGATGTTGTAGAGAAAGAAGTGGCAGGTCTTAGCTACAAGCTGGATATGAGTGGAGAAGGAGAGTGAGGTGTCAAAGATAACCCCTAGATTGCGGGCAGAGGGAACAGGAAGGATAGTAGATCCATCTACATGGACTGAGAGAGGGGAAAGTGGGGGGGAGGAGTTGGGTGGAAAGACAAGGAGTTCAGTCTTGGCCATGTTCAGTTTCAGTTGGCGATGAGACATCCAGGCAGCGATGTCCAAAAGACAGGCGGAGATCTTGGACTGAGTTGCCGGAGAAATATTAGGTGTAGAGAGGTAGATTTGGGAGTCATTGGCATAGAGATGGTACTTAAAGCCATGGGAGGAGATGAGTGCGCCAAGGCCTTGGGTATAGAGCGAGAAGAGGAGGGGGCCCAAGACAGATCCCTGGGGTACACCTACATGGAGTGGGGTAGGGGAGGAGGAGAAGCCACCAGAGCATACACTGAATGAGCGATAGGAGAGGTAGGAGGAGAACCAGGATAGTACGGAGTCCTTGAAGCCAAGCGAGGAGAGGGTGGTGAGGAGAAGGTTGTGGTCAACGGTGTCAAAGGAATCAGAAAGGTCAAGAAGGATGAGGATAGAATAGAGGCCCTTAGATTTAGCCAGGAACAGGTCGTTGGTGACTTTTGTGAGTGCCGTTTCAGTGGAGTTAGGGGACGGAAGCCGGATTGTAGTGGGTCCAGGAGAGCCTGGGAGATGAGGAATTTGAGGCAGCGACGGTGGACTGCTCATTCTAGTAGTCTGGATATGAAGGGAAGGAGGGAGATGGTTCGATAGTTAGAAGGGCATGTGGGATCAAGTGAGGGTTTCTTGAGGAGGGGTTTGACAACAGCATGTTTGAAGTCAGTGGGAACAGTTGCAGTGGAGAGTAAAAGGTTGAGGATATGAGTGATGGAGGGGACAATGGTGAGGGAGATGGAACGTAGGAGATGGGTGGGGATAGGATCTGATGAACAGGTGGTGGGTTTGGAGGAGGAGAGGAGGAGTGTGGTTTCTTCAGAGATCGGAGGGAAGGAGGAGAGGGTGGCAGGGGGAGCATGGATGGGGGAGGAGAATTGTGGAGGAGGGGAGGTAGATGAGGGGGTAGGGAATTGGAGGGTAATCTTATGGATTTTGTCATGGAAGTAGTCAGCTAGGGTTTTGGGCAGAGAGGGAAGGCGGGATCGGGGGCGGGGGGGACCATGAGGAGAGAATTGAGGGTATTAAAGAGACGGCAAGGATCAGAGGCAAGGGAGTTGGTCAGATGGATGTAGTAATCTTGTTTGGCAAGTGCTAAGGCTGACTGGAAGGAGCCAAGCATGAATTTGAAGTGTAGAAGGTATTCCGGGGAGTGGGATTTGGACCAAGCTCATTCGGCAGAACGGGCGCAGATGCATAGGTAACGGATTGTGGGTGAAAGCCAGGGTTGGGGAGTAGATAGTTTGACAGGACGTGGGGTGGGAGGGGCAAGAGTGTCAAGGGCTGAGGATAGTGTAGTGTTGTATGAAGATAGTGCCTCGTCGACAGACTTGGAGGATAAAATGGAGGAAAGAGATGGAGAAATGGTGGAGGAGAGAGTCAGGGGATCAATATTATGAAGGTTTCTAAATAAGTCGGAGGAGACAAGACGAGGTTGGGACGGTGAAAGCTGAAAAGTAAATGTTAAGAGGTGATGGTCAGATGAGGGGAGGATTGATTTGCGGAAGTTTGAGGGAGAGGAATTGGAGATGAGTATTAGGTCAAGGCAGTGGCTGTGTAGATGTGTGGGGGCAGTGGAGCAAAGTTGAAGGTTGAACGAGGAGGTAAGAGCGAGAAACGTTGAGGTATGGGGGTCGGAGGGGTTGTCAATGTGAATGTTGAAATCGCCAAGAATAAGAGTGGGAGAGGAGGGATCCATAAAGGCAGAAAGCCAGGAATCGAAGTCGGAGGGGAAGGTTGATTTGGATTTGTCAGGTTGGCGATAAATAACAGCTACTCGGAGGGGAAGTGCTGTGATGAGGCGAATGGAGTGGACTTCGAAGAAGAGGGGGAGTGTGATTGGGGTGGCAGGAGGGGTTGTAATTGGCAGGAGGGAGAGAGTAGGAGGCCAACGTCACCACCGCGACCAGTAGATCGAGGTGTATGGGAGAACTGGTAGCCCCCGTAGCAGAGAGAGGCAATGGATGCAGTGTCGTCTGGGGGGAGCTAGGTCTCGGTCAAGGCAAGAAGGTGTAGGGCATTAGAGATAAAAAGATCATGAATAAAAAGGATTTTTTTAATGACTGAACATGCGTTCCATAGGGCACATGAGAACGGGAGAGTGGAGGGGGGGGGGGAGGAGAGGGATATGGATAAGGTTGGATAAGTTACGTGTGGATTTCTTATTAGAGTAGCATGTGGGTCTATTTCTAGGGTAATACCGATATTTAGAGGGAGAAGGGTGTGGGTGGGTATGTCTGGGTGTGGGTGCTCTACAAGAGGAACATGAGGGAGGGGAAATGAGGGGTAAATTGATGGACGAGATGTGAGGGATTATTTTTGGGGGTAGGGTTGGAGTTGAAGTCTATGGATGAGTGATTGTGGGATGAATGAGGGAGGGCAGAATAAGGGAGGAGGGGGATGTGGATGAGATTAGATAGGGTGCGTGAGGAACTTTTTTTAGTGTGAGAAAGAAATCGGGGGGGGGGGGGGCAGGTTTGGGGTTGATATTACCTGATGAGAGAAGGAGGATGAGTATAAGAGAGCGAGGTAAAGTGGTGATAGTACGGCGTAAGCGAGGGTGGGGTTGCCTTAAAGAGAGGGGAGCTGGTTGAATGCGGGGGATGGTGTGAAGAAGCTCAAGAGCAGATGCTAGGCTAGGAGTCAGAATGGAGGGAGAAGTGAGGAAAGTAGGGGGAGGGTAGGGGGAAGAGGAGGTAGGAGGGGAAGCAGTTGGGGAGGATGAGGATGAGAAGGACAATGAAATGTGGGGCCATGGTAGTGGGCAGCAAGGTCTGAGCAAGCAATGGGTAGCAGGTTCTATGCAGGCAATGGGTAGCAAGTAATAGCAGACAAAGCAGGCAGTGGGTAGCAGTTCTAAGCAAACGATGGGTAGCAAGCAATGGATAACAGTTTGTCAGACGGCTGCCTAGGGTGAGAACTTACACAATCTTGACGATGCATATATTCATATGATTCTTGCAAGGTATTGTGGGTATTGTAGTTCATTCACTCCCAAACACAGCTGATGACAATAATTTGAGTTGTGAAACCAAGTGGTAAGATCAATAAAATACTTCTTTTATTGATGGGGTTTAATTCACCCAGCACATGTATGCTTGATAGCACTATAAATGAGGATACTTGCTTGCAGTGTTTAAAATGGATAACAAAAAGTCACAAAGTAAACCAGAAAACAACCTTCAGCTTGTCAGGCAATTAGCTAATGTTTTCTTAGCAAATAATTACCAAATACAAAGGCACAAAGTAAAGAATAAACTTTGCTGGTTAGGTTAACTTCTGCTTATTTTCCCCGCAGATCTCAGCAGTGATTCTCCCTTGTTCACACACACAATCAGGTGCAGCCCTAATTACTATCAATGGACCAGCTGAAAGCCTTTAGCTGGCTGGCTGCTACTGTGTGAGCCCAAATCCTGCTTTAAGAGCTGTTTGCAGTGGAAATAAAGAACAAAGTTAGGTTTCTTTGTGATGGCTGATGTGTTTGCTCACGGAAAACTAGCAATAGCATTTAGATAGAGAACAGTCCATAAATAGTTTTATCTGCTGTATCTCCCCCTTCATCAACAATCATAGGGTCAATATCATACATTGGCACAGATGAGTCTTTCATTAAGGCACTATCATGAGAATGCTTATTCCCTTGCTGCCATTCTCTATTATAGATAGGGTCTGGATCAGTGTTCATACCTGAGCCTCTCCTGCCATCATAATTCCTCTCTGTAAAGCCTGGCCAATATGTAATCCAATTCTGATGTCCAGCCTTCCAATCTTGATCCCTGGACACTGGATCTCCTCTCACATACCTTCTGGCCTTGGTCTGAAAGTCCCTTCCACGTGCAGTCTTCTCTCTTCCAGGTAGCCACTGGTGATTCCTATCTCTGCCACTCCATTCCTCTGGCTGAATCCAGTCCAATGGACTCTGCTGGCTTTTGGAATACCTCCCAGTATGAGTACTGCCTTGGAATCTCCCAGACCTTCCAATGGCCTTTCTTCTCTTCCTTCCAGAGAGTTTCCTTCTCTTTCTATCTGCGTGGCTTTTGCTGAAGCTGTTCTTCCAACTCTCCCTGAATCTGTTATCTGAAGAATAAGCTCTATTCTTATCCTGTTCTAATGTGTGCTGCTCCCTAACACAGCGCAGCTGTGTTGAATCAGGCCCTGCCCTTTGAGATGAGTGCTTAGGGATTACCTCATAGCTCTCTTGATTGCACACACATTCTCTCACTTCAGCCCCTCTCATGGCTGCTGGAAACCTGGTGCATTCTGGGACTGGTAGTCTTTTATGTGAAAACTCTGTTTTCTTGCTTCTACCAGAACTGACAGGTTGCTTGTTCAGAGTCACATCATCTTTTTTATAGCTCCTACCTGAGCTATGATAAGCTTCCTTATCACAAGTTCTATGCAACAATGGGTAGCAACAGTATGCAAACAATGGGTAGCAACAGTATGCAAACAATGGGTAACAATAGTATGTAAACAATGGGTAGCAACAGTATGCAAACAATGGGTAGCAGTTCTATGCCCAGCAATGGATAGGCAATGGATAACAGTACTATGCAACAATGGGTAGCAGTTCTATGCAAGCAATGGATAGGCAATGGATAACAGTACTATGCAACAATGGGTAGCAGTTCTATGCCCAGCAATGGGTAGCAGTACGATGCAGGTAATGGAATCAATACTAAGCAAGCAGTGGGTAGTAATGCTATACAGGCAGTGGGTAGTAATGCTATACAGGCAGTGGGTAGCAGTTCAATGCCAACAATGGGTAGCAGTACAGTGCAGGCGGTGGGTAGCAAGTTCTAGGCGGGTGATGGGAGGAAGATCAATGCCAGCAGTGGGAAGCAAGACAAAGGAGAGTTACTTGAAAGTAGTACCGGGGTGGAGCTCGTGAGATGGTTTGGTCAGGAGGCGATGTGTGGAGGAGCGATCAGGCCTGCTCGACCCCGGCAGCTAGGAAGCACCGGAGCTCACGCCGGAGCACCCCAGGGCCCGCACCTAAGGGCCACGCCAAAGGGCCCTCTGGTGAGGCCCTCAGGCATGGGCGCGCCTGGAAGTGCTGTGGTCTTTATGCTGTTGAGTTTCCCGCCTTTGGTCCTCCTCGGCCCAATTGGCCTTAGTGAAGAGGAGCAGGGAGGAGCTTACCTTCCTGCTCCTTTTGCTGATGCCGATTGGGTGCGGGGCTGCGGGCGCGCCTGGAAGCGCTGTGGCCTTTATGCTGTTGAGTTTCCTGCCGGTGGTCCGACTCGGCCCGATTGGCCTTGGTGAAGAGGAGCAGGGAGGAGCTTACTTTCGTGCTCCTTTCGCTGATGCCGATCGGGTGTGGAGCTGTTCCATGCTCTCTTGTCGCATCCAGGCATACCAACTATATATTGGTATGTTCCTCCGCGACTTGGCAAAAGAACTTGGTGGTTTCTCTACTGGCCTCAAGGGCGAGCCTCTCAACAGGTTCCGCACCCTGTTGAAATCAGTGACTGACTGCTCCAAGAAAATCTCTCGAGCCTCCTATGGTGGCTTCGAGACTTCGGCTCGGGTGGCGGCCGCAAGCATCGGAGCCCGCCACCAGGCCTGGCTCCAATCTTCGGATTTGGAGCAGTGGGTGCAAGAGAAGCTCCTGGACGTGCCCTGCCTCGGCGAACAACTCTTTGGTAAGCTGATGGAGGAGAAGGCGGCTGAGATCGAGACAGTGTACGTCACTAGGACCTGTCTCTCCCGCAAGACCTCTATGCTGCCTCGGAAGAAGCAGCCTACCAAGAAGCCCTTCTTCCCCAGGAAAGGCCTCCAGTACCACGGCTACCTGCCTTTCCTGGCTACCCCCACGCTAACCACTTCCACGCAGGGGAAGCCCGGCCAGGGCACCGTAAACCAAAGGGCCCGAAGGCCCAGATGCCGTCTCCTCAACAGCCCCCGCAGGGGTTTTGATGCCAATGCCCTCCGCCAATGCAGCAGCCAGTGGGAGGACGTCTGTCCTCCTTCACCCCGTCGTGGGCACTTATCACCTCAGACACCTGGGTCCTCTAGGTCATCCGGGTGGGCTACCGCCTCTACTTCGACAGGCTTCCACTCCCTTTCTCCCCAGCAAAGCCTCCTCGACTCCCCGCACACCAGCTGTTGCTGCAGCAGGAATTACACTCCTTCCTTGCCCAACGGGCAGTTGAGAAGGTCCCTCCCCACCTTCGAGATCGGGGCTTTTATTCCCGGTACTTCCTCGTCCCGAAAAAGGCGGGGGGGTCTTCGGCCTATCCTTGACCTCCGCAAGCTGAACAAGTTCCTGGTGTGGGAGAAATTCAAGATGATGTCTCTTGGCGTGCTGCTGCCCTTCCTCCGGCAGGGCGACTGGCTATGCTTCTTGGATCTGAAGAACGCTTATGCCCATGTCTTGATCCACCCCCAACACAGGCAGTACCTGTGTTTCAGGGTGCAGGGAGAGCACTTCCAGTACAGGGTGCTCCCCTTTGGTCTTGTATCCGCCCTGCGGGTCTTCACGAAATGCCTCGTCGTGGCCACCACTCACCTTCGGCATTGGGGCGTGTCGGTCTTTCCCTACTTTGACGACTGGCTCGTTACGGGCTCCTCCATCGAGAAGGCCTGGCAAGCAATGTCGCGCACTGTCCTCCTCTTGGAGAGCTTGGGGTTCTTGGTCAACTACCCAAAGTCTCACCTCGAGCCGACACAGGCTCTTGAATTCATAGTGGCGCGTCTTGATACTCGGCAGGCCATTGCCTTCTTGCCGGTGGATTGCTCCACCTGCCTTCGAGCTCTGGCGGCTCGCGTCCAGAGCTCCCGCCAGGTCACTCCTCAGTCTATGCTATATCTCTTGGGCCACATGGCCTTGACCGTGCATGCGGTTCTTCACTCCCGCCTGCACATGCGGACGGCCCAGTGGTATCTCAGCTCCCAATGGAGTCAATCCCTCGGACACCTCAGGGACCCCGTCGGGGTTCTTCCCGACCTTCGTTTGTCCCTGAACTAGTGGCAAAACCCC
This sequence comes from Ichthyophis bannanicus, assembly GCA_033557465.1. Classification (NCBI taxonomy): domain Eukaryota; kingdom Metazoa; phylum Chordata; class Amphibia; order Gymnophiona; family Ichthyophiidae; genus Ichthyophis; species Ichthyophis bannanicus. The sequence goes on from CM066032.1 coordinate 1,577,253,306, forward strand.
CGCAACCTCCTGCGGGGATCGCCCTTCCAGGCCCTACAGCATGATGTGGTGCTAACAATGGCCGCCTGTGGAGACTCAACAGCAGATAAATCTGCTCGAGCCCCGAGCCATCCGGTGGACCCTGAGGGCCTCCGAGGATGTCCCCAGCCAGAAGTCGGTTCCGGTACAGACCGACAACCGGGTAGCGATGTTCTACATCAACAAAGAGGGGGAAACGGGGTCGCGCTCCCTCTGCAGGGAGGCAGTCCTCATCTGCTCCTTTGCCGCCCGATGGAGGATGTCCCTCAAGGCTACGTATCTCCCGGGTCAGGAGAATGGCCTGGCGGACAGACTCAGCAGAATCCTTCGCTCCCATGAGTTGCACCTGGATCCCAGAGTGGCAGGCTGGCTGTTTCTGCGCTGGGGCACTCCAGCGATGGACCTCTTCGCCAGCCCCCAGAACACACAGCTCCCTCACTTCTGCAGCCCAGTGCCGCCCCCGGGCAGGCAGGGCCCGATGCATTTCTCCTGGACTGGTCCTTCAGTCTCCTATATGCATTCCCTCCTTTCCCCCTCATTGCGAGGACTCTGTTCAAGGCCCAACGGGATGGGGCATCGCTGATTCTCGTGGCCTCGGCAGCCTTGGTTCCAGCTCCTGCTCCGGCTATCATCGGAGCCTTCGATTCCCCTGGGCTCTGCCACGGACTTGCTAACGCAGGAGGAGAGTCGGGTTCTACACCCGAACCTAGCCTCCCTATCCCTCACGGCCTGGCGGCTGAACAGGTCTCTCTAGCCCCTCTGGCCCTTCCAGAGGAGGTTGAGGAAATCCTCCTTGCCTCGAGGAAGGGACTCCACTAGGCGGGCTTACGCCTTCAAGTGGAAATGCTTCTCCGTCTGGTGCTCAACTCGCCAGATTGACCCCTTCTCCTGCCCGGTTCGGTGGGTTCTCCAGTACCTTCTCCACCTCTCGAGGGAAGGGCTGAAGTCGAACTCTGTTAGAGTTCATTTGAGCGCCATATCGGCTAATCATCTCCCTATAGAGGGAAAGCCTCTCTTGGGGCAGCCACTAGTCTCCCGCTTCATGGCATGGTGCCAGTCTTTGGACCTGGAGCAGTGGGTCCAAGAGAAGCTCCTGGACATCCCTTGCCTTGGCGAGCAACTATTCGGTAAACCTATGGAGGATAAGGCCACTGAGATAGAAACAGAGTTTGTGACTCGTTCTCGTCTCTCGCGCAAAACCTCCTCCCTCCCTAGGAAGAAGCAGCAGACCAAGAAGCCATTCTTCCAGAGGAAGGGGCTCTCTTATTTATTTTATTTATTTAGACAGATTTGTATGCCACCTTATTCTTCAATCAAGGTGGTCACGTCACAACACAAGTGGAGGGTTACATTTAACATTAGGGTACGTGTAAACATTTAGACAGTACAGTTATGTAACAGTATTTAGACAATACAGTTTAGGTAACATTTAACATAAAGGTATTTACTAACGTGGTGTGATAAATTTGTGCGTGTGGATGGGATGGGTGTGTATTTAGTTGGCGGTGGTAGTAGTGTTGCTGTTTGGGTAGGGGATGTTGCTTGAATGCTCATAGGTTTCAATAAATAACCATGTTTTGAGGTCTTTGCCGGAGTCTGTGAGGTCTTCTAAAGCTCTCAGGCTTATTGGTAGGGAGTTCCATAGTGAGGATGCTAGTAGTGATGGTGCTCTCTTTGAAGTTGTTTGTTTTGTTTTATGATAGCCTGCAGGTGTGCCGATCATGTTGTTGCTATTGGTTCTTCTTGGTCTATTGCTGATGTCTCTTGTTATAACGTTTTGGAGTACGTCCACTGAGAGATGGTGAATGACTGAAGATTATCATGATTGTTTTGTATTTAGCTCTTGCCACCATTGGAAGCCAGTGTAGTTGTTGTAGGACGGGAGTGATGTGTTCGGTACTTGGGGTGTCTGTAATGATGCGTGCTGTGGTGTTTTGTACCATCTGTAGTGGGTGTAGTGTCTGATGAGGAAGGCCTTGATATAGTGATTTCGATAATCAAGCAGTGGTGTGATGAGTGCTTGACACACTGTGCAGAAGTGGTCTTGATGGAGCATTGGTTTGATTTGTCTGACTGTTTTCAATTGATGATATGCCTTGTTTGCAGTTTTGGTGATGTGGGATTTTATTTTATTTATTTATTTACATTCTCTTATATACCGTGCTATTCTGCATCAGTGCGGTTTACATTGAACAAACTGAAATTACATTGAACAGGGCATTATAACTTGGAGATAACTATTTTACAGGGAACATGGGCTATGGAGGGTTAAGTGGCTTGCCCAAGACCACAAGGAGCACCTGTGGGACTAGAAACCCCAGTCCTTCCGGCCCAAGGTTGCTGTCCTCTAGTGGGATTTGAACCCCTGACCTTCCGGCCTGAAGTACCTTGCCCCAACCACTAGGCCACTCCTCCACTCCTTTTAGGTTCAGAGCTCTGTCTAGTGTTATGCCCAGATACTTAATTTCTTCTTTGACTACTATGTGTTTGTCTAGGATGCTGATGGTTTGTGGAGGTATGAAGGTGGGGTTCCTAGTGATGAACATTGCCTCAGTTTTGTCGTAGTTGACCGTTTAGTTGTTGGCTATGAGCCAGTCATTCATGTCTTTGAGGCATTTTGTTATTGGTGTAGTGTTCACTGCCAGTAAGTTGAATGGAGCGTATACCATGATGTCGTCAGCATAAATGTGGTAGTATAGTTTATGGTGCTTGATGATGTTGCATATGCATTCTCTTACCGGGGTTACCCGCCTTTCTCTCCCACCTCTGCACTGACTCCCACCACGCAGTGGAAGGGAGGTGCACATGGCCACCGTAAACCCAAAGGGCCTAAGGCCCAACCACTGGCGCCGCCCCAGCCTACGCAGAAGTTTTGATGTTGTCGGTATAGCCTCTCGCCCTCTGGCAGCTCTTCCGCCGGTGGGGGGATGCCTATCCCTGTTCGCCCCAGAGTGGGCGTCGATCACGTTGGACACCTGGGTCCTCCAGATAATCCAAGATGAATATTGTCTCTGCCTGGACAGGCGCCCTCCTCCCTTCTCCCCAGTGGAGCCTGCTCGGCTCCTTTTGCACCAGACCTTCTTGCAGAGGGAACTGTCCAACCTCCTCGCCCAACGAGCAGTCGAGAAGATACTGCAGCACCTTCAGGAGTGTTCTACTCCCACTACTTTCTCGTCCCAAAAAAGATGGGGGGGAGCCTGCGCCCCATCCCTGACTCAGAAACACTCAACAAGTTCCTGGTGCAGGAGAAGTTCAAAATGTTATCGCTTAGCATCCTGCTGCCCTTCCTTCAGCAGGGCAATTGGCTATGCTTCTTGGACCTTAAGGACGCTTACGCCCACATCCTAGTTCACCCCCAGCACAGGAAATACCTATGCTTCAGGGTGCAGGGGGAATACTACCAGTACAGAGTGCTCTCTTTCGGGCTTGCATCCGCACCGTGGGTTTTCACAAAGTGCCTCTCTGCAGCCGCCGCCTCCCTCAGATGGCAGGGCATTCCCGTCTTCCCCTACCTTGACAACTGGCTCATCACGGGGTCCTCGATCAGCGCATGTTCCTTCTCCTCGAGTGCCTCGGCTTCCTGGTCAACTACTCCAAGTCCCACCTCAAGCCGGTGCAGACCCTGGAGTTCATCGGTGCACACCTCAACACGGTCCAGGCGACTGCCTTCCTTCCAACGGACCAAGCAGACCGCCTTCGGGCTGTGGTGTCCCAGGTCCAAAACAGGGCTTGGGTTACGGCGTGGGCCGTCCATGTCCACCGTCCATGTGGTCCCCCACACCCACATGCACATGCAGACAGCCCAGTGGTGCCTCAGGGCACAATGGAGCCAGGCCTTTGGCCAACTCAGAGACCCTGTGCGGGTCTCCCACAGTCTCCACGACTATCTGAGTTGGTGGCAGGACCCCCAAAGTCTCCTTTGGGGAATGCCCTTCCAGACCCCGCAGCATGAGCTCATCCTAACGACGGATGCTTCCCTGCTTGGGTGGGGAGCCCACTGCAGCGCATTTTGCACCCAGGGGCAGTGGTCACCCGAGGAGTCTCGTCAGCAGATCAACCTGATCCAGCTTCGGGCAGTCCGATGGGCCCTGAGGGCCTTCGAGGGCTAACTGAGGGGGAAGTCGATGCTAGTGCAGACCGACAACAGAGTAGCCATGTTTTGCATCAACAAGGAGGGGGGAACAGGATCACGCCTCCTCTGCCGAGAGTCGATCCTCCTTGCTCCTTTGCGTCTCGCTGGGGGATGACCCTACGAGCGGCTGGCATCTTCTGCATCCGAGTGCTCAGCAGTTTTCCTTCTATTCCCCCATACACCAGTCTTATTCATGCCTGGACTATCTATTTCTAGATTGGAGCTAATGTGCTGAGGTAGAGGAAGCTACCATTGAGCCAGTCACGTGGTGCGACCATGGGCCAGTATGGCTGACCCTAAGAGGATTAGGAGCAAAGAGAGACATATTCTATTGGTGACTTAATGACAACTTAATGCGGGACAAGTGTATTGCAACGGCTTTACAGAAAGATATTGAAGAGTATTTCCAGCTTAATAACACAGGGGATGTTAATGTGGGTATGCTTTGGGATGGTTTCAAGGTGGGTCGCTGGGGGATGACCCTGCGAGCGGTCTACCTCCCAAGTCAGGAGAATGTCCTCACGGACAAACTCAACAGGATCCTCCGCCCACACGAGTGGCGCTTGGATCCGGAGGTCGCCGGCGTCTTGTTCCGTCGATGGGGGACCCCATCCATGGACCTGTTTGCCAGTCCGGCGAACGTGCAGCTTCCCCACTTCTGCGGTCCATTTCCGCACCCAAGCAGGATGGCCCCGGATGCATTCCTCTTGAGCTGGACCTCGCGTTCCCTCCCACTCCTCTCATTGTGAGGACCCCTCCACAAGGCTTAGCCGGGACCGAGCTTCGGTGATCCTCGTGGCCCCCTCGAGGCCTTGACAGCCTTGGTTCCCGCTTCTGCTCAGACTCACGTCCGAGCCCCCAGTCCCCCTGTGCTGCGCCCCGGGCCTGTTGATGCAGAAGGATGGTCGGGTGTTCCACCCGAACCTGGCCTCGCTGTCCCTTGTAGCCTGGCTGCTGAACGGGTCGCCTTAGCTCCACTGTGTCTCCCAGAGGACATCGAGGAGATTCTCCTCGCGTTGAGGAAGGACTCAACGAGATGGGAGTACGCCTTTAAGTGGCGACGTTTCTCGACCTGGAGCTCAGAGCTTCAGATCGACCCATTCTTCTGCTCTACCCAGTGGATCCTCCAGTACCTCCTCCACCTCTCGAAGGCAGGGCTGAAATCTAATTCGGTCAGAGTACACCTGAGCACCATTTCGGTGAACCACCTCCGCGTCGAGGGAAACCCCCTCTCGGGGCAACCCTTGGTCTCTCGCTTCATGCGAGGTCTACTGCTCTCCAAGCCTCCCTTCTGGCTTCCGTCGGCAGAGTAGGACCTCAGCGTGGTGCTGATGCAGCTCACGCGAGGGCCCTTCAAGCCAATGGTGACGTGCTCGCTTCAGCATCTCTTCTGGAAGGTGGTCTTCCTGGTGGCTTTGACCTCTGCTCCCCAAGTCAGCGAACTTCAGGCCCTCATGGCTAAGGCTCCATATACCAGGTTCTATGGGAAAAGAGGGGTGATCCTCTGCACCCATCCCAAGTTCCTATCGAAGGTGGTCTCGGACCTTCATCTCAACCAGGAGATAGTCCTACAGACCTTCTTCCCGAGACCGCATGCCGACCAGGCATCGGCGGTATTGCATACACTCGACTGCAAGAGGGCTCTTGCCTTCTACCTGCAGTGTGCCCAGGTTCATCGCAAGTCAAATCGGCTTTTTGTCGCCTACAACCTCAATTGCCTGGGGCAGGCAGTCACCAAGCGCACCATCTCTGTCTGGGTGGCGGACTGGATTGCCTTCGCCCAAGCAAAGGCGGGTTTGGTGGGTTACCGCACACGGCATCCGAGCCAAGGTGGCTTCACTGCGTTCAGTGCCTCTAACAGACATCTGCCATGCTGAGACCTGGTCTTCAGCAAACACTTTCGCTATACACTAATGCCTGGAGAGGGAGTCCCTCCTGGACAGCGCCTTCGGCCAGGCTGTACTCATTAACTTGTTCGGGGTATAAGCAACTCCTGCCCTCCGACCCTTCTTCAATGGCTACCGAGAGCTTCGCTCCGGGGACCCAAGTACTCTGGCTCCTTTGGGCATCGACTTCTGCTCATGGCCTCGCAGAGGCGTATTTGGGTTACAGGCTTGGTAGCCTGTAGCTGGGGAGTCCCATAAGTGAGGACTGACTTCCTGTTTGTTCCTGGAGAAAGCGTAGTTACTCACCTGTAACACGTGTTCTCCAGGGACAGCAGGAATCAGTCCTCACTACCTTCCCTCCTCCCTTGAAGAGTTGCTGTTTTTGTCCTTCCCTTGCCATCTGCTTAGTAGGGCTCTAGCTAGGGGACCTGATTGAGCAAGATAGCACCTTTGGGCGGAAAGAGGACCACGCATGCATGGCAGCAATCCCAAAGGCTTTCTTTGAAATCTGGGGAATTGCTCCACGTGGACTCTGTCAGTGCCAACGTCACCCATAAGTGAGGACTGATTCCTGCTGTCCCTGGAAAACACCAGTTACAGGTGAGTAACTACGCTAACCCCTCTTGGTCCAGACACTGATGACCTGTTTCCTGTGGGGTCTGCTCTTATCAAAGTCCCCGGTTCGCCCTCTGGCAACCGAGTGGGACCTCAATGTGGTATTGGGGCAGCTCACTCGCTCATCCTTTGAGCCTCTGGCTACCTGCCACCTGCGATACCTCTCATGGAAGGTGGCGTCCCTGGTTGCGTTCAACTCCACTTGCAGGGTTATTTTTATTTATTTATTTTATTTATTTAGCTGTATTTATATCCTGCTTTTCACCGGGTTAGCGGGCTTCAGGCCTTAGTGGCAGAGGCGCAATATACCAGGCTCTACGAAAACAGCATGGTGCTCCTCACACACTCTAAATTCCTTCCGAAGGTGGTATTGTCCTTCCACCTCAATCATGAGGTCATACTTCCCACCTTCTTCCGAGGACCTCGCTCCAGTAGGGAGGAGATGGTTCTCCACACCCTGGGCTGTAAGAGGGCTTTGTCCTCCTACATCCAAAGTACTCAGGTCCACTGCAAAGCTGCTCAGCTTTTCGTCTCATAGGACCCTAGTAGACTGGGGGAAGCGGTGACCAAATATACACTGTCTACCTGGATGGCGGACTGTATCGCCCTCGCCTATGAGCAAGCGGGGCTCCTTCTGGAAAGCCGAGTCATGGTGCACCGTGTCAGGGCCATGACGGCCTCGATGGCAAACCTTTGCTCAGTCCCGATGGTGGACATCTGCCAGGCCGCCACCTGGTCTTCAGTTCACACATTTGCAGCCCACTATGGCCTGGAAAGGGAGTCCTGATGGGACAGTGCCTTCAGCCAGGCCCTGCTCTGTAATCTTTTGGGTTTAGGCAACTCCTACCCTCTGACCCTTCTGTGTTCAGGCCTGGTTTCCATCGGACACAGGGGTCCTACTGAAGTCTGTAGCTACAGATTTAATTGCTGCTGCTCATGACTCCCCTTGAGGGCAACCGTGTCTTTTTGCAATGGGTTTTCGGTAGCCTGTAGCTGGGGAGTCCCATATACGAGGACTGACTTCCTTAAGAACATAAGAACATAAGATATGCCATACTGGGTCAGACCAAGGTCCATCAAACCCAGTATCCTGTTTCCAACAGTGACCAATCTAGGTCATAAGTACCTAGCAGCCTCCCCAAAAGACACAGGTTTCTGAATGATTGTATTGGGTTAAGCTCTGATATCCTGGGTCAGTTTTAATAATGGTTTATGGACCTTTCCTCCACGAACTTGTCCAAACCTTTTTTAAACCCAGCTACACTAACAGCTTTTACTACATCTTCCGGTAACAAATTCCAGAGTTTGATTACACGTTGAGTGAAAAAATATTTTCTCTTATTAGTCTTAAATAGATTACTCTGCATGTCCCTTTGTCTTTTTATATTCAGATGACATAAACAATCGATCTATGTTTACCCGTTCCATTCCATTTATTAATTTATAGACCTCTATCATGTCTCCCCTCAGCCATCTCTTTTGAAGAGCCCTAACCTTTTTAGCCTCTCTTCATAGGAGTATCCTTCCATCCCCTTTACCATTTTGGCAGCTCTTCTCTGTACCTTTTCTAATAACGCTATATCCTTTTTAAGATACGGCAACCAGAATTGCACACAACATTCAAGGTGCAGTCGCACCATGGAATGATACAGAGGCATTATAATATCCTTTGTTTTATTTTTCATTCCTTTCCTTATGAAACCTAGCATTCTATTTGTTCTCTTGGCCGCCACTGCACACTGGGTGGAGGGCTTTTAACTTGTTATCCACGATTAAATCTTTTTCCTGGGTGGTGGTTCCCAATGTGGAACCTTGCATCATGTAACTATAGTTTGGGTTGTTCTTTCCTAGGTGCATAACTTTGCACTTGTCCACATTAAATTTCATCTGCCATTTGGATGCCCAGTCTTCCAATTTATGAAGATCCTCCTGCAATTTTCCACAATCCTCTTGGGTTTTAGCAACTTTAAATAGCTTTGTGTCATCTGAAAATTTGATAGCCTCACTCGTTATTCCCTTTTCCAGGTCATTTATGAATATGTCAAAAAGCAGCAGACCCAACACAAATCCCTGGGGTACTCCACTATTCACCTTTTTCCATTGGGAAAATTGGTAATTTAGCCTTACCCTCTGCTTTCTATCTTTTAACCAATTCCTGATCCACAATAGTACACTTCCTCCTATCACATGACTTTTTAGTTTTGCCAAAAGTCTCTGATGAGGGTCCTTGTCAAAGGCTTTCTGAAAGTCCAGATACACTATGTCAACTGACTCACCTTTGTCTACCTGTTTATTCACACCTTCAAAAAAACATAACAGATTAGTAAGACAAGATCTTCCTTGTCTAAAGCCATGTTGGCTGTCTCCCATTAAGCCATAGAATTAAAGCCACCAAACCCTGTTGAAATTACCTTAACACAATAATCTACCAAATTCCAACATGTGTAGAACCCTAAACCTATCTATTTTTTGTTTATATTTTTCTCGGAGTTGGTCGTCTAAGTGGGTGGAAAAATAACCATGCACCGCCGCGACACTTCCCTTTTATTAAATATAAGAATAAAACGTTTTGCACTTAGCTCAAATATTGATCTTCCAAAGATCACAGTGGTCCCCAATGGTCTAAATATGCAAATAGATTGGCATACTATTATATAGCAGATTGGACAATGTTCACCCATCATCTTTAGTGATTTTTCAGAGCTTTTTAGTTTCATTGCTTATCACAGGGTGTTCTCCTGTAGTGGGTTCCCCCTTCATAGTTGCAGTGTTTCATAGCTCACCATGATTGGTGGCTCATACCCATCTGGTGTAAGTGACGTCAGACGCCGAGAAGGCAGTAGCTAAAAGAGCCCTCACCTCAGTTCATTTTAAGCACAAGCTCTATGATTCTGCATCAAGGATTTGCCAGTTTCAGATGGCCTGAAGCAGGGTTGAATGATTTTTGAAGACAACCCGAAACGTGTAGCACGTCGCTTTCGATATTCTGGCACATCATCTTTGGAAGATCAATATTTGAGCTAAGTGCAAAAGGTTTTATTCTTATATTTAATAAAAGGGAGGTGTCGCGGCGGTGCGTGGTTATTTTTCCACCCACTTAGACGACCAACTCCGACAAAAATATAAACAAAAAATAGATAGGTTTGGGGTTCTACACATGTTGGAATTTGGTAGATTATTATCCCATTAAGCCATGACTATCTACATGTTTAGTAATTTTGTTCTTTATGACGTCAGGCTCACCGGTCTGAAGTTTCCTGGATCAACCCTGGAACCCTTTTTAAAAATTAGCGTTACATTGGCGATCCTCCAATCTTCAGGTATTACAGATGATTTTAATGATAGTTCACAGCTTACTAATGGCAGGTCTGCAATCTCATATTTCAGTTCTTTCAACACCCTTCGATGTATACCATCCGGTCCAAGTGATTTGCTACTCTTCAGTTTATCAAACAGTTGTAATACATCTTCCCGGTGTAGCGATATTTCTTTCAATTCTTCCGCAGTATCACCTTTAAATACCACTTCAATCATGGGTAACATCCCTACATCTTCCTCAATAAAGACTGAAGCAAAGAATTCATTCAGTCTCTCCGCTATAGCCTTGTCCCTTCTTACTGCCCCTTTTACCCCTTTGTCATCTAATGGTCCAACTGACTCTCTCACAGGTTTTTTGCTACAAATGTACTTGAAAGAGTCTTTATTACGCATTTTTATTTCGACAACAAGTTTCTTCTCAAATAATCTCTTTGCCTGCCTTATCAATGCCTTGCATTTAACTTGCAAGTGCTTGTGCTGTTTCCCGTTTTCGTCATTTGGCTCTTTTTTCCATTTCCTGAAAGATGCTTTTTTAGCAACTACAGCCTCTCTGACCTCACCTTTAAACCACGCTGGCAGTTTTTTGGACTTCCTTCCACTTTTCCTAAAGCGTGGAATACAGCTGGTCTGGGTTGCCAAGATAGTATTTTTAAACAACACCCAAGCTTGATGTAAGTCTTTAATCTCTGCAACTACTCCTTTTAGTTTTTTCTTAACTATTTTCCTCATTTTATTATAGTCTCCTTTTTGAAAGTTAAAAGGTAGTACTGTGGATTTCCTTACCATCCCTCTTTCATTAATTAAATCAAATGCGATCATGCTATGATCACTATTGCCAAGTGGCCCCAACACCCTTATCTCTTGCACCAGATCTGGTGTTCCACTAAGGACTAAGTCCAAAATGGCTTCCCTTCAGGTCAGTTCATGAACCAGCTGCTCCAAGAAGCGGTCATTTATTTCATCTAGAAACTTTATCTCCCAAGCATGTCCTGCCATGACACTGACCCAGTCAATACCGGGGTAATTGAAATTACCCATTATTATTACTGTTCTGTAACTTTTTTTTAGCTTCCCTGATTTCTTTGACCATTTCATCATCCATTTGTTCATTCTGGCCAGGCTCACCTGTAACAGGTGTTCCCCGGGGACAGCAGGAATCGTTCCTCACAACCCTCCCTCCTCCCCTTGGAGTTGCTCCTTTACCATCTTTTATTTTATTTTTGCCGTCTTTTAGCTATGTCATCTGACTGAGCAAGATGGCACCCTTGGGTGGGAAGGGGACCACGCATGCATGGTAGCATCTCTCAAAGGCTTTCTTTAAAAGCTGGAGGGATGCTTCCACGAGGGTTCTTCAATGCCGACATCAACCATATATGAGGACTGAGTCCTGCTGTTCCCACAGAACACCTGTTACAGGTGAGTAACTACGCTTTAAAGGGGACTCGGGATATCCACTGCTTGCCCTAGTACAAGCATTGTGGAACCTATGTCTTTTAGGGAAACTGCTAGGTATTTGTGACTTAGATTGACCACTGTTGGAGACAGGATACTGGGCTTGATGGACCTTGGTCTGACACAGTATGGCATATCTTATGATCTTATGTCAAAATGTTTAATGGATTCTAATAGAATTTTTTAAAATCAAGATACATATCCAAATATGTGCTTGTGCACATTTTCAAAAGTGGACTTCATTAGTTCCATGTGGAATTTCTTGTTCTCAAATCAATCTGTTCATAAAAACAGTGAATCTATTTGGTTTAAGGCATTCTTTTTTGGAAAGTAGGACCTTGGCTTTATTTCAGGACTCCGAGCTTCTCCACTTGGTCATTGTCTGCTGAGACTTGTACTACCAATCCATAAAAGCTTACTGTATTTTTGGTATTATTTTAAAAAGTAGAAATGGATTAAACTGTGAACTAATAAATTATCTCATTTACCTATTCCTGTTGGGCAGCTAAATGTATTGCTTGGTGTCATGTACTAACTGTGTATGCTAAAGCTATTAAGGTATATTATTTACCACCAAATTCTATTTTCTGTAATGGGCCCTGCAGTAAATAACGTGCGCTAACAGTGCTAGCACATGCTAATGGTTAGTAAATGACCCCCTTGGTGATTTAATGTCTTCTTTATAGGAATTCACTCAGATGCTGTTGGAAACACCTCCAGTATGGAAAGGGTCATCCAAACTTTTTCGTAATCTTAAAGACAAAGGTAAGGATTAATGTGTGCTTCATTGTAATACTTCTGTGATGCTGCTTTTAATTTAAACTTAATTGGGACATTGGAATAAATTCGCATCTGAAAAATTAGTATGTATGTTTTAAATTGATATCTTCAGTCTCCTTTTCTAAGTTAGGTAAAATAATAGCATTGCTGACCCACAGTTTTCTGTTATGTTTTCTTGAGCACATAGGTTGGGTTTAATCGTGATTGTCATTGCATTAGGTTTGTCATATAAATATAATCTAAAAATGGAACAGTTCTTTTGAAGTCTCTTGTATTAATGTTTACCTTTTTCAGGTTTCATTTTCTTCTCATGAAAGAGAATTAGCTACATAAAAGAAACTGAATACCTGCTATTATAGGATACAGAATGTTTATTTAGGTAGAATGCATTTTGATATCTTTGACAGGGTTAATTTCTTTAAGATAGTTAATGGATTACTTTAACAAATCTGCACTGTTTCCTTCATGTGCATCTCAGCCAGAGAATAACTCAGTGTAATCACCATATAGAGGGTATTTTTATAAACTCCCGTTCAGTCAACTTGCCTATCCACATGTGTGTTTAGGATTTATTTTATAAAGTGAAATACACGTGACCTTTACTTTATAAATTAGGGGCATGCTGTGACATGCCTTAACCTAGTCATGGCAGTTAAGCTTGCCCTAGAGCAAGTGTAGCTGCACGCACCTAGCTTGGGCGGAAACACGCATAAGTCATAGTATTTTCTAACTTAGGAACATAAATCTAGGCTCTGTCTGTGCTCCGCTCTGCCCAGACCAAAGTTCTGTTATTACCAGAGCACCCAGGTTGCTCAGCCCAAGGCACAGGCCCTGCCCCAGCAGCGGCATGCCAAGACGCAGAAGGCTCAGCTGATGCCGCAGCCAGGGGTGGGTTTTTGACACCTTCCTCAGGAGCATATCCCAACACCAACTCGCAGAGGGGATGACCCCCTCAGGTGGGTAGTCGGCTTGTCTACTTTGCACACAGGTGTCCTCTCAACATCATGGACACCTCGGTGTTACAGATCATGCAGTATGAGTATCTGCTGCATTTTGTCCACTCCTGCCTCGATTCTTCCCGGGAGAATATCCTCTAGACCTGCACCACCACAACCTCCTCCAGGCACAGGTCGCCGCCCTGTTGGTCAACTTGGCCATCGAGCCGGTGCCCCCAGCTCAGGTGAGGCAGGAGTTCTACTCCCAATACTTCCTCATCTCCAAGAAGATAGGGGGCTCCTTTGACCCCAGCAGGCTGGTCATGGCCGTCTCCAAATGCATACTGTCCATTTGGGTGGCAGATTGCATTTCCTTTGCCTCTGCTCAGGCAGGTCTCTGCCTCGATGGTCATGTCGTGTGTTCTAGCCATGGCTGTGCCTGTGGCCAATCTGCTCTCAGTCTCTACGGAGGAGATTTGCAGGGCTGCCATATGGTCCTCTGTCCATACTTTTACAGCTCACTACTGTCTGGATGGGGATTCCCAGTGTGACAGTAACTTCAGCCAAGCCGTACTTCAACATCTGTTTGTGACTTAGAAAGGCCAGTGTTTCATCAATGAGATTCTGTGTAGATCTTAACACCGTAGGAAACACACTGATAGGAAGACCTTTTTACAATATAGTAGTGGACATCCAAAACAATTGAGGGATAGCTTACCCGTCTCACAATTTATGCGATATCGTAGGAACTGTTCCGAGCAAACTGATTATAAATTACAATCTCGTAGATTGATGCAAGATTTTCAACACAGGATATCCAGAAAGAGTCATCAAGTCCGCGTATAAAAGAGCACTTTTTAATAATAGAGGTTTACTTCTGCAGACTAGTAAGACAAGAAGAACTGATGACAGCAACATAAATTTAATAACTAAATTTTCTCCATACAGTCATCATATCAAAGTATCAAGAGTCACATGAATGTTATAAGCATTTTACCGGGATTACGACATAAGAAGATTAGATGTGTATGGACACAACATCAAAATCTTAAAGAGAAGCTGAGTCCTACGGTGTTAAGATCTACACAGAATCTCATTGATGAAACAATCGCAGGTCACCGCAGATGCGGTGATTGTAATATTTGTCCTATATCTGAAGACATTACGGAGTTTGAATATCACGGTGTCAGACACAGATTGAGATAAAGCACTTCTTGTAGTTCTTGTTTTGTCGTATATTGCATTAAATGCCCATGTGATCTCATATATATTGGCAAAATGATCAGGTCTTTCAGAATCCTTATGAATGAACATCGCAGCAGATTGCGATGTAAGACACAAGAAGCCCCAATAGTGTCACATTGTTTAGAAAACCAACACAAATTTGAAGAATTTAAATGTTCTTGTTTAGAGAAAATCGCCATGGGAAAGGATGGTAAATCTAAAGAGCAGACACTGCTCATTCGTGAACAGAGGTGGATATATCGGCTACAAACCGTCACCCCGGGTGGCCTAAATAATGCAATTGAATGGGGAGTATGTACATGACCTGTGGTTGTCAGGTTATTCTGGTATCAATGGAGGTACTAGTACTTCTTTGACGTAATACCTCGGCTATCCCTATGGGCAGGGTAACTATTTAAACGAATGTGAGACATTAACTCGCATGCGCGGCGGTTTTTTTTTACGCCGAAGGGCTCACAAGTATACGCCAAACAGCGAGGAATGACAGAGCTGCATCCCTAACAAAGAGTCATAACAAAGGTACGTGATATTTATATGAAAGTATTCAGTCCTATATTATGATAATCCAGGCATTACAATGGGAGTTGTAACCAAGTCATTTTATTGATAGTGCTTGAACGGACCCCCTGAGGAAACTCATTGAAGTGAAATGCAAGCAAGGCGCCCGATAATGGCGTTGGGGAACACAGAAGGAGATTAAGATAAGCACTTTTTTTGATTGGAAGACTTGGAAATATTGAAAATAAGAAAACTCTATAAATGTTTAAATCATTTTTGGACTGAGGTCATTGATGCAAAGATGGTACTACATGAGAAAAATTTCCTGATAAGTGCCAAGAAAGTCTGAGACCTTTAAGTCCATAACAAGTAAAATATATGAAAAAATATATAAAAAAATATTAAATATTAAAATGGTAATTTGCCTGGAAGGAAATTAGAGGATACATTATATAATATCGATATTGAAAAGGCATTTACACAGTTTACAGCCCTGTAAACCATGTAAATGCCGCTCAGCAGAATATTCAATGGCACTAACACAGTTAGTGCCGCTGAATATCCCTGATCTTCTCCACTACATGCTCCAATGCTAACCACTTATCATTGGGGTGTGTTGAAGCTAACCGGGCAGTGGTGCAATATCACCACCACCCGGTTAGCTTCTGCAGCTTCTGGGCATATGCGGCAACCCTGAATATTCAATGCCAGGGATGCATATTACCCCGGCATTGAATATCCTGAGTTAGAGGACAGCAACAATGGCTAGGCGCTGTACTCGCACCTAGCTGTCCTAACTTAATATCGGGCCCTTATTGTCTTTGTATTTTGGTTGACATGAGAGCCACCGTATGGGTCACGGTGGATAAGTTACTGTGCCTTAAGGTGGTGATGCCAGTGCCTGGGCTGGGCAGGGCAAGGGCAGATATCTCTTTTCTTTCAGGATGCCAAAGAAGGCTGACTCCTTTCGACCACTGGCCTCAAGAGGATCACTTCTTATTTTCATGGGTTGCGCTTCTGAATGGAAACTCTTGAGATCCTAGCATCTCTGACCATGGCCAAAGCTTGATTTCATATTCCGATCCAGGAGGATCAGTGGAGATGTCTGCATTTTGCCATGTTTGGCTCACTCCTTCAGTTCGTCGCCCCCCCCCCCCCTTCAGCTTTCTGCTGTCCCAGGATCATTCTCTGGGGTCCTGGCAGTGGTGGCTACTGTGCTATGGCGTTATGGGCTCTGTTTACACCCATTTCTGGATGACTGGGTCATCTGAGCTCATTCATTTCGTAGACTTCTCAGGTTTCAGCATGAGTGGTATCCTTCTGGGAAGCCTCAGCTGGGCAGCTAATTGGGGAATGCATCTGTTGGAGCCTTCCCAATCCCTAACATTCCCGGGAACATGGTTTGATGCTCGAGTAGAGAGAGTCTTCCTGCCGGAGGGAGAGATTGTTAGATCAACTTGAGATATTCTGTTCTCAACAGGCTTCCAGGATTTGTGATTATGTACAGTTTCTCGGCTTGATGGCAGCAGAAGTCAAGGTGGTGCCATGGGCGTGCTCCTATTAGGCAGCTCCAGCAGCCCTTCCTGACCAGAGTTTGAGCTCAGGCTTTGGCTCCAGCTGGGACTGAGAGTCAGCTGGGGGTGGTGGCTGCACCCACGTTATCTGCAGCGGAGCATGCCATTGGATGATCTGTTGCGAACACTTCTGGCAATGGATGTCAGTCTTATGGGCTGGGGAGTTCTTGTCAAGACCGAACAGCCTGGGATGTTGGAGTTGTAGGCAGGTGGTTTGTACCCCCAACCGTCTTGAAGCAAGAGCTTTCTGGCTGGCCCCCTTGCATTTTTCCCCTCCCTTAATCAAAGGCAGGGAGAGTCTAGTTTGAAAGGACAAGTAGGAACCTACTTTAGTGCTGTTTTATAAAGACACATAGACACCTTATACTATTTATGATTATGAAATACCTTACTCTATATGCCTTCTTATGTATTTTATGCATGTTCATTTACAGCTGCTCTCGAGTAGGTTTAAAATGTCTGCACCTGCATTTAAGGTGCGATCTTTGCCACTTATACTCGAGAGAAGATGCAAAGAAAAAATGTGTAAATAATGACAACGGATGCTATTTAAAAGCAAAAAACTATTAGCAAATAGCAGTAATATTTGGGCCATGTATCTGTCCCATAGGGTACACATACCCAAACTAAAAAAAATGATGACCTCATACAATCAAAAAAAGAGGAGCCTCATACAATCAAAACATTATTTACACATTTTTTCTTTGAGTACACAATCCTTTTTTTCCCCCTTTTTAGCGGTTTTTAGGTTTTATACATATGCATTTATGCTAATTGTGGTTCCTGACCTTTAAAAACGCGCCAAATCCAGCATCTCATGACAGGTTGTTTTGCTCCTACTGATTGTGCTGAAGGTACGTGCAGCTCTATTTCTGTCTTATTGTTTGGTCCCATCCTTTCATTTTCTCCTTATATAGCCCTTCTGAAGATGTATTATGATTTTGTGGGGCGGATTTTGATTATAGCATTGCCTCGTTTAGTGTTCTTCTTCTTCTTATTATTTTTTATGAAGGTACATCATATAATCTTATTTTGTTTTTGAAATTAGTTTTTCATGTATAATGTACTATCATGTTTCACTTTTCTTTTAAATTACCCTAGTAGTTTTTCATTGCCGATTTTGACGGGTTTTGTTTTCTTCTGCAAGTACTGCTAAAGATATCACATCCTAGTCGGGTTTCTCGGCAGTTTTGGCTACATTGTACATATATCACTATGAGATATTTAACTTCATCCACTTCGTGTGGTTGAGTTCTTAGCGTGTCTAGATCTAGCGTTTCATGAAAGGTTGTTTTTCATTGTCACCACTGTAAGAGCATGTCGCGCTTGATTTTAGTTTGCTCTACATAGTTGTTTTAATCATACTGTTATTCCTCGGCCTTCTCCTATTTACATATGCTGATCTTTGGCTGTGGTTAGTCAAGCATTTTGTTTTTTTATATATATGGTTTTAAATCTGACCTTTAAAAACGCGCCAATTTCAGCGTCTCATAAATGGTTGTCTCACTTTTACTGACTGTGCTAAAGGCACGTGCAGCTTTAAAGCCTTTTCCAGCCGGTTTTTTATATAATCCTTTTTAAGCTGCAATTGGATCACGGTATTGCTTCATCTAAACGTTCTTTTTAGTATTCAAACATTTTTCATTTTTTGTGCAGGCACACTATACACTCTCTAATTGTTTTGAAGTTAGTTTTTATCGCACGCTACTTTCCTTTAAACAATATTAGTGATTTTGGCGGGTTTCGTTTTCTCTCATGAGTGGTATTATAAAGATCGCAGTTTAACTGGGTTTCGAGCCGCTTTGGCCATCCTCTATATATGCCACCACAGGATATTTAATCCTATCTTGTGTTTGTTGTTTGTTTTTTTCAGTGCTCCTAAGTCCAGCGTATTATGCAAGGCTGTGGTTGCATTGTCAGTATCGAAAGAGCATGCAGCGCTTGACTCGATTTTAGTTTTCTCAATTTAGTTATTTTAACCATATTATTGTGATTCCTCTGCCCTTTTTTTAGAGGCCTTTTAACTCACATGGTATAATTAATATAGGCTGCTGTTTAATTAGCCGAATAATTGGTTTGTTATGCACATGTTCTTAAACTTTATACTAAGTTTTTATCTTTTTGCTTTTTCACATATTTTATGGTTACCCGATATGACATCTTTCCCTTTTTTCCTTTTTTAACTGTGGTTGCACAGCTAGGTTAGCTTAACACATATATTTTTTATATAATATGGCCTTTTTGCATAATACATATATACGATGCATTTTTAGAACATGGCTTCCATTTTGGTATGATTTCGTGACCAACTTCTGATTTTTATTTTTTTGTTTTTTAGTTGTTTTTACTTTATTTTTAAATTCATTATCTATTTATGATATTATTTATAGTTCTTATGGTTAATTACATATATGTACTAGGTCCTGTCCGTTTCAGCTTTTTAGGATTTTTTAGTAGTTTAAATGTATGTAGTTTTGCTCTTCTAGGTCTGGGTTTCCCAATTGTCTTTTTTACTGTTCTTTTTACTTCATTGTTTAATTTATTGGTTCACTGTTTGCACCTCATTTTGCATCTGTATTTTAATATAGTTGTTATCTTTCAGCATTATCAACCACAGTATTGGTTACACATTCTCATGCGCTTCATCTACTGTACTGGGTTTATACATTGTGTGAGTATAATATGATATACACAATCTTTATGTTTGTCCTTCTATACTATTTATGGTGTTGTACACATTTATGTTTTTATTATGTTTTATTGATATATATTGTTTATATTTATATTTATTATGTTTTATTATGTTTTATTGAGATATATTGTTTGTATTTGTTTGCAGTCCTCTAGCCCCCTGATGAAGGCTTATGCTGAAACACGTCGGGGTTTTGGCATTTAATAAAGCGCAAGTGACCCACACTCTGCTTGCTCCCTTGGTGGCTTCTTATGTATTTTATGCATGTTGTCAGACGGCTGCCTGGGTGAGAAGGTTCACAGTCTTGGCAAGTGCATATATCAATATGATTTGCAAGGGATTGTGGGAAATGCAGTCCATTCACACCAGACACAGCTGCTCACAATAATTAGTTGTGCTTGAGTGTAAAGCCAATAAGATATTTATTTATGGGGTTATTTCTCCCAACACAGATATGCTTGGTAGCACATAAAACAGGATACTTGCTTTCAGTGTTTAACTTAGAAAAATAAAATCAGGAAAACAACAGCTGAACTTGTCAGGCAATCAAAGCAAAAGAATAAAGACCTGGTTGGTAACAAACTGGTCTTTTCTGTAGGCTTTAGCTAATATTTTCTTAGCAGTGTATCAAACAACAAACAAAATCCACAAAGAAGGGAAAAACTGTTCTTTTCAGGTTAACTTCTTATATTTTCCCACATAGACTCAGAAGTGATTCCCTCAGAGCTCACAAGCAATTAGGTAAGGCTCAATTGCTAGCAGTTACCCAGCTGAAACCCCTTAGCTGGCTTGCTTTCTACTGCGTGGCTCAAATCCTACTTCAGGAGCTTTTCTGAGTAGATTAAAGAACAAGTTTGTATTTCTTTGTGATGGTTGCTGTACTTTGTAACAGAAAATTACCAAAGGAGTTTAGACAGAGCAATCCATATATTCACAGCCTGTATCTAAGACTTCTCCTTCCCCTTCTTCAACAATCATGGGTTCAATATCAGGGATTGGCACAGAGGAATTTCTCAATGGAGCACTTTCAGGAGAATACTTGTTTCCCTGCTGTCTTTCAAGGTTATAGCTAGGGCATAGATCAGTGTTCATACCCGAGCTTCCATTGCTGTTAGAGTTCCTCTCTAAATAGCCTGGCCAGTATGTAGTCCAGTTCTTATGTCCAGCCTTCCAATCCAGATCCCTGGACACTGGATCTCTCTTCACATACCTTCTGGCACGGGTCTTAGGGTCCCTTCCCCGTGCAGCCGTCTCCCTCACAGGTACCGTCTAGAAATTCCTAGCCCTGCAGCACCATTCCTCTGGCTTTCCCCAGTCCAATGGTTTATGCTGGCCCTTGGAATGCCTTCCAGTATACGTACTGCTCTGGACTCCTTTAGACCTCCCAAAGGCTTTTCTCTTCTTTCTACCAAAGGGTTTCTTGCCCTCTCTGTCCGTCCGGTTTGGCTTCTGCTTCTGATGATCCTCCCGATTATGAAGATGTCCAAGATGAGGATCTCCAAGCTGATCCTGAGGATGAGGATAATTCTCTGTAGAATAAACTCTACCTTTATTCTGCTTTGATGAGTGCTCCACCTTAGCACAGCGCAGCTGTGCTGAATCAGGCCCTGTCCTTTGAGATGAGTGCTTAGGGATTACCTCATAGCCCTCCTGATTGAACACACCTTTCCCCACTTCAGCTCCTCTAATGGCTGTTGGAAACCTGGTGCATTCTGGGACTGGTAGTCTTTTATGGAAATATTCTGTTTTCTCATTTCTACCAGAACTGACAGGTTGCTTGTTCAGAGTCACTTCACCTTTTCTATAGCTCCTTCCTGAGCTATGATAAGCTTCCTTATCACAATGTTCATTTACAGCTGCTCTCGAGTAGGTTTAAAATGTCTGCACCTGCATTTAAGGTGCGATCTTTGCCACTTATACTCGAGAGAAGATGTAAATGAACATGCATAAAATACGCAAGAAGGCATATAGAGTAAGGTATTTCATAATCATCATATCTACTTACGAGTTCTTCCCACACTTTGCCCAGATTGCCCTCCAGCTATGCCTGTTGCAGGTACTATTATGACAATTGGTATTTTACAAGAAGCCATTCCTTATCATCCCTCCAGTCTAGTCCCGAACCTCTGGGGTTAAGCATCTCCTCCAGCAGCTTTGGAGACTGAGAAGCGTCATTCTTCTGATGACACTGGTACTAATACTCCAGGGACTGCCTCTTCTGTCCAGTTATCTCAGTCTCCAAGCAGCTGGAGGTTGGTGAGCCTGGAGGTTCGAGGCTCACTAGAGGAACACTTAAAGAAGATTTTTAGGAAAAGATTGCACCAGATTGGCCGCGGAGGCCATGGTATGCGGATCTGATAAGACTCTTAGTAGACCGCCCCTGGCGGCTACCAATACGAAGGGACCTGTTGTTTCAGGGTCCGCTACACATGCCTCAGGTAGATCAATTCTCGCTTACGGCTTGGCTCTTGAAAGGGCGAGGTTGAGAGCGAAAGGGTACTCCATGCCAGTTACTTCCACCATGTTAAGAGCTAGGAGGAGGTCTACCTCGTTGGCATATATTCGTATCTGGTGTGTGTTCGAGGCGTGGTGTGGGGACAAGATAGTTGAAGCATTGAGGGCGTCGGTCCCACACATGCTGTCTTTCTTACAGGACGGGTTTGACAAAGGGTTAGCGGCAGCATCCTTGTGGGTACATTTAGCAGCTCTCTCATGTTATAGAGGAAAGATAAAAGGAGAGGCGCTGGGAGCACATCCAGATATTAAACGTTTTTTGAGAGCAGTATCTCTTTTGAGGCCACCATGTACATCAGCGGTTCTGACATGGGATCTCAAGTTGGTGCTGGAGGCGTTAGTACGCAAGCCTTTTGAGCCTTTGTCTAGGGCGTCGATTAAAGACCTTACTCTCAAGGTAGTGTTTTTAGTGGCCATATGTTCAGCTCGTAGAATTTCAGAGCTACAGGCTCTGTCTTGTCGAAAACCTTTTTTGACCTTTTATGAGAAGAAGATGGTGTTGAGACCAGTTCTGTCCTTCTTGCCCAAGGTAGTTTTGGCTTTTCATGTGAATCAGGTGGTTTCTCTGCCGGTCTTTGAGGAAGGTAGTGAAAAGGCAGATTCCCTAAAGTTGCATTTCCTTGATGTTCGCCGAGTATTGAGGAAGTATGTACAGAGAACAAGGTTTCAGAAAGAAGGATAGGCTGTTTGTTCTATTTGGAGGAACAAGAAAAGGAAAGGCAGCCTCTAAGGCTTCCATTGCCAGATAGCTTAAAGAGGCTATTTCGTCAGCTTACATTTTAAAAGCTAAAGCAGTGCCTGAAGGGCTTAAAGCTCATTCGACTAGTGTGCAAGCGGCCTTCTGGGCCGAGTACAGTTTAGTGCCGGCGGTTGAGATTTGCAAGGCGGCGACTTGGTCGTCTTTAAGTTCGTTTGTGAAGCATTACCGTCTGGATGTTCAGGCGGAAAGAGATACTTTGTTTGGATCAGCGGTGTTTCAGGCTGGTCTGGCAGATCCCCCTCCCATTGAATTTTTTCACTGCTCTGTTACAGGCCATATATTAATAAAGGTATAAAGAAGCTAGAAACAGTCCAGAGAATAGCAACCAAAATGCTGTGTGGTCTGCACCCAAAGACATATGAAATGTGAGGACATAAATGTGTATACCGCAGAGAAGAGCAAGGACATGGAAATATGATAGATTTTAAATATGTGAAATATGTTAATGCACAAGAAACAGAGCCTTTCCAAATGAAAAGAAGCTGTAGAACAAGGAGGTAGACTCTGAAGCAACATTAGGAAATATTTTTTCAAGCAAAGGGTGATAGATGCTTGGAATATCCTTCAGAGGTGGTGAAGGAGACATAGAGGTAGAATTCAGTTAGTCATGGAGTAAACACAGAGGATTCCTTAATAGCAAGAGGAGAGTAACTAAGCATTGGGGTAACTTGCGAGGAGTGGCACTTTGGCTCAGAACAGCAGTGAAATGACTTTTTTGCACTCTATGCAGGTTACCCTCCATGTCTTTTTAGAGCGGCAATTGAAGTTGTAGCCACCATATTGGACATAAGTTTTATTCTTCATCTGGCATCTACAGTACCATGCAGCTGTTAGGTTGCTGCAGTGCGCTGCTGTCCATCGAGGTTCATTGGGCAGAGGTGCACCATGGAAACAATATACTTGATCCCAGGAATGGGCAGAAGGTAAACACTGCTACTGTAATGGCTTCTGTTCCCACATAGGGATGTGAACGTGGAGGGCATGACCAGTGCAAGGATTAGAGGCATCCTAGGTATGTCCTTCATCCCGCCACCCGTACCCCCAGTGCTTCATCTGCCCCCCTCTCCAGAGCCTGCAGTGGCAGCAATGGCTTTGAAACCGCAGTGCAGCACTTACCTAAAGTCTCCAGTGCTGCGTCGTAATTCTGACTTTTACCACCTGCCACTGCTGCCCCTCTCTGATGCAGACTTCCAGTTTACATAGACCTTCTTGTGTTCATAAATATTCACTGAAAGTCATTTGTATGTAATATTTGTAATCATTAATTTGTTTGCAGACCCATTTCAGTTGAACCGAAAGCCTTAACCACATATTTACAATTTTTTGACTGTATTTTGGCATTTGACAGTAGCTGTTTGTAAAAAGGTGTTCTAAACAAACAGCTCGTTCATCTTCTTCCACTGGTTTTTCACATTGCTGTTGCAGTTTACATTTTTATTATGCATTCATGTTGCAAACCCTTGCTTGACATGCCATGGTACTGAAAGCATGATTCCAAGTGTCTTAGAAGATTAGTTCTAAAATCATTACAAGACAATTCAAATAAAAATCTTGTTTTATCCATGATAGTTAGTGATTATAGTGATTTAGCAGCACTAGTGTGTCCAGGTTGCCATTTCTTATAAGTTATCTGATCTTTGAAAGTTAAATCCTACATTCTGAATACCTCGGCTGAAGGTATTTTTTCTGTACTCTAGCCAAATACCTGAGCTATGCTTGAAGACTGCTAATCCTGGTGTTACGTTTCAAACTAAAGCAAGTCTCCACAGTGTAGTAAAAAGGGTCCCCAAACAAAGCTCATCTTTAGAAAAGTAGGAGGAAATGGCAAAGTCTGCTTTAACTGCCTGGTCACACACACAAAGACAGTTCAGTCTGCTCCCTGCCAATGAACTGGGGCTGCATTATTGCAAAGAAGGGTATCATAGTTCATGAAACAATGCCAATTCGGCAAATGAAAGTATCCACCGCATATCTATATGGTACCTCATTATGTACACAGATACAAATACATAAATAATTTTTTCCAAAAAGAAGCAAGGCAGATTATAGCACAAAAAGATTTACAGACCCATCCAGGCTGCCCAGTACTACCACACTACGATATATTCCAGTTGCAGCCATAGAGGTTTGGCTGCTTGTAGGATATCAGTCCTTACCAAGCCAGGTAGGATTTTGTTTGCATCCTGCATTATCTTAGTGAATCCGGCACTAAGATCAACCTCGCATGTATGTTAGAACTAACTGGCAAACCATGTTTTTCTTCTAACAAGGCTTAGTAAATGAGCTCCCAAATCGAATATAAAATCTTACAAATAAATGTGGGTAGATATAAAACTCCTGAAAAAAAAATCTGTGCTAGAGAAGAGGCCTTACTCTATATTCTCAGCACTTAGATTTCATGTATAATCATTTAAAGTGTAATTAGGTCAAACATATTTCTTTCAAAACAGACTGCTTGTTATACTCAAAGAACCATATCTTGAGTCCCAGTCATTACATCTTTAAGGACAAAATATAAATTCAAAAAGACAAACAAAAACATATGCAGTTGTGGTCAACATTATTGGCACTTTTGCATTTATACCCCTTAATGTCCAATATCTCCTTAAAAAAAAAAAAAGAAGTGCCCAGTGAAATGGTTTTGGACTATATATGCACACATATCTGACTCACAAAAGGATCAAATAAAACTTGACCAACTAAAAAAGGAAATAGGAGGTCTCTGCGGCTGTGGAGGGTTCCCCCGCGAGGATTCAGTTGACGGCAGTCACTGTCGGAGCTGTAGTTGGAATTGCTGCTGGAGGTCGAGTGGGATTTTCTACCTCCAGTGATAGCAGTGGTGTGGAGCAGTTGACATCTAGCTCACCCGGTATTTCGGCGTTCCGGCCTCCTGGGAGAGTGGAGAAACCTGCGCTGGTAACGTTGGATAGCTTGTGGGAAGCTATCTCTGCCCTTCAACAGTCCCTATTGCCTTTTGTGGGGGGGTTTTCTCAGGAGTTGGAAGATATTAAAGTCCAGTGTGTGTCGATGACTTCAGAGGTGGTGGTTTTGTCAACTAGACTTTCTCAACTTGAGTCAAAGGTGGAGCAGCTGGAGTCTCTTGGAGCTGTTTATGTGAAGGACCGGTTAATTCAAGCAAGGAAAATAGAATTCCTGGATAACCAACTTTGAAGGAATAATCTTAGATTCTTGAATTTCCCTCGGTCTCCTTTGATGGCCCCTATGGACCTGGTTCACAAGTACTTTATTGATGTTCTTCAGATGCCTGCTGAATCATTGCCACTGGTGGTAAGGGCTCAATATGTTTCGATTTCATCTACGGAGGTCGTTGAGCGGCGGGTGTCTACCGCTGATTCCTGTCCTCCTCAAATGGATCTTTCAGAGTTTTTGGAGAGCTCTCTGGAGGTGGTGACCAGTAGGGTGACATTGGTGGTTAATTTTGCCTTTGAATCCAATAGGAACACTGTACTTAAATTATATTTCTGTAAAATGTCTGTATCTCAGTTTATGGGCTCAAAAATTCTAATTTTTCCTAATTTGGCTAGAAAAGGCAGAAAAGGCAAAGAGCGTTCCTGGCCTTGCGCCAGAGAATGGTGGCCTTGGGAGCATAGTTTAAGTTACGATATCCTTGTAAATGTTTGGTTATTTTTCAGTCTAAACAATTTATGTGTTTTGAGTCCCAACAACTACTGTTGTTTCTTCAGAGTAGGGAAGTTGGAGGGGTTGGAGAGGGTCTCAAATTGGCTGCCATATAATATTATCTTAACTCTTATGATGTATCTTGTGAGGTGGTGTAGTATGCCAGATAGTTGATTTCTTTTTTCTTGGATCTCACTGTGGGGTAATTGTATTGTGGTCTATTCCAGATTTTGTTTATTTACCTGAATAGGACTATCTTTATGAGGGTCCTTTTCTTTTTCTATTCCTTTTTGTATATTCTGATTCCGATTCAGATAGTTTTTCTGGATTGTAATGTAAAACTTGATAAATAAATAATAAAAAAAAAAAAAGGAAATAGTAGGAAATAGTTTAAAGACTGGGACATTGCCAGAATATGATTATTTATAAAATCTTCTGAATCAGTGCAGGATAGTTTATTCACATATGAACACCAACACTGATATCCCATTGATAAATGCTATATATTTATTTATTTAGACAGTTTTGTATACCACCTTATTCTTCAATCAAAGTGGTCACAACACAGTTCGGGTATACATTTAACACGAGGGGATATGAAACACATATGCTAATACTTACAGGAAACATGGGCTATGGAGGGTTAAGTGACTTGCCCAAGACCACAAGGAGCACCTGTGGGACTAGAAACCCTAGTCCTTCCGGCCCAAGGTTGCTGTCCTCTAGTGGGATTTGAACCCCCAACTTTCCAGCCTGAGGTACCTTGCCCCAAACACTAGGCCACTCCTCCCTGTGTTCATCAAAGCTGCTATCTTCAGCTGCTTCTAGCTTAATAGTCCCTTTTTCTCTTTTATTTTTTAATTTTTGGTCAAATACTCTGTTCTTATATTTGGAAACTGCAATCTCTGTAGTTGAACAAACGAAGCACTCTATATATAACTCAATCCAGGCTTCCTTCATTCATTGATTACACTAGTCTTGCTGCTGTATTTTCACCAACCACAATCATCACATTTTGAATAGTAGAAACGTATTCTGCTTCAGGGTCATACAATCCTCACATACAAAACATCATTTCACTTATCTGTGACCAAGGAGCGAGTATCTGCCTTTCAATGTTCCGAAAGTGCCTTCATTCACTACCAGCAAAATTTTTTATGAGCATCCCAGACTTTCAAATATAGCCATGGCGTTCCCTTATATATCATATGAGTAGTAGCCCTGCCTTCAAAGACAGGAGTTCCTCTTCCTGGTTTCATTAAAACATCAGGGTTCCCCTTAGTATTCACAATATCAAAATTCTCCCTTAAATTCCAACACCACATTCAGAGACTATAAAGTGAACCAATCTGTCGATTTAACCCAGCTGGAGCCACAGGGGGTCATTCCAAGCCCCCCCCCCCCCCCCCCCGCTGCTATTCATGCCCTTTCCCCTTGTATGAGGAAGTTAGATGGGGGTGGGAAAGGGGAGAATAGGGGGCGGCGTTAGGATGGGCAGTAGGTGGTCGCTGGCCCCAGACATACAGGGCCAATTCTGATGTTGGCCCTGTATGTCCGGGACCGGCGACTTGAATGGGGAAGTTATTCCACCTCCAAGGTGGAATAAATTCTCCAATGCAGCGGGATTGGCGGACCCGGGGCATGGCAGCAGCGGGAGGGGGCAGAAAGCATTCCCCGCAGCCCGACCCTGGCCCTGGGAGATCAGATCGGGGGTCAGGCTGCAGGGAAAGCAATTTGGAGGTCGGCGACCGGGGATCGTGGCTTTTAAATAGAGCCATGGTGCCATGGCAACCGGACACCATGGCACCGCAGCTCCATTTAAAAGCCCTGACTGAGTTAGTCGGGGAAGGCCTGTACATGCAGGCCAGACGGAATTGGGGTTTGAGCTTGCACGTACAGGCCTGTTCGCGATTCCGATCTCCGGTGCTAGACATGCCCCGCAGGATCAGAATCACAATGCCCTCTGAGCGTCTGGTTCCAGTTGGGTGCACAGATAGCTTCTACGTCTACATGGAATCAGGCCCACTGTGGTCAAGGAAAAAATCCAGAACCATTCCTTGTAATTCAATCTTCCTTCTCCATTCTCCCCCCCCCCCCCCCTCCACCACCAATTTAAAGGGGCATGATCCAAAATCCTCCATTTAAAATCATTAAATGAATGAGAGAATGACACACAATTTTCCACTATCAGAGCAGATTTCTGAAATGGTTAAATGAACAGAAACCTAATTTGCAGTTTGATTATACATTTGATGTTCAAAAAATTCCTTTTCTAGATATCTTGATTCTGAAGTCAGGAACAAAGTTGAAAACAACTCTATATGAGAAGCTGTGTCCCAGAATAATTTATTATATTAAACGAGCAGTCATCCTGTTCATTTAAAAAGAAGACTCCCTATAAGTCAGTTCCTTCGATTACGTCATATTTGCCATGATAAAAAATTGAATATGAAGCGCAAGCAAAACATTACATTTAGATTTATGTGGATCGTGGCTACCCTATATCAGTGATAGCCGCAGCTTACAAGGGAGGCTTGAATGTGCAGAGAAAATATTTATTGTTGCCTTGTCAAATCACAGAGGAAGAAAATTGGTTTGTGTTTCACCATTTTCTGTAAAAGCCCCGATAGTGGCAGCCATAATACATAAATTTTGGAACGTTTTACAGGGTCATCCCTATTTTCAAGACCATCCAATAGTGGCTTATAAGCAAGGCAAGAACATCGCAAATTATATTTACTGGTCGGTAACTTGGGATTATACTGAAGGATTGAGTTTGAATGAGTCAGGTCATTTAGTATGTGGGGAATGTGATTTTTGTTCATTGGCCATCGGAGGAGATTATTGATTACCCACAGGACAACAAAAACCTATTCACTCATGATGGAGAACTTCCTGCTGTAATGCATATGTAGTGTATGGCCTTTTGTGTCCCTACAATAAATTATATGTAAGGCAGACTACAGTAGGTGCCCCCTGATTCAGCATTTGTGGGAGCATCAATCACGTATAGCTACGAAGACTTTATCTGCTCCGTTAGTGGAACATTGTGTATTATTCTGTCATTCATTTAATGATTTTAAATGGAGGATTTTGGATCATGTCCCTTTAAATTGGCGAGGGGGGGAGGGTAATATAGAAGGAAAACTGAATTACAAGGAACAGTTCTGGATTTTTTCCTTGAACACTGTGGCTCCAACTGGGTTAAATCGACAGATAGATTGGTTCACTTTATAGTCTCTGGATCTGGTCTTGGAATTTAAGAAGAAAGTGTTAGAGGAAGAATTTTGATATTGTGAATACTGAGGGGAACCCTGATGTTTTAATGAAACCGGAAAGAGGAACTCATGTCTTTGAAGGCGTGGCTACTAGTCATATGATATATAAGGAACACCATGGCCATTTTTGAAAATCTGAGATATCTGCTCATGAAAAAGTTTGTTGGTAGTGAACTAAGGCACCTTTGGAAGATTCAAAGGCAGATACCAACTCCATGGTCACAGATAAGTGAAATGATGTTTTGTATGTGAGGACCCTGAAGCAGAATGTTTTTACTATTCAAAATGTGATGATCATGGTTGGTGAAAATACAGCAGCAAAACTAGTGTAATCAATGAATGAAGGAAGCCTGGATTGAGTTATATATAGAGTGCTCTGCTTGTTCAACTACAGAGATTGCAGTTTCCAAATACAAGAACTGAGTATTTAACCAAAAATTAAAAAATAAGAGAAAAAGGGACTATTAAGCTAGAAGCAGCTGAAGATAGTCTGCAAATAATCTTTTTTATATATATATATTTGTATTACAAGAACATTTAATGGTGGGATATCAATGCTGGTGTTCATATGTGAGGACATGATTATTGGCACCCTTATAAACAATTCAAATCAGTTTGAACATAAGAACCACATTCCCATTGCAGTAAAATTAGATGCACCTCTGATCATTTGTCAGTACTCATATGACTTGAATCAATCAATGAATGATGGTTCTAATGTTTAACATGGCCACATTCATTCCCTGTTTCCTTTTCACAATGGTGAAGATAAGAGAGCTGCCTGGCATCATCAGAAAAGCCATTATCACCAAATATCAATCTTCAAAGGGTACAAGGCCTTAGGATTCCTGTATCTACAGTCTGCAATGTTGTTAAGAAATTTTCTGCTCGTGGAACTGTCCCAGGATGTGGTGGGAAGAGGAAAATTAATCCAAGACGTTTTCGCAGGTTAGTGCGAATTGTTAGAAAAACACCATGTATAACATCCAAAGAGTTCAGGATTGACCTAGAGCAATCTGGAATGATGGTTTCAATCTGCACCATACACTGTGCACAAAACAAAGAAGGACTTCATGGGCGAAGGCAAGGAGAACCCCACTGCTCAAAGGCAGACATGAAAAGGCATGCCTGATCTTTGCCCAAACCCACCTTGAAAAACCACAATCCTTCTTGGAAAATGTTCTGTGGATAGATGAAACTAAACTTAAGTTCTTTGGCAGTGCAGACCAGTTTTACATTTACAGGTGAAGAAATTAAGCTTATAAAGGGAAAAAAAACCCCTTCCTATAATTAAATATGGTGGAAGTTCCATAATGTTGTGGGGCTGTTTTGATGCCTTAGGAACCGGAGGCCTGGAACATATTAAAGGAATCATGAAGTCAGAGGACTACCAAGGTATTTTGGAGCAAAATGTGCTACCTAGTGTCAGAAAGCTAGATCTAGGTTGAAGGTCATGGGTCCTCCAGCAGGACAGTGACCCAAAACATACATCCAGAAGTACAAAAGAATGGTTAAAAAGAAACAAATGGTCTGTTTTAACAAGTAAATTGGCCATCAGTGAGTCCTGATCTCAATCCAGTTAAGAATCTTTGAAAAGAACTGAAATCTGCCATTGGTAAAAGGAATCCTGGAAACATTCATAGAGTTGGAACAAATCGCAGTTGAAACGTGGGAGAAACTACCAGCAGACAGATGCATGAAACTTATAGATGGCTACAAGAAATGACTGGGGGCTGTCAAGGGTTGTGCAACCAAATATTAGAGAAGGGTGCCTTTTAATCCTGTGCAGGTCATATTTTGTTTTTTTCTTCAGAAATGACTATCTAAGTTGCACAGACAACTTTTTTTATTGTATACCTGTAAACGTACTATTAACATATTTTTATGACATACAATTGGAATATTTCCAATTATTTCTCAAGATATTGTACACAACATACCTAAAATGCAAGGATGCCAATAATGTTGACCACAACTTTACACTGACCAGGGATAAAAATGCAGTCTAAGATATTCATTTTGACTATGCTGTAATCCAAAAAGTCTATAAGACTTTCTCAAGTTGAAACAAATGCCATTATTCAGTTTCCATAGTTGTCCAAGTATGAATTATGGTGAATCTTTCAAATTATTTTTTAAGCCTTTCTTTTTATTTTTATTCTAAAGTCAAAGAAAAAGATTTTGTTTTTTATTTTTTATTCATCATGCCTTTGTGATTTAATGATAGTGGGGTTTTGAACTACTTTTGCATTTTTCACTTACTATCGTAATGCCGCTAGATTCGGCAGTTGAGGTTTTACTGTGCTAATTGGACCAATGTGAAAAGACTGGTTAGCACAGGGAAACATCCCACCACCCTCCTGATAGGCAGAGGACAGCATCCTCTTCTGCTCCTTAGGTAGATGAACAGAATAGCATCTTAACAGGCAAACAGAATGCATTTTATCCCTGGTCAGTGTAAAGTTGCCATGGAGGAGAGAGGTCACTTGAAAGAGGTGGAGCTATTTATACCTAGTCCTTAGTGAAATGCGGGATCTGATACAAGAATAGTGGTGTTGGAACCACCAGGTGATAGTCATCACAATATGAATCAAATTTGATTTAATAAATGAAGGGAGGACAATAAGGAAATCTACTGCACTAATATTCAACTTTCAAAAGGGAGGCTATGATAAAATGAGTTTTTTGGCAATTTTCTAAGTTGTCTTTCTTTTTCCTTTGGCGCCACTTAGGCTACATCTAGGTCTCGGGCACACCCATTCGGGTTCATTCTTTTTTTTCTTCAAAATTGAATCGTTTGATTTTGCTGCTTTTTTTTTCCATCTGATATATCCCAGAAATTTACCAGCGTGTTTAAGAAGTGCACCTGGTGCTGCAGGATCATTTTTATCACAGACACCCATGAATAGTGCCTGTAGTGTCTGGGGCGTAACCATAATCGCTCTTTGTCATTTGTGTTTGTAGATGATAAAGTGAGGGTTCAAGGGTCATAAGGAAGACAGCCCATCAGCACTGGTGTCTGTCCCCATGGATGTGGGAGCTGCACCGGACAATAGTGGTGCATTGACATCGAGGGGTCCTTGAGCTCGCTCCGGGCCAAGCACCAGTAGGGAGTTCTAGGATCAGTCCCTTCTCCAGGAACAAGCAGGAAGTCTATCTTCATATATGGGTGACGTCAGTGCCAACGGAGCTCTTGTGGAAGCATCTCCCCAGCTTTCAAAGAAAGCCTTTGGAGAGATGCCACCACGCATGCATGGTCCCCCTTCCCGCCCAAGGGTGCCATCTTGCTCAGTCTCCTTTTTTACGCAGAGCCTGTCTTTTTTTCCCCCAGAAAAAGTTGATGCATTTGCGTGAAAAAACTCTTTTTTTCCCCCCCTATTCAGTTGTAACTGGTCCCTTTCCCACCTCCGAGCACACTTGCCCCAGCATCGCATCCAGGAACCATACTAGGTTTTTTTTCCCTGGTGTAATGTGCACCTTTTTCCATATGCTGGCCGCTCTGAGGGTCTTTGACCTCACCGGGGTACTTTTTCCCCCAATGGCCAGCGGATTCAAAAAGTGTGATCGGTGCGCAAAAAAACATCTCTCTTACCGATACACACGATTGCTGCTTCCGGTGTCTAGGGGCTGACAATGACCCGGGGGTCTGCTCCCTCAATAAGAAGATGTCCGCGAAGGCTGTCCAGCATCATCAGCAGAAGCAGGATGATATTTTTCACAGATCAGACTCTACCCCGGTATCCCCAGTAGCCTCACAATCTAAGGCCCCGCATGGGTCCTCAGAGTCACGTAATGTCCCCGTGGCACTTGACCGAGACTGCAGACACTCTGACAAAGGTTCCCCAGAGAGGAAACACTTAAGGACCTCATCTTGGGACTCTGACACACTGGGCAAGTCCTGCAGCCCGTGGAGGGAACTCGAGGAGTCGGAGTGGGAATGGCCAGCCAAAGTTCCCCAAACAGACAAGGAGGCTTCCAGCAACAGGACCCAGACCCCTGACTCCCTCTCCTCACTGACGCTGGACCTGGCGACCCCAGTGTGAGAGAGAGTGAGTGAGCTCCACGCTCTCATGGTGGAGAGGCCTTATACCAGGTTCTACACACATCCCAAATTCCTTCCGAAGGTGGTCTCTTTGTTTCACCTCAACCAGGAGGTGGTTCTTCCTACCTTCTTTCCCAGGCCGCATGCTAGTCAGGCAGAGACTGTCCTCCATACCCTGGACTGTAGGAGGGCCCTGTCCTTCTACATCCAGTGTACACAAACTCACCGGAAAACCTCTCAGCTTTTCGTTTCCTATGACCCCATTAAACTGGGGAAAGCGGTGACAAAGCGTATGTTGTCCACTTGGGTGGCGGACTGTATTGCCTGGACTTATGAGGCAGCGGAGCTTCCGCTGGAGGGCTGTGTTATGGCCCATAGGGTCAGGGCCATGGCGGCATCAGTGGCTCACCTTCGCTCTGTTCCGTTGGCGGACATCTGCCAGGCCGCCACCTGGTCCTTGGGTCAGACCTTTGCGGCTCATAACTGCCTGGATAGGGAGTCCCGACAGGACAGTGCCTACGGACAGGCTGTGCTCCGTAACCTATTTGAGGTCTAGGCAACTCCTACCCTCCGACCCCTCTATGTTCAGGCTATCAGAGTGCTACTTCCCTGGTTAGGGTTTTATTGCAGCTGCTTGCGGCTCTCACTGAGGGAGCCTTTTTGTTTTTGACTATAAGTTCAAGGTAGCCTATAGATGGGGAGTCCCATATGCGAGGGCTGACTTTCTGCTTGTTCCTGGAGAAAGCGTAGTTACTCATCTGTAACAGGTGTTCTCCGGGGACAGCAGAAATCAGTCCTCACAACCCTCCCTCCTCCCCTTGGAGTTGCAGTCCAATTATTTTTGTTTTCTCTCATTTACTTTGCTGTCTTTTTTGCTATCCAAACACAATTATATCACCAAACCCCCTGTGAAACAAATTCAACTTTTTTTTGTTGGATAATACCGGAAAGGGACATGGACTGAAAACCATGTTCTCCACACAGCTATATCCTATTTAATCATTTTAGTTTAAAAAACTCAAGAAGTCATCTCAAAAGTAATATTTTGTTACTTAGCTGATTTGAGAACTGGAGCACGACGTGCACGTTTCGGGTAAAACATCCTGTTTCAAGTGCTAACGTGTCATGTGTAAATCCTTGATAGAACGCTGTGAAACAGCTGTTTCTTAAGAGGACAAAACTTATGTGAATGGCTATACTCTGCCTTCAGTCAATCAGACAACCAATTGGAACAAGAGGAAATTCCCACCAATCAGGGAGTACCTCAACCAATCAGATGACGTCAGACAAAACTCGTCCATTCAACTTCTTTATTGAGCCCGGTGGGATGAACGGTGCCTAAACGAAAGATCCAAGATTGTTCTAAACGTTGAAGTTTATTGACTCGATCACCTCGAGGATCAGGAGGGACAAAATCAATGACAGTCCAACGAAGGTCCTGGTATTGGTGTTGAAATTGCTGACAGTGATCCACCATGGGGGCTGTCTCCACTCGTAATCGCAATCGTGAAGCATGCTCACCCATTCGCACCTTTATAGCCCGATTTCTAAACATGTTACTTTTGATAGTTCTTCAGGGGACACTGATGATTCTGATAATTCAAAATCTCAGAAATCATCCCAGGTTTTTCAACGAGGTCAAGGTCGAGGCGGACGTCCTCGTCGAACCTATCAGACCAATCATTGGGATCCCCCAATGACACGACAAAGAACACGTCAGCAAATGCCTCCATAGTGGTCACAGTGGCAAATGCTATCCTGACTGCAGACCAAGAACGTCTTCTCAATCATGGTCTTTCTTTTGTGCCGACGGTATCTTATGATCCGTTCAAAATGAGGGTTCATTTGTATAAGTTTTTCAGGAAATTACGCATCATACATTTCTTTGCTGATCAACCAGAGCAGATAGATGAGTCGGTTGTACGCCCTGTGTCTACCTGGCTACCAGCTGGAATACCTGATCCTTCTATTTTAACGTACCAGAATTTGGTTCCACAAGATTTAATTCGATTAGAACATGATACTCCATCTTCATGGGTTAATTTAGACAAGGTAGGCTGGGCAACTTTACAAAGATTGAAATATGATGCAACCCTCACTATCCGTCGAGCGGATAAAGGGGGAGCAATTGTTGTACAACCTACTTCTACATATGAGGCTCTTTTGAGAGCCCATCTGTCTGATACGACCACTTATCAACAGATACCACAAGATCCTACTTTAGAAATTCAGGGCAGGGTAAAATCTTTAATGGAAGAAGCGTACCGATCAGGATGGTTGACATGAAAGGAATATCGTTTTTTAACACCAACAAATCCTAAAGTCCCGATATTATATTTAGTTCCCAAGATACACAAATCGTTGCTTTCTCCCCCGAGTAGACCTATAGTGTCTTGTAGGGGGTCCGTTTTGGAACCCTTATCCCAATTTTGCGATGTTTTTTTGAGTCAAGAAGCGGGACAAGTGCGTTCGTTCCTGCGTGATACAGCTCATTTTCTTCAACTATTGGCACAGTTTGAATTATCCACCTTGCCATTTCAAATGGTGACATTAGACGTTGCTGCACTATATACCAACATCAATCAAATGGAGGCATTAGAACTCCTCTCGACTAGATTCATTTATGCACCGGCACGTCTCCCTCGTTCAGTTTTTGACGGAGCTGATTACATTAGTTTTAACACGCAACTATTTCTTGGCAATGGGGCAATATTATTATCAGATTTTTGGTATAGCAATGGGGGGCATCAGTAGCGCCCTCCATCGCTACCATATATATGGCCGATTTTGAAGAAAGTTATTTATATAAGTCTCCTCATTTTCACAAAATCCCTTTTTGGAAACGTTACTTAGACGATATTTTCTTTTTGTGGACAGGGTCCAACCTTGAGTTACAAGATTTTTTGACTTGGTTGAACTCTTTAAAAACTAATTTAACTTTCACAGCTACATTCTCTGACCATCATATTGATTTTTTGGATATAACGGTGTTTAAGGAGTCAGATGGTTTCCGCACTTCTCTGTATCGTAAACCAGTACAACGGAATAGTCTCCTTCAATACCAAAGTTTTCATCCACAATCCTTGAAAAGGGGCCTTCCGTATGGTCAATTTCTACAGATTTGATGTATATGTTCTACTCTGGATGATTTTAAAGTTCATGCAGCGGAACTTGGTCAACGACTACAGGCTCGGGGGTACCCCCATAAATTTATTCGTCTAGCATATCGTAGGGCATTATATACGCATCGTGAATGGTTGTTTTTTCAGCGAACCCCTTCTCCGGAATTACCATCATTACAACCTCTAGTTGGTATTTTGCCATATATGTCATTCAGCACAGCTGTGGCAGCTATTCTACGCAAACATTGGTCAGTGTTGGAACTTCTTCCTTGTTTTCGTCGATCATTCATGATAGCGTTTTCAAGAGGAGCTAACCTTGGTGATCTTGTGGCTCAAACCACTTTACCGATCGATAGACCTCTGGTTCCACCACTTCAACATCGGGGACATGAGGGTGAAGGGAGATAGATTCAGGAGTGATATGCGGAAATATTTCTTTACGGAAAGAGTAGTGGATCCGTGGAATAGTCTCCCAGTGGAGGTGGTAGAGATGAGGACAGTAACTGAATTCAAAAAAGCATGGGACCAACACAGAGGATCTCTAAAGGTAAAAAGTGGACTGTTGTAGTTATGGAAGGACAGACTAGATGGGCCTTGTGGTCTTTTTCTGTCATCATGTTTCTATGTTTCTATGATATCTGTCACAATTGTATGCATTGTGCCTTGTCCTTGACAGGACTACATTGGATTCATCCTTTGACTGGTCGGCCTTATCGGAGAAGATGGGAGACGGATTGTACTACAACTTTTGTAGTTTATCTAGTTCAATGTTCTTGTCCCTTAGTCTTTGTGGGCCGCACAAAACAGGCTATAAAGGTGCGAATGGGTGAGCATGCTTCACGATTGCGATTACGAGTGGAGACAGCCCCCATGGTGGA
The DNA here is from genome assembly GCA_033557465.1 of Ichthyophis bannanicus. Taxonomy (NCBI): domain Eukaryota; kingdom Metazoa; phylum Chordata; class Amphibia; order Gymnophiona; family Ichthyophiidae; genus Ichthyophis; species Ichthyophis bannanicus. Next base: position 1,577,290,684 of record CM066032.1, read on the forward strand.
TCACTGTCAGTGATTTCAACACCAATACCAGGACCTTCGTTGGACTGTCATTGATTTTGTCCCTCCTGATCCTCGAGGAGGTGATCGAGTCAATAAACGTCAACGTTTAGAACAATCTTGGATCTTTCGTTTAGGCACCGTTCATCCCACCGGGCTCAATAAAGAAGTTGAATGGACGAGTTTTGTCTGACGTCATCTGATTGGTTGAGGTACTCCCTGATTGGTGGGAATTTCCTCTTGTTCCAATTGGTTGTCTGATTGACTGAAGGCAGAGTATAGCCATTCGCATAAGTTTTGTCCTCTTAAGAAACAGCTGTTTCACAGCGTTCTATCAAGGATTTACACATGACACGTTAGCACTTGAAACAGGGTGTTTTACCCGAAACGTGCACGTCGTGCTCCAGTTCTCAAATCAGCTAAGTAACAAAATATTACTTTTGAGATGACTTCTTGAGTTTTTTTAACTAAAATGATTAAATAGGATATAGCCGTGTGGAGAACATGGTTTTCAGTCCATGTCCCTTTCCGGTATTATCCAACAAAAAAAAGTTGAATTTGTTTCACAGGGGGTTTGATGATATAATTGTGTTTGGAGAGATCATTTGGATATCACTAATTTGGGGGCTATTTTGTTCGGTCTTTTTTGCTATGTCATTTGACTGAGCAAGATGGCACCCTTGGGCAGGAAGGGGACCACACATGCCTGGTAGCAACTCCCAAAGGCTTTCTTTGAAAGCTGGGATTTGCTCTGCGTGGGCTCCGTCGGCGTCGACGTCACCCATATGTGAGAACTGATTCCTGCTGTCCCCGGAGAACACCTGTTACAGAACACCTGTAACTATGTTTGATGCCCGGAGACTCTCATGGCTCTGGGCCTCGGACTTACAGCCTTGTGCTCAGGAGAAACTTGCTGATGTGCCATGCTATGGAGAAAATCTCTTCGGCACAAGGTTCACAATGCTGCTACCATGATCAAGCAGCAGAGTGATATCTTGCAAATCTTCTCCAGGCACACTGCCACCTCGGCCTCCTCTTTCTTGAGGTTCCGAAGTGGAGGGTAGAAGCCCTCCTCCATGCTCTTCTCATTCAAAGAAGGCCCCTCGCTTCTGTCCCAGGCAGCAGAGGCTCAGAAGGCCCAGTCAGCTCCTCTGTCAAAATCAGGGACAGAGTTTTCACTGGCTTCTCAAGAAAATAGCTGATCTACCAGCACTGGGGTTGGACACTCTACCTTTCAGAAGGAGGCTCATCATGTTTGCAGACCACTGCTCCGCCTAACTTCCAACAGCTGTGTACTACAAATAGTCCACTTTGGATCCAGAGAAACGTGTTTCTCCCCCTCCCTTCCCCAAAACGTCATTTGCTCATCTCCCAGCATCAGGAGCTACTTCTACAATAAATCTCCGCCCTCCACATGGCAGACTCCATTGTGCTACTGGAACAGGATATACAACTACTACTACTACTTATCATTTATATAGGGTCAGAGAAGGTGCCTGGGTCTTCCACTACATGTTCTTCAACCTTTACAATCTGTTCAAAATTTGCCTGCATGTCTTTTGACTGGTGGTATATGTTTTGATGACGTTTCTCATGATTTGTATAATCTCCACTGGATATCTATTAAATTTCGGGTAATATACAAAATGGTTATGCTGGTGTTTAAATGTCTTCATCATCAGGCACCATTCAGCTTATTGGCTGTCCTGCGAATTTACTGTCCTTTATGGACTTTATATTCCCAGAATACATTATTACTAGATGTGCCCCTGTTTCAAAAGATACAGTTTCAAATGCTTCGCAATAGAATCTTTTCCATAACTGCCCCTTGCATCTAGAATGCTTTACTGCCTGATTTGCGCTGTATTTCTGAAATTTTGTTATTTAGAAGGAAGTTAAAAACACATTTATTTCAATAGGCCTTTTCAGCAGCAGTTTCCATGATCTAACCTACTCTGTAAAGTAATATAGCAGCTGGATCAGCAGTATTTGTCAGTTTTGTTAAGTTTTTTTCTTGTATTTTTATGAATGATGTTGTGTTATCCACCTAGGCTATAGTGCATAATACAAATTTTTAAAATAAATATATAAGCCCTTCACTTTTTGCTCCAGGCCAAGGTCATATGGCAAACTAGCCTCTGATGCTTTCCTTCTCCATTGGGGGGCAGGCCTCCTGTTATGTGTACCTGTCTATTCCTGTAATAGTGAAAAATCTCCTGAAACCCCAAAACGACAGAGGCACCATAATTCTTATTATGCTTTTTTTGGACCAGATAGCCTTGGTTTTCCCTTCTCCAAGACTTAACCATTTGGAAATCCATGTATCTGAGCAACTCTCCAACTTTGATTTCACAGGATCAAATGAGACTTCTGCATCCTAATGTCAAGTTCCTAGCCCTTACAGCTAGGATGTTGAGAAGCTAAAATTCTTTAAACCTGCCAATTGGGATGGTCGATGTTCTCTTGGCCTCAAGTTGAGATTCCGATCGAGAAGGTTTGCCATCTGCCATCCGAGGGAGACCAGTGAGGAGTACCCTACCCTGTGTCCAGCATCTCTTCTCTCCCTATTCCCCAACTTCATCTAGCATCTCTTCTCTCTCCATATCCCTAGTCCACAACCGTGAGCCCATGATCTGTTCTTTCTCTCTCCCTATCACCCCATCCCGTCCAGCTTCTCCTTTCCCTCTCTCTCCTTATTCCCCTACCCCTTTGTCCAGCATCTTCTCTATCCCCCTATCCTGTGTCCAGCTATGCATCTCTCTCATTCTTCCTATTCCCCAACCTCATGCCCAGCATGTCCTCTCTCTTCCTCCTTCTGCCTCAACCCTGTGTCCAGCATCTCTTCTCCCTCTCTTCCGATCCCCCTATCCTGTGTCTAGCATCTGCCCTCCATCCTCTACCCCATGCCTAGCATCTGCCCTCCAACCTCCACATCCTGTATCTAGTGTCTATCTTTGATCACTTTATACCCTTCTACCCCTTGTCCAGCATCAGCCTCCGTCTTTGTACCCTGTCTCCAGCATCTGCCTTCCACTCCCTAATTTAATGTCCACCATCTGCCCATGTCCCACACAGAAACCACTTAAATTTCTTCTGCACCTCTCACAGTCTGGCCTTAAGGACAATTTCGTAAGGATCCATATTAGTGCAATTGACACTTACTACCATTGTGTAATTGTTGTTTAGTTGTTAGCTTCATGCGTGGCCTGCTTCTATTGAAACTTCCTTAAAGCCACCTACAGTGTCTTGGGATCTCAATGTGTTTTTATTTCAGCTTATGAAAGTTCCCTTGAGCCGCTAGATTCTTGTGGACTAAAGTTCCTTACATATAAGGTCCTATTTTTGATGATGGTTACTTCAGCATGCAGTTATTAATTATTTATTTATTTAACAGGTTTTATATGCCGCTTTATCATTTCATTCAAAGAAGTTTACATTGAAGCTTAAACTTGGTAATGTACATTAAACAGGGACATTGATAACTTGGATTTTTTATTTTAGCATACTTCAGGCTCTAGTAGTGGATCCATCCTACACTGAGGCCTTATTTTAAATTTTTATTTTATATTTATTGAATTTTCTTAATACAAATCCAAGTATCCACTTGTTTAGAAAAAGGAACATAGCAAAATAAATAATACATAAGAAAATCAATCACATGCAGTAAAAAAAAGAATTCACAAAACTAGATCCCACAAGCCCATAAATACAAGGAAGGTGTGATTCTTAATATGGCTAAAAAAAAGAAAAAAAAAACATAATAGGGCAACAAAAGAAAATAAGGCCAGACCTGAATGCATCAGTGTAGTATTATATAAGAGCATCTTAGGTTCAAGGCACACTAGGAGGAGAGGAAATTGCCAAGCATTAATAAAAGCAAACAATTCAGAAGGCTAATAGAAAATGTAGTTTACTGAATTGTATCTAACTAGGCACTTGCAGGGAAATTTTAAAAAGAAAAGGGCCCTGAACTGCAAAACACCCGTCTTCAATAACAAAAAAATCTCTACAAGGTTTGAGTCTCTCGTGCAAGATCTGGAAAGACCCTCATATTGCAACCAAGGAAAGGGACCTATTGGTTTTTTTTTTTTAAAGCTTATGAATCCAGTCCCTGTCCACTGACAGTGCACAAGTGACCAAAAGAGTTGCAGATGATATGGGCTCTGACTGAGAGTCTTCTAATAGTGCAGGACTGGGCATCAAAATGGCAGATGAAATTTAATGTGGACAAGTGCAAAGTTATGCACCTAGGGAAGAATAACCCAAACTATGGTTGCACAATGCAAGGTTCCACATTAGGAACCACCACCCAGGAAAAAGATTTAGGCGTCATTGTGGATACCATGTTAAAACCCTCGGCCCAGTGTGCAGCGGCGGCCAAGAGAGCAAATAGAATGCTAGGTATCATAAGGAAAGGAATGGAAAATAAAACAAAAGATATTATAATGCCTCTATATCTTTCCATGGTGAGACCGCACCTTGAATATTGTGTGCAATTCTGGTCGCCGTATCTTAAAAAGGATATAGCGATATTAGAAAAGGTTCAGAGAAGAGCCACCAAAATGGTAAAGGAGATGGAAGGATACTCCTATGAAGAAAGGCTAAAAATGTTAGGGCTCTTTAACCTTGAAAAGAGATGGCTGAGGGGAGATATGATAAAAGTCTATAAATTAATGAATGGAGTGGAACGGGTAAACGTAAATCGATTGTTTACGTTATCAGAACATAGAAAGACTAGGGGACATGCAATGAAGCTACAGGGTAAACTATTTAAGACTAATAAGAAAATATTTTTTCATTCAACGTGTAATCAAACTCTGGAATTTGTTACCGGAGGATGTAGTAAAGGCTGTTAGTGTAGCTGGGTTTAAAAAAGGTTTGGACAAGTTCCTGGAGGAAAGGTCCATAAACCATTATTAAGAAGGGACCAAGGATATCAATGCTTGTCTTTTGGGGAAACTGCTAGGTATGTATGATCTAGATTGGCCACTGTTGGAAACAGGATACTGGGCTTGATGGACCTTGGTCTGACCCAGTATGGCATATCTTATGTTCTTATGCAGAAACATTCAGCATGTCCATCGCCTGGGGTTCTTCCGAAGATTGTTTCTTTCCCACAGTAAGATAATAAATGTGAGAAATGGGGAGGACCGCTTCTTTGGGCACTTGCAATACTTCAGTTAAATACCTGCAAAACATTTCTCTAGCGGAAATAAGAGAGGATTTAGGAAAATTGATGAACCTCAAATTGGAAGCCCTGGCCAAATTTTCCAGGGCCTCCATCTTGAATCTTAACACCGGTTAAATCCTTCATGGTAGAAATATTAGAGTCCAAGAAATATTAGAGTCCTGGACAGAGTCAATCTTAACAGCATGGTCCTTAATGGAAGATTGCAAATCCTCCATTACAGTCTTGTTGAGCAATAATACCAGCTTGGTCTTGAATCCTCGACCATAATTGCCGAGTGTGACTGGATACAACTACAGTTAAATTAACGATTGCATCCAAACTGACTTCAAAGTAAACTTATCCAGTCTTACCAGGCCTGACACTCAAGGATCATGACACAGTTCAGAATGTCTGAGCCATGGTTACATTGGTGGTCCACTTGAGATCAGCCTCCATGGAAGAGATCTGCAGGGCTGTGACATGGATCTCTGACCATACAGTCACATTTCATTACTGTTTGAAGAGGGACTGCTGATGTTACAGCAGTTTTGATCAATCTGTCCTTTAGAATCTGTTAGGGGTTTAAAATCCAACATCATTCCCATCTAGGCACTTCTTTTCTGTTCAGCTGCCTCTTAAAACAAATATATAAACAAGAACACAGAAAAGGCCTGTCACCAACAAAAACAGTTCTTCAGTTACCGTCAACTTTTTGTGATATGAGTAGTTCTTTTTTTTCTTAGGATGTGGCTTGTAACTAGGAATTCCCATATGTAAGGACTTCTCTTGCTTGTCCATGGAGAAAACAGTTACTCACCAGTAGCAGATGTTTTCTGTGGACAGCAAGATAAATCCTCACACCCCACTCTCCACTCCCTGGAGTTGTTCAGCTAAGCTAAGAATGTGACTGAGATCCTCAGGAACAGTGGCAGCAGGTGGGAACAGGCATACATGTATGGAGAGCCTTCTAGAAGGATCTGAGGAGGTTCCCACGTGGGACTCCAACAGTGGTGTCACATACATGAAGACTTATCCTGCTGTCTATGGAGAACACCTACTACAGGTGAGTATCTTTGTTATAGAAAGTAGAAGGAGCAGCTGCAAGATTTAAGGGTTTACATTGTACCTGGCCTGGACAATCTTGGAAGCCCAGACCAGATCTATTCCATGCTTTAAAAAAGGCAGAAGAAAGGCCAAACAACTGCATGGTTTAAAGATGAGGTTAGAGAGTCATTTATAGCCAAAAGAGAACATCATTCAAAAAATAGAAGGATATGAATGAAGAAAATAATGTTTTAGACATCTCTTTGGGCCTCATTTACCTTCATACATCAGTCGGTTAGCATGCATTAATTCAAGTTAAGCACATAATACAGTTGTATGAAAAGTTTAGGCATCACTAGTCAAACTGTTTCAGATAATCCCTACCTGAACAGAAGTTGATACAACCTGTGCATGATTCAAAGTTAAATGCAATATGAAAAAAATAGTGAATGACGAGTGGCCAACCATTTAATTAATCAAAACATTTAAACATATTTTATGAGCTTATTTTGAGAGTGGAGTGGAGGAGTAGCCTAGTGGTTGGGGCAATGTACTTCAGGCCGGAAGGTCGGGGGTTCAAATCCCACTAGAGGACAGCAACCTTGGGCTGGAAGGACTGGGGTTTCTAGTCCCACAGGTGCTCCTTGTGGTCTTGGGCAAGCCACTTAACCCTCCATAGCCCATGTTCTCTGTAAAATAGTTTTCTCCAAGTTATAATACCCTGTTCAATGTAATTTCAGTTTGTTCAATGTAAACCGCGCTGATGCAGAATAGCGCGGTATATAAGAGAATGTAAATAAAATAAATAAATAAATAATAAATAAAATAAAGTTTTACAGGCATGCCGAAAAACCAGCAATCAAACCAATGTGCAAACCACAAAGAACACACAGGGGCATGTCTACTAAACTGCAGTAGCTTTTTGCAGCTAGTACAGTGCGATAGCTGCAAAAGACCTACAGTAAGTCAAAAACCTCCTGAGATATTTGCAGGGGGCATTCCTAGCTTCCCCTTGCAGATACTGTGGAAGTTTTGGATTTACCACAGAGCCCCGTGATACCTGCATCGGCAGGTAGCGCAGGAAGTCATGTAGTGCTTGCCGATGCAGATATCCTATGTTTCTGTGGTAAATCAGTTGAGAGGACAGGTAGTGATTGGATGTACAGAGCTCTAACTAGCTTGGGTGCCCTGATCGCCACCGACGCCTCCCCACAATCGCCATCTGGCACTCCTCCCCCTATCCAGCATTCTTGTCAGTGCCGTAGATATACTGATCCGCAGCACAGACAGTATTTGAAAAACGTGCCTGCCCCCCTCCCCCTCCCTTTAGTTCCGATCCACCATTGGATAGTTACTGATCCCCACTGGGCAGTATCCATGGGGGATCGGTGTACCCCCAGACCAAAATCCAAAGGCCCCTCCTTCCCATCCTTAAGAAAAGCCTGAGTAGCCAGTCAAGGTCTCTCCCTTAAAAACCATGGGCCCGATATTCAAAAGGCATTTACATGGTTAACAGCCAGTTAACAGTGTAAATACCTGCTAACCGGATATTCAACGGCACTTATACAGGTAGTGCTGTCAAATATCCCCAACTAAGTCCCCTATGTGCCCCAATACTAGCCAGCTAGCATCGGGGCATGCTGGGTGCATTCCGAGATGGAGCAGAGGCGGGGACCGGCGCTAATCATGCAGCCACCGATATTGGAAGCTGCATGATTAGTGCAGAAACCCTCGCACGACGTGCACGTTTTGAGCTGCTGCGCCTGAAGCAGAGTCGTGTGGTGGTTTGAAACGGGCACATCGTGTGGGGGTTTCTCAAATGCACTTTCTTTATTGATGCCAGATTGAGGATTACAGGCTAAGACTCGGATAAGTCTGTGACATTTCTTTAGAACCATAACTGAATAAAAGGATGTTTTAGTCATTTGTGAGTGTTTGTTTTCCTTTCCTGACTATCTATCTGACAAAAAAATACAATATATGAGTTATCTGCATTTCAAAAGTATGTGATGGCACAAAGTCATTCAAATCCACTCTGGTCCAGTGGATAATCCTATCAAGATTGGTACTATGTATAACCCAAAGATGACATTTCTGAGAAATGAGGAGATTAATCACCCTGTCATTTCTTCAAACCCCAACAAGAAACGCAAATCAAGGGGATTTCTCTGTGCCTACAGATATTCTAAAAAAATAAAACAATTACAGTAATATAAATATATCTAAATACTCAACACAAAAAAGAAGATCTTACAAATAGCACGATCTCACCAAACACTGTCATCTCCAGTTGATGACGCATTCCTTTTAAATATACCTCTAATTTTAAATCGGCCAACTGCAGCCCAATGGCAAACTTAAAGAGGAGTTCGCAATTAGCTTTGAACAAGCCAATCAAAAATAGGTCTTTTCTTCAGAATGTGAATAAATGAATCAGTGAACAGTACATTCCAAAAAATATCATAGACATTAACCAGCACTGTCTTCTTAAACACAAGCCTTACCAGGCCACATTCCACAGACTGAAAAAAAGTTATTTATATATCCTATTTAAAGGGTCTCAGACTTATGGACTACGGACTTGAAACGGCCCGTATGTCCCGCTTGCATCAATGACCCAAATGTGTGTAACTACACTAAAGCTAAATCTTCAGTCATACAAATGGAACGAATCTTATCTTATTGTTGAAAAAGCCTTGTCATGCTGCTGCCAACTCAAATCCCCGACACCAACTTCAAGTACCACTGTTGCGTTTCACTTCTCGTTTCATCAGGGGCTTAGGTCTACTGCTCGTGTGGCTCCGTGTGAAAGTTCCACGTCTCTTGTCAACTTTTTGCTCGTGTGGCTCCGTGTGAAAGTTCCACGTCTCTTGTCGACTTTTTTTCTTCTGTGGTAAAACAAAACATGACTTTGAACATTTGAAATAACGCTGTCAGTCAACGGGGTGTCTAACCACTACATCTCAAGATCGCTCACCTCCGTATTCAAAGGAAAAACAAAACAGATGCTGCCCACGTCCAAGGGTCTCTAATGCTCCCAGTCCCGGTGCTTCCAGCACTTGAAAAGACGCCGCGCATGCGGAAACCCGCTGCCCCCTAGTTCAAAAAGGGAAGGCTGCTGACGTCAGAAAACGGACGTCATCAAAAATAGCTACTGTGTGCGGGCCGGCTAAAAACTACCTGGCTGTTTTAACCAAGTACTTCAAATGCTGTGCGACAAAAAATTGCTACTCCTCAGCTTCAAACCCCCAGCTTCTTCATGCGCAGGCTCCCCAGTCTATGAAGCTATTGAGGCCTCCTGGCTCCACTGTGTCCAATTCAAAAATCCACCATTGTTCCCTAATAATAAGCCATTGATCGAGGGACTTACCCTTCGCCCCTCTTTGTACCTGCTCAATACTGAAGCATCTTAAATCCTCAAATGAATGTTGAAAACTGAGACAATGCTTTACAATCGGAGCCTCGACAACTTTGTGCTTGATCCGGCTTTTGTGCTCTCCCATACGGATCCTTAGCGCCCGGGTAGTTTTACCCACATACAGTAAATCACAAGGGCACTGAATGATGTATACAGAGTGAGTAGAATTGCACGTAGTACTGTAACATAAGTCATAGGTCTTCCCTTGGTGCTGAAATTTTGTAATTTCACTCTGGTTTTGAAGACTTAATAGGGCCTTGTTGTTACAGCATGATCCTGTTGGAGGCGATCGATTTGATGATGATAACATCAATCTCATTACCGCTTATTCTCCCCTTAGCAAATTCATTCAGAAGATTTTGCGTAAGCACAGCAATGTGCTAGGGAATGTCCCAGCATTACAGCATAAGAAAATCCGTTGTGTGTGGCAACGGGGAAAGAACTTGAAAGAACACCTGAGTCCGGCGGTACTGAAGACTCCAACGTCTGGGGAGTCTATCACAGCGGAGCCTGCTGGCCACAGAAAGTGTGGATGTGTCCCATTATGAACGAGATTACAAACTTTCAGCACCGAGGGAAGACCTATGACTTATGTTACAGTACTACGTGCAATTCTACTCACTCTGTAAACATCATTCAGTGCCCTTGTGATTTACTGTATGTGGGTAAAACTACCCGGGCGCTAAGGATCCGTATGGGAGAGCACAAAAGCCGGATCAAGCACAAAGTTGTCGAGGCTCCGATTGTAAAGCATTGTCTCAGTTTTCAACATTCATTTGAGGATTTAAGATGCTTCAGTATTGAGCAGGTACAAAGAGGGGCGAAGGGTAAGTCCCTCGATCAATGGCTTATTATTAGGGAACAATGGTGGATTTTTGAATTGGACACAGTGGAGCAAGGAGGCCTCAATAGCTTCATAGACTGGGGAGCCTGCGCATGAAGAAGCTGGGGGTTTGAAGCTGAGGAGTAGCAATTTTTTGTCGCACAGCATTTGAAGTACTTGGTTAAAACAGCCAGGTAGTTTTTAGCCGGCCCGCACACAGTAGCTATTTTTGATGACATCCGTTTTCTGACGTCAGCAGCCTTCCCTTTTTAAACTTGGGGGCAGCGGGTTTCCGCATGCGCGGCGTCTTTTCAAGTGCTGGAAGCACCGGGACTGGGAGCATTAGAGACCCTTGGACGTGGGCAGCATCTGTTTTGTTTTTCCTTTGAATACGGAGGTGAGCGATCTTGAGATGTAGTGGTTAGACACCCCGTTGACTGACAGCGTTATTTCAAATGTTCAAAGTCATGTTTTGTTTTACCACAGAAGAAAAAAAGTCGACAAGAGACGTGGAACTTTCACACGGAGCCACATGAGCAAAACGTTGACAAGAGACGTGGAACTTTCACACGGAGCCACACGAGCAGTAGACCTAAGCCCCTGATGAAACGAGAAGTGAAACGCAACAGTGGTACTCGAAGTTGGCGTCGGGGATTCGAGTTGGCAGCAGCATGAGAAAGGCTTTTTCAACAATAAGATAAGATTCGTTCCATTTGTATGACTGAAGATTTAGCTTTAGTGTAGTTACACACATTTGGGTCATTGATGCAAACGGGACATACGGGCCGTGTCAAGTCCGTTGTCCATAAGTCTGAGACCCTTTAAATAGGATATATAAATAACTTTTTTTCAGTCTGTGGAATGTGGCCTGGTAAGGCTTGTGTTTAAGAAGACAGCGCTGGTTAATGTCTATGATATTTTTTTAACAAGCCAATGACAAATTTAATGGCAGATTCACAATCAATATTTTGATTTAAATCAGAGAGCTGTACCATGTTGAGTTCCAGAATCTACTGCTGTTCTTACTTTAGTATTAATATATAAATATTGCTCCCACTGGACTTAAAATAACTTTCTGTTAAACAATAAATCCTGAACAAACTGTTCAGCTTCCAACCAGTGCGCTGTTAAGTGGGCATCCATACTCGATTGCCCTCCTCTCTCTGATGCCCTCCTCTCTCTGATCTCCTCTCTCTGATCCCGCTGCCTTTTCTTTGTGTGCATGTTCCTCTTTCCTGTCCATTATTGTAGTTCTTTTCCCTTTCTGGCTTTGGCCATCCTCTAGTTGTTTTGATGACTGTATATCTCCCTGATGTAATGAAGGTGTGGTTTATCAAATGACTAACTAAACATAAACAGTAGCCCAAAATTGGAAGGATAATCCAGTGTTTTTCAAATATTGAAGCATACAGATAAGTTACATTGGAGCCCATCATGTCCCCCATTGCTGTATCCTTTTATTTACTGAAAAATTCACCAATAAACATAAAATAGTGATGCTAAAGGGCAATTTCAACTAACCCTAATTTTAAAAAGAATAGTAGGGGCATAGGATCAGATTATAACTCTAAAACCTCAGAAATTACTGTGCTCCATCTTGTGGTGTCTTAGAAAACAGATTCAACATCCATCATGATCAAAAAGCTCTCCCTTCTGGTAGCATCAACAGGGCAAGGTTCTCTTTCTAAAAAAAAAAGAAAATAGCAAATTGGGAAGAGTGACCAATTTAAGATGGAGCCAAAGTAGTAAACAGTTAAAGAACTTTATCAACAAAAACGGACAAAAGTTCAAGAACTGAATCGATGCCCAGAACAATAGGTATACCTGGTGAGGACCCCAAAGATTTATTAACTTTATTTAACAGGTTTTTTATGCTGCTTTATCATTTCATTCAAAGGAGCTTACATTGTAACTTAAACTTGGTAATGTACATTAAACAGGGACATTGATAACTTGGATTTTTCTGAGGCAATGGAGGGTTAAGTGACTTGCCCCAGACCAGGGGTGGGCAATTCCGGTCCTGGAGGGCCGCAGACCAGTCAGGTTTTCATGATGTCCCTAATGAATATTCATGGACCTATTTCCATACAATGGAAGGCAGTGGATGCAAATAGATCTCATGACTATTCATTAAGGACATCATGAAAACCTGACTGGTCTGCGGCCCTCCAGGACCGGAATTGCCCACCCCTGCCCCAGACCACAAGGAGTACTAGTGGGAATCAAACCCTGGTTTCTTGGTTCCCAAGCTAGTATTCTAACATCAGCCTACCCCTCTACTCCACTTAGGGAGAATGTAAAAGACTGGAACATGAGGAAAATCTTTAATCAAAAGAGACTATTCCTTTTCTGTAAGAGATCCCTGTTCAAAACCACAAGTCTCCAAGACCATGACCTACTGACTCAATTCTGCAGTAGGATCCTATACTAAATGACAGTAACAGAATCAGAAAGTTGATGATGCACTTTGTTTATATAATTGCCACAATTTATTAGCACCATCGTTATCCTCTGTAGTGGAGGAGTAAGCTAGTGTTTAGAGCAGTGGCCTTGTGACCAAGAGACCAGGGTTCGATGCCCATTGGCATTCCTTGTGACCTTAGGCAAGTCACTTTACCTTCCATTGCCTCAGAAGAAAGGCCTGGCATTGTACTTCATCACACCTTGCCAAGCAACCCAGGGGCTGCTGGGTCGCCAGGAGTCAGCATTGACTCAACAGCACACACACTTATCCTCTGTACTAGAATCCTGTGCCATGTTTTTCAAAGCTGCATATTTTTTCCTTTGTTAAATTCACATAAGCAGGAAATAATATAAACAGTTCCAAAGTACATAAATAACGTTCAGCCATAGACTGAAAAGATGATATAAAGGTTAACTGACCCTGGTGTCATCCATCTAGATTTTTAATGGACCAAGGCGGTATCTCCCTGTGATGGAAAATGTTACAAGCTGAAACAAAAAAAATGCAAACTTCAAAAGCATCAAAATAATGAGTAGTAACAAATGGCAATCCTTTATTTAAAATAGCACTTTTATAATTGGTTAAGGATCTATTTATATAAAGATTTTTACGTACTTCCTGAAGTGTGATAATGTATGATGAGGGTGGACTGTACTGCAGATTCATAATTGATCCTGTCCTTGTTAATAGGGAAAACTCCATCAATCTGTGTTCTCTCCTAGATAAAACTGAAGAGGACAAAGAAGAATGTTATACTGCATCATTTTCTGATAGCTTCTTAGGCTTTAAAAATTATTTTTAGAAGAGCCAAGGGTTCACAACAAAGTTAAACATGACATATTTCTGCAGATTCTAATGCATAATTACTATTTATTATTTGATTTTAACAGACTAAAAAATATAAAAAAGTGAATATAGAAAGTGCAAATGTTTGACACCATTCCAGTTAATTTCAGGTTCCTTATCGCTTCTCCGGGCCAGTCCATGGAAAGGTAGGGAAAGGTAGGTAAGGTAGGGTTGTCAATCCCCTATAGCAGCTGAGGACTGAAGACTTCAAGTTTTCTTGAGAGGTGAAGCCACTCCCCCTTAGGGAAATCCAGCAGTCTTTCAGTCCTCAGCAGCTAAGGAGGATCGAATCTCTATTTCTCCCTCATATATACACCTACCGGTTGAATTTTTACTTTCTTATTTGTTTTGAGAACATATCTATTAGCTCTAGCAGAGCTGAGTTCTTCTATAGTCCTGGGAATAATTTTTAGTACACTGGTCCTTTAAAGAAATTTTAGACGTCAAGTGACTCATTCTGTTCCGGTGTGAGGTAGAGCCTGCCTCTTTCACCGGCTCCGTCTCTAACGGCACTGTAATTCTGGGAGCCCCAGTTATTTCCTCTGCCGGGACCTCTGTCAGTTTCGGGTGCTTCCCGCTAGCAGCGGCACTACTTCAGTACTCGGCGATTGACTCTCTTGTTTCCGGTGAGTCTTTATTTATTTTTGACAGCTATCGTGTTGTTGACGGCTCCGGGCTATTTTTTTTTTTTTTTCATCACCGTTGCTATTTCAGCTGCGTTTTTGTTTTTCGCGATACATTTCTCCTTTGGGGGTTCCTTTTTGTTTTAAATGGCAGAGAAGCCACTGACTAGGTTAGAGGAGCCGTCTGGGCCCGCCGAAAAGGCGGGAAAGGCGGCCATTTTCTCAGCTCCAGTCACTTCGCCGGCAGAGCAGCCCCGACCACATAAAAGAAAGGCAAAATCTTCTAAAGATGCCGTTCCCACTGATAAGCCTGCGCGTTCCTTTTCTGAGGCTCAGGAAAGCATGCCATCATTTTTTTCACCAGAATTTATTTTAGCGATGCACAGAGCTTTTTTGCTTAAATCCTCACAGCTGGATCAGCCAGCAGGGCTGACAAGTTCTGTACCACTTCCAATTAATTTTCAGTCAGAAGATCCAGGTGAGGGGTCTTCTCAGTCTAAGGACATCATTAAAGATCCTTTGGATCCTTTTACTTCTCCATCTTCTGTAATCCTGGGTCAGGGGGACGCAGAGGTTTTGGAGGATGCAGGCTTAGATCTGGAAACAGAAGATTTGGAGGAAGGTGAGATTCCTCCTGGGGATGATCCCAATATTTTCAGAGTATTCCGTAAAGAGGAGCTGCCGGCTCTCATTTCTCAATCCTTGTCGGCGCTGCACCTCCTTCTGCCGTCTGAGTCTCAGGAACCTTTGGAAGATCCGTTGTTGCAGGGGTTTAAAACTCAGCAACGGTGTTTCCCTATGCATCGGGTCATTCGTCAAATGATTGATTCTGAATGGGAGTGTCCAGAGGCTACCCTTCGAGGTAGTCGAGCCTTAACTCGTCTGTACCCTCTTCCGCAGGAGGTAAAGGACTTGTTGCGCATGCCAAAGGTAGATGCCATTGTGGCTGCAGTGACTAAAAAGACTAACATCCCTGTAGAAGGAGCGGCAGCGCTTAAGGACCTCCAGGATAGAAAGTTGGAAGTTCTTCTCAAACAGGCGTTTGATTCTAGCGCTTTGGCGCTGCAAGCTGCAGTTTGTGGAGCTTATGTTTCTCGAGCGTCCATTCGCTGGTTGCAAGGTAACGCTTCAGGAAAGTCCACTTCTGAAGTTTCAGAAAATTCAAAGTTGGAATCAGCCGCTGCTTATATGGCTGATGCCTTCTATGATTTACTGCGGATTGCGGCTAAGACCATGTCCTCACTGATGGCTGCCAGGCGCTTTCTCTGGTTGCGTAACTGGTCTGCAGATGTTTCCTCGAAGGTGCGTCTCAGTAAATTGCCCTATCAGGGGAAATTGCTCTTCGGAGAAGCATTGGACAAAATTGTGAAGGATTTAGGCGACTCAAAAGGGGGTTGTTTGCCTGAGGATAGACCTAAGCCGGTGAGAAGTACTGGTAGTATTAGAGGCGCCGGTCGAGACTCTCGTAGATTTCGAGGAGCCCGTTTTGCCCCCTATTCTAGGGGACGTTCCAGCTTTCGGGGTCAGTCCTTTCGAGGTGCAAGAGGTTTTGGCAGATCCTACTTCAATGCTTCCCAACCCTCAGTTAAAAAGCCGCAATGAAGGTCTGCTGGTCCAGGCGTTGATTCCTGTAGGAGGCCGACTGCAGAATTTTCTCACAGCCTGGACCAAAATCACTTCAGACAAATGGGTGTTGGAGATAATTCAAAAGGGGTATGCTCTAGACTTCGCATGCCTCTTGTTGCCCGCCTTTGTCATGTCTCCCTGCCCGCCCTGTCGAAAGATGCAAGCCATTTCGGAAACGCTCTTTCGTCTATTGCAGCTACGAGCGATAGTTCCCGTGCCTCTCGACCAATACGGCTGCGGTCGATACTCGATCTATTTTGTGGTTCCCAAAAAAGAAGGTTCTTTTCGTCCTGTGCTAGATCTCAAAGGAGTAAACCGTACTTTGCGGGTGCCGCACTTTCGCATGGAAATGTTGCGGACAGTGATTCGGGCGGTAAGGCCGGGGGAGTTTCTCTCGTCCATAGATCTCACAGAGGCCTATCTTCATATTCCCATCAGACCGTCTCATCAGCAATTTTTACGTTTTGCCCTTCCGATGGGACATTTCCAGTTTCGGGCGTTGCCGTTCGGTCTCGCTACGGCGCCGCGGACATTCACGAAACTGATGGTGGTGGTTGCAGCAGCGCTTCGCAAGGAAGGTATCCGAGTTCATCCTTACCTCGACGATTGGTTAATCAGGGCCGATTCTCGTTTGGCTTCAGTAGCGGCGACCGCTCGAGTGGTGCAGCTTCTCGAACAGCTCGGTTGGGTGCTCAATCACACCAAAAGTCACTTACAACCGTTACAACAGCTAACGTATCTCGGAGCCTTCTTCGACACGGAACGTGGTGCGGTCTTTTTGCCCGAAATACGGGTGGAGAAGCTATTACATCAAGTACAAGCCTTTCTCCGCCTGTCAGCTCCGTCGGCGTGGACGTATCTGCAGCTCTTGGGTTCCATGGCGGCGGCTCTGGATCTAGTCCCGTGGGCCAAGGCTCACATGCGGCCCTTGCAGCAAGCGTTGCTTTCCCGCTGGTCACCGCAACTTCACTCTCTCTCGCAGCGCCTACCCTGTCCCGACCTCGTACGTCACAGTCTGGAGTGGTGGTTAGTTCCGGATCATCTCTTGGCCGGTATTCCCTTACAGGAGCCCTCGTGGATGTTGGTCACTACAGATGCCAGTCTCTCGGGCTGGGGGGCTCATTGTCAGGCACACATCGCTCAAGGTTCTTGGTCCCCGGAGGAGAGCTCGTGGTCCATCAACCGGCTAGAGCTTCGGGCAGCTCGTCTCGCCCTGTTGCACTTTGCGGACTTGCTCAAGGGGACTGCGGTCAAGATTTTCTCCGACAATGCAGTAACAGTCGCTTATATCAATCGCCAAGGGGGAACCAAGTCTCTTGCCCTCCTTTCCGAGTGTCAGGAATTGATGAGTTGGGCGGAAGCCAATCTCCTGGCCTTATCAGCAGCACATTTAGCAGGCAAAGAAAATGTACAGGCCGATTATTTAAGCCGCAATGCACTCGATCCCGGGGAATGGGAATTGAACGCAGCAATTTATCACGAGCTGACCTTGCGTTGGGGGCAGCCGGTGATGGACCTTATGGCAACGTACAGCAATGCCAAGAGCAGCCGTTTTTTCAGCAGGTGCAGGGAGCACATCTCGGAAGGTCTCGATGCTCTCGTTCAGCCGTGGCCACCGGACGCTCTCTTGTACGTTTTTCCACCTTGGCCGATGTTGAGTCGTGTTATCCAGCGGGTAGCGCAACACCGGGGTGTAGTAATTCTCATAGCGCCGGATTGGCCTCGTCGTCCTTGGTATGCCGATCTCGTTCGGCTTCTAATAGCTCCCCCTTGGCCCCTTCCGGTTCGCATGAATCTGTTGCATCAGGGTCCAATTCTCATGCCACGAGTGGATCGCTTCTTACTTACGGCTTGGCTCTTGAGAGGGCTCGCTTAAAACGCAAGGGATATGCGAGTTCCGTTGTGACCACCTTACTTCAGTCTAAAAGGCCAGGGACTTCGCTAGCATATGTGCGGGTGTGGCGTCTTTTCGAAACGTGGTGTGGACAGCACAATGTTCCTCCTATGTCGTCTACCTTACCTCAGCTGCTCCTTTTTCTCCAGCATGGGTTGGATAAAGGGTTGGCTCTTAATACTCTTAAGGTTCATTTAGCCGCACTTGCTTGTTTTAGGGGGTCGGTGCAACATCGCCGTCTTTCGGCGCATCCGGATGTACAACGTTTTTTCCGTGCAGCAAAAATTCTCCATCCTCCCGTGCGCCCGGTCGTACCTCCCTGGGATTTGAATATAGTTTTGGAGGCTTTTACCCAGTCCTCCCTAGCTTCCCTCTGCTCTCGGGATCTCCGGGAGTGTTCTTGGAAAACGGCTTTTTTGGTGGCCTTATGTTCAGCACGCCGAATATCGGACTTACAGGCTTTGTCTTGTCGGGAACCTTATCTTCAATTTCTTCCGGAACGAGTTTTGCTAAGAACAGTGCCTTCTTTTTTACCTAAGGTGCTGTCTGTTTTTCATGTGAATCAATCGGTTGTTTTAACCGTGTTTTCGGCCAACTCCGGTTCTCCCACAGACCGTGCGCTCAAACGTTTAGATCTTGGCAGGGTCTTAAAGATGTACTTTCGGGTTTCGCAGCCCTTTCGGAAGACGGACAAGCTTTTTGTACAGTATACAGGGCCTCGTAAAGGTCAAGCAGCGTCAAAGTCCACTATAGCTCGTTGGGTTCGCTGTGCTATTGTAGCGGCTTACAATGACCAAGGAGTCTCTCCTCCGGTTGGTTTAAGGGCTCATTCCACTCGGGCTTTAGCAACTTCCTCGGTGGAGTTTGCCTTTGTTCCGCCGGTCGATATATGCAGAGCAGCGACGTGGTCTTCGTTACATACTTTTACAAAGCATTACCGGTTGGATGTTCAAGCCAGAGACGATGCGAAAGTGGGGGCTTCGGCTCTTATCGCAGGTCTGGCAGGTCCCTCCCGTGTTTAGGTACTGCTTTGGTACTGCCCTACCTTTCCCTGGACTGGCCCGGAGAAGCGATAAGGAAGATGAAATTAGGTCTTACCTGCTAATTGTCTTTCCTTGAGCTTTCTCCGGGCCAGTCCAGGGTCCCACCTCTTTCGGTTTTTGTTTAGCATACTTTTTGGTAACCATCAGAATTTCAACATGTTTGCGTATTCGTCCGAGAGGGGGGATAATTGGGGCTTCCAGATTTCATTCAGTGCAAATCAATGTTATGGTAAATTTAATTTAAAAAAAAAAAAAAAGCAGAAAACCCGATCGGAGCATGTTTCTTGGATTACGGGTTTTCAGGGACTATGGAACTTTATCAGTTTGTAAAGGGTTAATCTGGTGTTTTCAGTTCTTTCTCTTAATTGCTTTGTCAGTAGGAGACTGCTGGATTTTTCTAAGGGGGAGTGGCTTCACCTCTCAAGAAAACTTGAAGTCTTCAGTCCTCAGCTGCTATAGGGGATTGACAACCCTACCTTACCTACCTTTCCCTGGACTGGCCCGGAGAAAGCTCAAGGAAAGACAATTAGCAGGTAAGACCTAATTTCATCTTAGTCAGGTGAAGACAGTTCTGTGATTGAACATATACTCTGGCCCTTCTAACATCTCAACTTGAGATTGTTGTTTTGTCTACTTTCAATATCCATGGACTCCTCTAAGCATCTGTTTGAGCATTTGACAATGACTATAATTCACTCCTAAAAAGCAGATGAAGGCTATAAAAAAAATTCTTAAAATGCTTCCAGCTAGCAATTTCAATTATCAGAAGCATTGTTAAGGAACTGTTGGAGTCAAGGCAAGATCTGGAAGACCAACAAAAATATATGATAAAACTGCATTGGAGAGTTGTCAGAAGATCTTTTCTTTGAGCTTAGCATAAGTCATTGTCTAAGGTGTACATAAGATAACCTTGATAAGCTTGACATTTAAAGTGAAGTGCTTTGGACTGAAGAAATGAAAATTGAAATTTTCAGCCACAACCACACAAGATACAGTTGGCAAAAAAGGGTGAGGCATTTGAAGAAAATAACACCTTAACATGGGGGAGGGTCTAATATGATTTGGAGTTGTGTGGCAGTCAGTGGCACAGGAAATACTGTGCAAGTGGAAGGTAGAATAGGTTAAAGTAAATATCAGCATATCCTATAAGCTAATGTACCACAGTCTGTGAAGAAATTGAAATTGAAGAGGAAGGATATTTCAACAAGACATTCATCTGAAACATATCTGAAAATCAGCCATAAAGTACTTTGCAGGAAAGAAATATTAAGGTTTTGAAATGGTCTTTACAGTTCCCAGAATTTAATATATTGAAAATCTGTGGGGAAGTTTCAAACATGCAGAACATGCAAGAAGATCATGAATATATCTCCAGGAACAAGCAGGAATGTAGTCTTCACATATGGGTTACATCGGGTACCGATAGAGTCCGTGTGGGAAGCTCCCCAGCTACCAATAGGAGAGCCTTAGGGAGCACTCCACTGCACCTGTGTCTCTGCCATCATGCTCTCTCAGCTGCCTCTCCTCAGTTCTTCTTTTTCCACAGAGGAAACAGTTCATAACCCTCTTACCGGAGAAAAGAACTAAAAAATTTTCCTAAAACTGCTTCTGCCTCTCTGCTCAGGTATTGCTCGATTCCGGTATCATTTTTATTTTATTTTTCTTTCAAATTCCTTTTCTTCCTTTTTTCAAAAAAAAAAAAATTTACTTTTAGGGTCTTGTGCCCAGTGGGCCTCGCCCACCATCTTCATAATGGAAAAACCCTCGAGTGGGTTCAAAAATGCACCAAGTGCTCCAGCACCATTTTGGTGACAGACAAGCATGATTGGTGTCTGAAATGCCTTGATCCTGACCATGTATCCCAAGATTACTCCCTCTATAAACAGATGATGAAGAGCAGCCTACTGTAGGTAACTGGGCCAAAAGGTTTGGAGAACTCTTTCCATCGGATTCAATGACATTGACCTCCACTTCCTCTAGAGCCATCCTCATGCTCTCACAGTTACAAGCACTTGAAAGAGTCGAGACACTCTGAGAAAAGGACCAAAAAAAACATGTCTCCTTCAAAACCTTCCAAAGACAAGGTAAAGCTTTGAGAATCCTTAGAGAAGTCAAAGGAACTGAAGGAAAGGTCCAAGGATTCCTCAAGCAAGTCTCAGGAATCGAGGGAGAGATCCCACTCTAAGCACCGAGACTCTTCCAGGACCTCTTCCAACTCTGGCCATCGGCCCAGGCACTGCCAGTGGGAGGACCTGTCCTCCAAAGCCTTAATGGGGAATCGGGAGGCACCCAAGGCGGTCTCTGGAGAGCTCCCGATGCCTTGCTTTGGTATGGTGGCGCCCATCCCCATTCTTTCATTGGACCAGACGCAGGCAACCTCCTTGGATCAGCGAATGCTGTCCTTGGAGAGGACTTTAGTGGCCCTCCTTGCAACTTCAGTTTCTCTTACACAGATAGCTGCGGGACCGCAACCCAGAACATCAACATCAATGACTCCATCAACTCCGGTACAGGCTTGGGCATCAGTACGATCTTCGGCACCAATGCACTCTACATCGAGAACCGAAGCCTCAGTACTGACACCAATATTGGTATCAGTTACAGAAATCCCATGGACTACCCCAGGTGTAGGCCGCGAGGACATTGAGGAACATTGATACCATTCATACCGCCGTCTGCACCGTCGATACTCACCGGTGTCAGATTCGGATACCTCTGATTCCGAACACCTTTCCTTCGATTCCACGGATCTCCAGGACATTCTTTATCTTTCTTTATCTTTGCCTATGAACCCTCAACTCCATCCATCAGTACTCGGCAGAAATCCCCTCCTGAAGACATGTCATTTCAATAATTCATCCATGACATGGCGGCAGGGTTATCGATTCCAGCAATATTGGAACAGAACTGAGAGCGGAGGAGCAGGAAATACTCCAGTATCCCACAGTCCCAAAGGAGACTGCAATCCTCCCAGTACACTGAATCCTCCACAACTTGATGCTCCGAATATGGGAGACTCCTCTAACAGTTTCCCCAATTAGCCATCGACTGGATACCATGTACAGGGCACCGGAGTGTCCTGGTTTTCAGAAGCCACAGCTTCCACATCACTCTGTAGTGGTGGAATCGGCAATGGTCACATCAAAAGTGGCAAAACCACTGCTCCATACCTCCAGGAAGGGAGGGAATCCAGGAATCTTGATTGTTTTGCCCACTGATCCTTCTAAGCGTCGATGCTAGCCAGCAGGATTAACTCTTATATCCTCTATATGGGGATGTTCCTCAAGGAACTCAATAAGGACTGGGAAGGTTTCCTTCCATTCCTTCCAGAGGAAAAGAGACCTGTTTTCCAAGCTGTACTGGCACATAGCCAAAATGTGTCAACATTTGTAAATAGGGCAGCATTTGATGCCTTTGAGTCCACCAGTAGGGCCTCTTCTATTGCCATTGGTATAAGGTGGTTAGCTTGGCTCCAGGCATCAGGGTCCAGGACAAACTGGGCAATATCCCTTGCACTGGAGAGAACCTTTTCGGCAAGGAATGGAGGGAGAAGGCTGGAGAGCTGGAAACAGAACCCTTAAAAGTTTCTCCAGAAAAACTGCTGACCATACCAAGAAAAAGGCAGCAGCCAAGAAACCCTTCTACCCAAAGAAAAGGAGGTTCTACTCCTCCTATTCCCAATCACCTTATCATACCCAGCAGAAATATCAGGGCCCTAAGCAGGCAAAAAAGTCCAGCTTAGCCAAGCCACAACCAGCCATCCAAGCACCAATGACTCCTAGCTTTTAACTTCCACATAGGGAGTACAGCTAGTCTTTTCCTGCTTCAGGATCCCACCTCCATTCCAGGGAGACTTTGCCATTTTGCAAATCGATGGCACTCTGTCACCATAGAACAATGGACAAAGTCCATTGTTCAATAGGGTTACCAACTAAATTTTCAGGAATTTCCCCTCACCACTTCAGGGGAGAATTCTCCACCCAACATCTCCTAGATGTCCTGCTCAAGCAGGAAATCCTCAATCTCCTTTCCCAAGCAGCCATAGAAGTAGTCCCTCCAGACCAACTGCTCAAAGTTTCTACTCCCCCTTCTTCCTCATTCCAAAGAAGTCAGGAGGCTACAGGCCCATTCTCGACCTCAGGGAGCTAAACAAGTTTGTTTATTTATTTATTTTAGTATTTTCTATACCGCCATATTGATAAATCATAGCGGGTTACATTGAACAAAGTGGAAGTTACATAGGTAACAAGAACCTTTAGATAATTACATGATCAGTAAACATCAACAGGAGGTCAGGAATATATACATGATGATTTAATATGAGCTATGTACAAATTATAAGGATCGTGAGGTTTTTTTAGGGAAAGGAAGTAATGTAGTGGATGGCGTGCTGCTTTTGGTATTTTAGTGGGGTTGAGTCGGGGCGGTTGGTGAATTTGTCTCATTTTCACCGAAGTGTTCTATAAATAAAAAAGTTTTTAGTTGTGTTCGAAAGGTGGAGAGGTCTGTTATGTGTCTCAGTGTTTCTGGTAATGTTGTTTAGTTTTTCTGAATTCTGGTGGGAATAGAACAGTAATGGTCATTGGTGCTCTTCTGTGTCTATTATTAGGTGTTTTCCTGATTAACTGGATTAAAGTAGAAGGTGTCAGTTCCCTGATAACTTTGAACGTTGTCATCATGATTTTATATTTAATTCTGCTATGTACAGGGAGCTAATGGAGGGAGTGAAGTATGGGTGTGATATGTTGAGTATGGTGTGTGTTCGAGATGATGCGAGCTGCCATATGTTGTGCCATTTGTAGAGGGTGGATCGTTTGTTTTGGGAGGCCATGGAGTAGACTGTTGCAGTAGTCGATGTGTGGGGTAATCATCACTTGCATCCATGATCTGAAATTGTTGCAGTAGAGAAGTGGTTTTAAGTGTTTGAGGAGGTGGATTTTGTTATATATGGCTTTAGTTGTATTTTTAGTGTGGGTTCTGAATTTGAGTTGCTGATCTAGTGTGACTTCTAAGTATTTTACTTCATTTTTAACTTCAAGAGTGGATCCATTAATGGTGATGTTGCTGGGTGGTGTGTAATTTTGGTTTCTAGATATTATTAGGGCTTCTGGTTTTTTATAGTTTATTTTTAATCTATGTGTTTTGAGCCAAGTTCCTTGTAAAGGAGAAATTCAGAATGATCTCTCTGGGAACCCTACTTCCCTACCTACAAGAACATGACTGGTTGTGTTCCTTAAACCTCAGAGGCCTACACACACATTCTGATACATCCAGACTACAGACAGTATCTTCGCTTCACCTGTCAGGGAACCCATTATCAATACAGGGTCCGTCCCTTCGGTCTGGCGTCTGCACCAAGGGTCTTCACAAAGTGTATAGCCGTAGTAGCAGCATAAGTTTGAAACAACAAAATCTTCATCTTCCCTTACTTAGACGTCTGGCTAATAAAGGCAAACTCTCCTGAAGAACTCTGCTCATCTCATCAACAAACTCTGGCACTGTTGCAGTATCTAGGATTTGTGATAAACTTCCCAAAATCCCAACTCGCTGCAACCCAAAAGTTAAAATTTATAGGGGCAGTACTGAACACGCTGCAAGCCAGAGTCTTTCTCCCTATGGATCGCATGAGCAGGGTGGTGGATCTAGCCACACACATGCGTCAGCAACAGACTGCCATTGCTCGATACTTTTTATGCCTCTTGAGCCACATGGCATCCACAGTACATGTGGTCCCTTATGCAAGACTACACATGCGAAAAGCACAATGGATCCTCTCAAACCAGTGGACCCAAGCCACAGGGAATCTACGGGATATCATACAGATAACATGCCCTCTGATCAAGTCACTCCTCTGGTGGTGTACCCCAACAAATCTTCTTGTAGGGTCATCTTTTCGGATGTCCCAGCCTCAACATACCCTGACTACAGATGCATCCAGGCTCTTTCGGGGAGCCAATCTGGATTCTATCTCCACACAAGGTCTGTGGACAGCTCAGGAATCCCCCAACAAATCAACTTCCTCTAGCTTTGAGCAGTAATGAATGCTCTTCGAGTTTTTCAGCACCACCTTGTAAAAAGTCAGATACTGATCAGAATAGACAATCAGGTGGCAATGTTTTATATAAACAAACAAGAGGGGATGGCTCTCTGCCTCTCTACAGCGAAGTCTGCCGCCTCTGGAATTTCGCTATTCTCCATCATATGCATCTCTGTGCAGTCTACATTCCAGGAGAATTTATTTATTTATTTATTTACATTCTCTTATATACCGCGCTATTCTGCATCAGTGCGGTTTACATTGAACAAACTGAAATTACATTGAACAGGGCATTATAACTTGGAGATAACTATTTTACAGGGAACATGGGCTATGGAGGGTTAAGTGGCTTGCCCAAGACCACAAGGAGCACCTGTGGGACTAGAAACCCCAGAATCCAATCACTTGGCAGACAAGCTGAATCAGATCCTACAACCTCACAAGTGGACCCTAGATCCACGGACGGTGGCAAAAGTCTTCCAAACCTAGGGAACTCCAGTGATAGATCTCTTTGCCACTCCACAAAATTCATAATTTTTACAGTTTTGCTCCAGGATACCATCCAAATTCAGTCTGGCATCAGATGCTTGCATGATTAGGCTTTTCCTAACCAGGGCTCCACAGATCAACAAACTGTAAGGATTTGAGGGTTTGTTTGTTTGTTTGTTTTATTATATTACATTGCTAGCTCTCTGACTGGGAGCTCTTAAAAGGGTTTTTTGTATATTTTTTAAAGCAAGGTTACTTTCTTTTGGTGCTTTAGGGGAACTTTTCTTGAGCACAGTAGGTTGCTGACCTCCAGTAACCTCCTTAGGTTTAGAAACTGCTAACACCTAATCAGGAGTTAGTGGGCCTGTTTCCTGAGTGCAGTTGAAGCCTGCATAAAAGGCTCCAGTGCCCTGCCCTGTTGAGGCTTTTCCTAACCAGGGCTCCACAGATCAACAAACTACAGGCCGGTTAGTTTAACTTCGGTGGTGAGTAAATTATTGGAAACGCTGCTGAAAGAGAAAATAGTGAGGTTTCTGGAGTCCAGTGGATTACAGGATCCGAGGCAGCATGGATTCACCAGAGGCAAGTCTTGTCAGACAAATCTGATTGAATTCTTTGACTGGGTGACCAGGGAGATGGACCGAGGGAGAGCCCTAGATGTGGTGTATTTAGATTTCAGTAAAGCCTTTGACACTGTTCCTCACAGGCGACTTATAAACAAACTGAGCACCCCTAGGGATGGACCCTAAAGTTACTGCTTGGGTTAGAAATTGGTTGGGTGGGAGGCGACAAAGAGTACAAGTAAATGGAGCTCACTCTGAGGAGAAGGATGTTATCAGTGGTGTGCCCCAGGGATCTGTCCTCGGTCCGATTCTTTTTAACATCTTTGTTAGTGATATAGCGTAAGGGCTTTCAGGTAAGGTTTGCCTCTTTGCAGATGATACCAAAATCTGCAATAGAGTAGACACCCAGGAAGGGGTAGATAACATGAGGAGGGATCTAGCTAAGCTTGAAGAATGGTCTAGAATTTGGCAGTTGGGATTTAATGTTAAAAAATGTAAGGTCATGCATTTGGGCTGCAGCAATCCAAGGGAGCAATATAGTATAGGGCAGTGATGGCTAACCTTTTTGAGCCCGAGTGCCCAAACTGCCGCACAAAACCAAAGAATTTCCTCAAAGTGCCAGCACGTCAATTTGCATAAATATTTGCATAATGCTAACATACACTAACTTTTAGTAAACATGTCTCTTAATGAGTGTATGGATAAAGACAGACTAAAAGATTTCTACATTACTATAATCCAGTGCCAACCGCCAGGCACATTAGGAACTACTACAAACACTGCCCATTTAGAACCAATAGCAAACCCGCCGTATCCTAACAGCACTACCAGGACTCACAAAGCACCATACCATACCTATCAAAAGGCAACACTGCAAATATTAAACCAATACATTTCAGAGAATAACAATACATGACCTACTGGGGAAAGAGAACAAGTGGCAATGTCAAAAAGGAATTACATAAACAGAATACCTCAGCTCAGTTACACAGTTGCAATTGCTCCAGCCACTTTCTTCTGGTTTCTTCATGTTTTCTGCTAACTCTCCATCATCTGCTGTCCATTTGTCCTTTCTTCTCTCTTCTAGGTTTTTTTTTCCATTCTCTCTCTCTACATCCGCTTTAACATACTAATCTTTCTCCTTTTGCTCTTTCCTCATTCCTATTTCATCCACTCAAATTTTACCCCTCCATCCTCAATCCCCACTTACTCTCCCAATACCCGGCCAATTGTAGATTTTTTATCCCTCCCACACAAAATATTTTTCCCCTCTCCATTTTACTCTCCCAGCCCCATCCCATTCTAATCCTCCCCCAACATCAGCTCCCTTCTAGTTCCAGCCTCACCCCGGATCCATTCCCTTCTAGTCCCTGCATCAGCCCATTTCCAGTCCTAGCCCCCCATCAGCCCATTTCCAGTCCTAGCAACCCCCCAACCCAATACCAGTCCTAGCCCCCCCATCAACCCACTTCCAGTCCTAAACCCCCATCACCCCATTTTCAGTTTAAGCCCCCCCTATAACCCATTACCAGTCCTAACCCCCCATCACCCCATTTCCAGACAGCCCCCATCAGCCCAAAGCCCATTACCAGTCCTAACCCCCCCATAGCCCATTACCAGTCCTAACCCCTCATCACCCCATTTCCAGACAGCCCCCATCAGCCCACAGCCCATTACCTGTCCTAACCCCCCCCTAGCCCATTATCAGTCCTAACACCCCCATAGCCCATTAGCAGTCCTAACCCCCCCCATAGCCCATTACCAGTCCTAACCCCCCATCACCCACCCCATTTCCAGACAGCCCCCATCAGCCCACAGCCCATTAGCAGTCCTACCCCCCCAGCCCCTTAGCAGTCCTACCCCCCGCCCGCCCGCCCATTAGCAGTCCTAACGCCCGCCCGCCCATTAGCAGTCCTAACCCCCCCCATAGCCCATTACCAGTCCTAACCCCCCATCACCCCATTTCCAGACAGCCCCCATCAGCCCACAGCCCATTAGCAGTCCTACCCCCCCAGCCCATTAGCAGTCCTACCGCCCGCCCGCCCATTAGCAGTCCTAACCCCCCCCCATAGCCCATTACCAGTCCTAACCCCCATCACCCCATTTCCAGACAGCCCCCATCAGCCCACAGCCCATTAGCAGTCCTACCCCCCCCCAGCCCATTAGCAGTCCTACCCCCCGCCCGCCCGCCCATTAGCAGTCCTAACCCCCCCAGCCCATTAGCAGTCCTACCCCCCCTCCTAGCCCATTAGCAGTCCTAACCCCCCCTCCTACCCCATTAGCAGTCCTAACCCCCCCCCAGCCCATTAGAAGTCCTAACCCCCCCCCTAGCCCATTAGAAGTCCTAACCCACCCACCCCCCCTGGCAAATTTTAAAAAAAAAAAAGCTGGCTCTGGCTGCTGCCGCGGCAGAATGCAATGTCCCGCGGGGCCCCCTCTGCAAGGGCTTTCAGATTCGCGAGGGAGAGCGTCTCCCTCGCGTCTCTGTTAAGCCCGCAGGGCTAATGGGAAATTTCCCATCAGTCCCTCGAAGGGGCTGATGGGAAATTTCCCATTAGCCCCTGCGGGCTTAACAGAGACGCGAGGGAGACGCTCTCCCTCGCGAATCTGAAAGCCCTTGCAGAGGGGCTTAGCGAGCGGAGGGGGCCCCACGGGACATTGCATTCTGCCCTTGCCGCGTCCGCGGCAGCAGTCAGAGCCAGCTTTTTCTTTTTTGCGGACCTTCCCGCGTGCCAGCTGCAAGGCTTTCGCGTGCCACAGCTGGCACGTGTGCCATAGGTTCGCCATCGCTGGTATAGGGGGTGAAGTACTTTTGTCCACTAAAGAAGAGTGGGACCTAGGCGTGGTAGTGTCTGATGATCTTAAAGTAGCTAAACAGGTAGAAAAGGCGACGGCAAAAACTAGAAGGATGCTTGGGTGCATACGGAGAGGAATGGCTAGCAGAAAAAAGGAGGTGATAATGCCTCTGTATAAGTCTTTGGTGCGACCTCATTTGGAGTATAGTGTGCAATTCTGGAGACCACACCTTCAAAAGGATGTGAACAGGATGGAGTCGGTGCAGAGGGTGGCTACTAAAATGATTAGTGGTCTTCATTATAAAGCATATGAGGACAGACTGAAGGATCTTAATATGTACACCTTAGAGGAAAGGCGGGATAGAGGTGATATGATTGAGATGTTTAAATACCTCCGTGGCATAAATGTTCAGGGAGAGAGCCTCTTTCAATTGAAAGCAAGTTCTGCTACGAGGGGACATGGGATGAGGGTGAAGGGAGAGAGATTCAGGAGTAATATGCGAAAATATTTCTTTACGGAAAGAGTAGTGGATCCGTGGAATAGTCTCCCAGTGGAGGTGGTAGAGATGAGGACAGTAACTGAATTCAAAAAAGCATGGGACAATCACAGAGGATCTCTAAAGGTAAAAAGGGGACTGTTGTAGTTATGGCAGGACAGACTAGATAGGCCATGCGGTCTTTTTCTGTCGTCATATTTCTATGTTTCTATGTTTCTATGATTCACTAGGGTCAAGGACTACTTTATGCCTTTCCTCCCATACCCTTGATCCCGAAGACCCTCCTCAAACTACAATACAATCAGATAAGGGATCTATGATTCTTATAGCCCCTCGTTGGCCCCATCAGCCTTGGTTTCCCCTCCTGCTTCAGCTGACACAGACTCCTCCGATTCCATTGGGATCCAAGCCGGGTCTTCTGTCCCAGGACAATGGGACTCTCCTGCATCCCAATCTATAGTCCCTTCGACTGACAGCCTGGATGCTGAGAGCATGATGTTTCAACATCTACCACTATCAGCAGCCGTGAAAGATGTCCTCCTTTCTTCCAGGAAGATGTACTCTTTCAAATGGTATAGATATGCAGCTTGGTGCTCCAAAAATAATCACAATTCCTTTGAAGCATCAGTACCCACACTTTTTCAATACCTGTTACATTTGTCCTCTGTAGGACTCAAAACAAATTCAGTACATGTACACCTCAGTGCTATTTCGGCATTTCATCAACCGGTGAATGGTTGATCCATCTCCATGGTACCTCTGTTGGCACATTTCTTGAGGAGTCTCCTCCTCACCAAGCCATCCCTTTGCCCACCCCCAGTGACGTGGGATCTTAACGTGGTATTAGCCCAACTGCTCAAGCCTTCGTTTGAGCTCTTAGCAATGATACATCTGCAGTACTTATCTTAGAAAGTTTTATTCCTTATCACCTTGACCTCAGCCAGGCGTATCAGTGAGCTGCAGGTGTTAGTGGCACATCCGCCTTATACTAGATTTCATCATTACAAAGTCGTACTTTCTTTCTACCAAAAGTGTTGTCACCTTTCCATATTAATCGGTCAGTGATCCTTCCGGTCTTCTTCCCAAGACCTCGCGCATCTCGTGCAGAGGCAACCCTGCACACACTAGATTGCAAGAGGGCTCTAGTCTTCTACCTCCAAAGGATGCAGGATATTAGAAAGTCTTCCTAATTGTTTGTGTCCTTTGATCCTAATCACCTGCGTCTTCCTCTAACAAAACGTACGCTCTCCAGATGGATAGCAGATTGTATTTCTCTCGCCTATGACAAAGCAGGATTTACCCTCATGGGTCATGTTACTGCACATAATGTCTGAGGAATGGCAACATCGGTGGCCAACCTACGTTCAGTCCTCTATCCATATCTTTGCTGCCCACTACTGCTTGGACAAGAATTCCTGCTGGGATGCAGCCTTTGGAACACAGAACAACATCTCTTTGGAACACAGAAACAACTCCTACTCCCCCCCCCCCCGCCGCACTATTCTTGCCAGATCTCCTTGGCGGGGAAGTCTAGGTTCAGATGACCTTATCCAACTTTCTGACCTGGTCAACTCTTCAGAGATCTGGGAGCTAGGGAATCCCATACGTGAAGACTACATTCCTGCTTGTTCCTGGAGATTGCATAGTTACTCACCCGTGTAACAGGTGATCTCAGGAACAGCAGGAATTTAGTCTTCACGACCCGCCCTCCTCCCCTTGGAGTTGAAGCGTTATTTTTTTTGGGGAGGGGGTTGTTTTTCACTCCTTCTATTCAGCTACAAACTCAACTGAGGAGAGGGAGTTGAGAGCGCGGGACGGCAGAGGCACAGGTGCAGTGAAGTGCTCCCAAAGGCTTTCCTATTGATAGCAGGGGAGCTATCCGCACAGGCTCAGTTGGTACCCGATCTCACCCATATGTGAAGACTAAATTCCTGCTGTTCCTGGAGATCATCTGTTACTGGTGAGTAACTACTCTTTCTGAGCTAGAAGAGCTCTGCAGGAAATGTGAGAGAAAATTCCAGAAGTGAGAATGGAAAGATTCTGGACTGGCTACAGATAACATTTGAAGGCTGCTATTTCTGCCAAAGAAGGTATTATAACGTATTAACTAAAAGGGTGCTCAAACATTTGCACCTGCCATTTTCACAGTTTTCCTATTTTGAGTCCATAAAAATCTAACATAGTGACATAATAAATGCCAGCAGATAAAGACCATCATGGTCCATCTAGTCTGCCCAGTAAAGTGGCTAGAGTTGTAGAGTTGCACCTGCCACTCTGTGCAGGTTATTCCCCCTCTATGCCTTTGCTTAAGGTTGTACTTGCTGCTCCAGGCAGGTTACCCCTCTCTGCTATATATGTTTGCTTTGATTCCATCCTTTTACTATATAGTAATTCTCTGTGTCGGTCCCACGATTTTTTTGAATTCATCATTGTGTTTTTTCCCACTACCTCCTTCAGGAGGGCATTCCAAGCATCCACCACCCTTTCCGTGAAAAAGTATTTACTGATGTTGCTTTTAAGTTTACCGCCTTTCAACTTCATTTCATGTCCTCTAATTCTGCAGCTTAACCATCTTTGAAAATGGTTTATTTGTTCATTTATACCCTCTAAGTATTTAAATGTTGTTATTATATCCACCCTGTCTTCCCTCTCCTCTAGGGTATACATATTTAGGTATTCAAGACTTTTCTCATATGCCTTCAGATGCTCACTTCATATCATTTTGATTGCCTTCCTTTGAACAGTTTCTTTTTCTATCCCTTGCAAGATACAGTCTCCAAAACAGAATACTCCAAGTGAGCCCCCACCAATGACCTGTACGGGGCACTAATACCGTCTTCTTTCTGCCGGTTATTCCTCTCTGTACGCAGGTCATACACACCAGCCTCTCGTCTCCTACCATGTGTAGCTACTTAGGATTTCTGCATCACTCTACACTTCTTTACATTAAATCTCAATTGCCAAGCATTAGACCATACTTCTAATTTTTGTAGATATTTTCTGATGTTGTCTACTCCCTCTGAAGTGTCCATTCTATTGCAGATCTTTGTGTCCTCTTCAAAAAAGGCAATATCACCCACAAAGACATTAACAGCAGCAATCCCAGGACTGGTCCTTGAGGCATTCACTACTCATTCTCTTTTCTTC
Organism: Ichthyophis bannanicus; assembly: GCA_033557465.1. Taxonomy (NCBI): domain Eukaryota; kingdom Metazoa; phylum Chordata; class Amphibia; order Gymnophiona; family Ichthyophiidae; genus Ichthyophis; species Ichthyophis bannanicus. The sequence goes on from CM066032.1 coordinate 1,577,323,160, forward strand.
AGAGTGAGTTCTATTCACCACTACTCTCTATAGTTTGTCAGTCAATAAGTTCTTGATCCAGTTCACTACCGTAAGATCCATCCCCAGACTTCTGAATTTATTTACAAGCATCCTATGAGGGCCAATTTCAAAGGCGTTGCTGAAATCTATTGGGGTGTGTTTTTTAATTGCAGTTTCACTTATATTAAGTAACAAAAAAAGAAATAAAGAAACATGCACAGGAAACAAAACATACAAATACATATTAGCTTAAGTCAGGGAGAAGTAAATGTAAAAATATCTAGCCTAGACTGGTCTTAAAATATAATAGAACTACTATGATAAATCCATCCCCTAGCACACAGAACAATAAAGAAAAAGGACCGAGATCCCAAACAAAACAAAAGACCCCTGAAGTAACCTCAACCACTCGCCAACATTAACAGTCACTTTATCCCTAAGGATCCTCTAATTGCAAAGAACCAAAGAAAATAAACTGATTCCCTTGGAACACTACCAGACATTTACATGGAAAGTGAAGAAAAAAACTTGCTTCTATAGCCAGTACTTTGTTTCAAGAGCAAAAAGGATTCCTCTGCATTTGTGTTGAATGAGCTACATCAGGGAAAATCATTAACTTCTGCCCACAAAAAGGATCCTGCTACTCTTGAAATGCAAATTCAGTATTGATATTTTATTCATCTCATTATCAAAAGTTGCCATAAGGGTGGCCCTACTCGAGTTATCTTCAGAAGAAGATTAAATGAAATTAGATAACTCCAAAGAATTTTCATGCTCGGGCATTTTTGCCTTCTCTGTGGCAACTTGCTCCACGCATTTTACAGGAACATAGTAACAATCAGAAATAGCTACCTGCTCTGTTTCAGGAACACAGAATTTATCCTTAAAATATTTTCTTAACAAAATCAAAGGTGACAATGTATCTTGGGGAAATTAAGAAAACTGTGATTCTTATTCCATGACACATTCTCCAATGACTCTGTCTATGCACAAACAAACATACTATCCTTAATACTAGATGACAATGACTTTTGCAAACTAGAAACCTATCCAGTATGCTTATCCAAGCAAGTCTGCATTGTCTGCAGCTGTTCCTCATGCACCTGGAAAGTAGAAATAGTCTATTTTTTGAAAAGACAGCAACTTGCTCCATAGTTCCTCTAAGTAGTAAGTTATTCTGGGCAACTATGTTCTAAACATCTAGCAATGAAACCTCAGTAGGAGACTTAGGAGGAAAAGACACAGTTATCACATGAATTTTAATTTCAGTAGGCAAAACAACCTGAGGGTTCACTGAAGAGGAAACCATGGACAAGGAAGGATCAATCCCTGCTCCTATCCCTAGGGTGGGAGATCCTTTCCCAAATGAAAGGGTCTTTGAGACCTCCGGAGGAGGAGGTGGAGTCTAAGATATAGGGCTCAAAGAAGCCCCAGATGATAAAGGAGAAGAGATTGAGCCATTTCACTTAGTTACATTTTTATCCATTGGACCTTGTTTTAGTTTGGCTGATTCAGCAGATGGAGCCTTAGATTTAGCCTTGTTCTTACTTTTACATGACCCCTTAGGCATACTCACAAGGGGAACAGATAAATTCCGGACAAATCAGCACCACATCGGCACCGAAGGGGCATGCCCCTTTGATCATGTGCTCCTTCAGAAATGCACCCATAAATGGACATAGCAGCGCTAATGACACTGTGGAGGGGCGGAGTCATCATTGGTAGCCAATGCTCTTCCCATGCCGGGGTTCTGCAGTGATTTTGTAAACCTCCCTTTGCTACTTTCACGATGGTTCTCCAACTAAATGCAAAATCCTCTTCCCTTTTGCTGAAATCTTGGTAAACCACATCCATTGCATGCCCTTGATCTTGTTGGGCACTATCTTCCTTTGGTAAAACCATGTTGCCTCTGATCTCGCAACCCATTGGCTTCCAGAAAAACCATTATCCTTTTTCAGCAGTCTCCATTCTTTTCCCATCACTGAGGTGAGGCTTACTAGCCTGTAATTTGCCACCTCTTCTCTGCTACTTCTTTTGTGAGAGGTACCACATCAGCTATTCTCCAATCTCACAGGTACCTCTCCGGTCTCCAAGGATTTATTAAACGCATCTTTTTAAAGATCCTGCCAAAACCTCCCTGAGCTGCTTCAGTATCCTGAGAAGTATCTGATCCGGTCTGATGGCCTTGTCCACTGTCAGTTTCCCAAGCTATTCATAAACATCTTCTTCATGAATAGTATTACATCTTCTCTATGCCTCCTGTTGCCTTTGACAGTCATGAGTGATCCTTCTTCAGTATTTTAATTTTTTCCTTGGCTTTTACCTCAAACCACACCATGTGTTGAGCACTGCTGCTCAAGTGGGCTCCAATCCGGACATTAGACACACTGTCTCCGTTAGTGAGCATCAGATTCAGTGTTGGCCCATCCCTTATGGGTTCCTATAAGGCTTAAGGTTTATCTAGGGCACCAGCACTTTGAACAAACTCAAGGGGCCAGCCGTGGCCATTGCCCTAGTGCCTATGGCATATAGATGTCATTGGTTTCTGCTAGGTGCTACTGTTCAATTCCATCAGAAGAGGAACGATAGCTCAGACTTGAAAGAGAAGCTTGTACAGAAGCCAACAACACTGTTGTTTTGACTTGCCTTAAACATTCCTGTTTTGCCTAGTAGAAGTGATCCATACCCAGATGCTGTTTTTTTATTTTCTTTCAAAGATATGTTTACTTCAAGGAGGAGAATAAGAAGTTCCACCTCTCTGAAAGCTACTACTACTGAGCATTTGTAGAGCACTACAAGATGTACACAGCGCTGCACAGACATGTAAGAGACAGTCCCTGCACATCAGAGCTTACAATCTAGTCAAGACAGACAACATAGTAGGTGTAGACAGGGATACATCTAGGGGAAATGGTAACAAAATACAAAGGAGATCGGGTGAGTGAAGATCTGAAAGCGGCATCAAAGAAGTGAGTTTCAGCCTGGATTTGAAAAGGGCTAGAGAAGGCATCTTACGTACAGATTCAGGTGGTTTGTTCCAGGCATATGGAACAGCAAGGTGAAAGGAGCAAAGTCTGGAGTTAGTAATAGAAGCAATTTTGCCAGAAGAGCAGAATTTCCATGGAGGGGTGTTAGGGAGGTATAAGAGGAAGGGTAGTGAGGAACTGCAGAGTGAATGCACTTACAGGTCAGCAGGAGAAGTTTGAACTGGATGCGGAAACAGATAGGGAGCCAATGAAGTGACTTGAGAAGAGGGGTAATATGAGCATGACGAAGTTGGTGGAAGATTAGCCACACAGCAGAGTGTTGGACAGATTGAAGGGAAGAGAGATGATTCGGAAGGAGATCAGCAAAGAATAGGTTACAGTAGTCAAGACGGGAGATGATTAAGGAGTGGATAAGCGTCTTAGTAGTGTGTTTAGAAAGGAATGGGCAGATTTTGTTGATGCGCTCATTCCTTTCTGAACACCTATTAGGTTCAGGGGATGGGAAAAGGGTTCAAGGCCCTGATGAGAGTTGGGCTCATGGCCCCTGGTTTACAAGACCAGTGCTCTCACCACTGAGCTACAGAGCACATAAATAATTATGCATTAAAATTTTCAGAAAGATACTATGTTTAACTTTTTACCTTTAGAAGCTGTGGTAGCATCTGTCACTCAGGAATGCCTAAACTTTGTCACACTTCTGTAAATAGATTCCATTTATAATAACAGGGAATATGTTTAACGTGTTAAATCACATACATTAATTAATTAATCAAAAATCCCCAGAATTGAAGGGTCAGCTGTTTGTTCAGTGATGTAAAAGTTTGAAGAGCATTTTCTTGGATGTGCATAGTATGAATTGAGGAACAGCGGTTTGTGGAGGAATTCTTTAACAAAGCCGCAACAGCGGCGAAACCAACGGCTGTGGTCGGATACAACACCGCAGGATATAATATTGCATTTGATGACTTTGAATGCATTACTTAGGCAGCAGGGTATCAAAATGTTCTTCGAATGAAGGCAGTGCGTCAACATTGTCTTAACATATTTGTTAACTGAGTTGTGATTCTGATCCCACGGGGCACGTCCAACCCCGTGGGATCAGAATCGCAAGCAGGCTTGTATGTGCAGGCTGGGACCCCGATTCCATCCAGCCTGCACGTACAGGCCTTCCCCGGCTAACTCAGTCAGGGCTCTTCAATGAAGCTGCGGTACCAAGGTGTCCGGTTGCTATGGCACCACAGCTCCTTGCCTGATTCAGTTTCATATTTAGTGACTTTAGACGTAGCAGCGCTTTACACTAACATTCATCAAGGGGAGGCTTTAGAGTTACTGCAGACTTTATTCACTACGGCTCCATCGCGATTACCAAAGTCTTTTTTGATGGATTTAATTACTTTGGTTTTGACACGCAATTATTTCATTTTTGAGGGAACCTTTTTTCAACAAGTTTTTGGCATTGCCATGGGCGCAACAGTGGCTCCTTCCATTGCCACTTTATATCTTGCTCAGATGGAAGATAATCAGATCTATGTGTCGAATTTTTTCACCTATGTGCCGCTTTGGAAGCGGTTTCTGGATGATATATTTTTTGTGTGGACAGCCAGTCTTGAGGAATTGCAAGATTTTTTATCTTGGCTGAACGGTTTGAAATCTAATATCAAGTTCACAGCACACATTGATTTGCAGCGGATAGAATTTTTGGACATGTTGATATATAGAATGGGTAGTTCCCTTCATACCACTTTATTTCGTAAGCCGGTGCAAAGGAATAGTCTGCTCAATTACAACAGCTTTCATCCAGTTTCACTTCGGAGGGGGCTCCCCTATGGCCAGTTTTTACGCCTACGCCGATTATGTTTTTCTTTTCCAGAGTTTAAGTGTCATGCTCGTGAATTGAAACAACGGCTGTTAGCTAGGGGGTATTCCCCTTTAGTGGTGGATCGGGCTTATAAATGGGCTCGGTATACCCATCGTGACTGGTTGATGCTTCCCTCCCCTGAAACTTCAGTTGAGAAACGGATTGTGGGGTTTTTTCCCTATATGGTCGGGAGTAATGCAGTTATAGGGATACTTCGGAAACATTGGTCTATTCTATCGGTGCATTCTAGTTTGGCTCATCCATTTATGCCTGCTTTTAGTAAAGCTACGAACCTTCGTGACATGCTAGTTCAGTCCACTACCATTGTGGACAGACCTATTGGTCCGAGTGAGCTACAGGGACATTTTCCTTGACAAGATTGTAAATTTTGTTTCAACACCATTTCTGGGATTTCTTGGAGTCATCCTAAAACGGGGCGCTCCTATCATCGTAAGTGGTTTACCATTTGTTCCTCAGTTTTTGTGGTCTATGTGATTCAGTGCAACTGCTCTTTACTGTATGTTGGCTGGACGGTGCGTCCCGTGAAGGTTCGAATTGGGGAACATTCATCTAGGATTCGTCAACGGGTTCTTTCGGCCCCAGTAGTGGAGCATTGTGTCGAGCAAGGACACTCCTTTGAAGATCTTCATTGGACAGTGATTGACCACATTCCAGCAGATCCCCGAGGAGGTGACAGAGCGATCCGCTTACAGCGCTGTGAACAGCGCTGGATTTATGATTTGGATGTGGTACATCCCGGCGGCTTAAATCGTGAGGTTGAATGGTTAAGCGTTCTGTGAGGGGGGTCAATCGGATAAGGGATTCCCTCCATCGGTGGGAAATTCCCTTTATGATTGGCTGTTCTTTGGCAGGTGTCATGAGGGTTTGGACGTCATTCAGGGTTGTTGCTTTCGTCCAATTAGGAAGGGGAATTGTGGGGAGATTGCCCTCAGCCTATTTGTTGTTCTCCTTGTTGATGGACAGCTTTTGCCAGCCAATGATGAGTGATTAATCCTGTTGAGTGAATAGACGCCGGCGAAGGTCCAGTTGTTTGAAAAAGGAAAGGACGCCATTTGTTCACTCATGCTTGTAAGAAGAACAGAGCCGGTTTGACCTGCGTTGGAGCACTTGACACAGGGATTCAGTATCTCAAAACGTGCACGTCGTGTTGCAGGACTTTGATGTTTGATGTACTACGAAGTTGGGCTTTTCTTCTGGATTTATTCAAGCTAAGTTGGTGTTTTTTAATCATTTATTGACCAAAGCACTTTCTGTGAATAAAAGGACTGTACCTGTCTGGCGGGGTCAAGTTATTACTCTTGTCCTCCCTCAGTACGATCCGACAAAAAGAATTTATATTGGATCTCACTGGGGATTTTTTCGGAGATTTTTGGGTGGGGATAATATCAAATGCAGCATCAGCCCCAACAAATATAAAAGCACAGACACACAGGAGACCCAATGCCCCCTGGTACTCAAGTGATATTAGAGGCGCGAAACGCACCCTCCGAAAATTAGAGAGAAAATGGAGGAGAAAAAAGTCACATGACTCCCTATTCCAATACAGAGATAAGCAAACTGAATACAACAATCTAATAAATAAACGGAAACAGCAACACCATATCAACCTAATCATGAACTCTATTAACAAACCAAAAGAACTACTTAGAATCGTCCAAACACTAAGGACACTACACAACGTGATACCCTCCATCTTAATCCACAGGAATATGCAGACTACATAAAATCGAAAAACAGCACCCTCACATGCTCCATCTCACCACAAGCAGAAGACCATGAAATGATAGAGGAACTTCAAACCTGGTAAAACTTCAGCATACCATCAAAATGCCAGATTGAGGACATAAATCAGTGGCTTTAACACAACAACTTCACCATCAGACCCATGCCCAGTAGCTTGGATCAAAGCCTCTAAAACCCAGCTCTCCTATTATATTCATAAAATTGCCAAAGATTCACTCCAACAAGGATACATGCCGCAAACCCTGAAGCACACCATGATAAGACCGATACATAAAGGCAACAACCTCAGCCTCTTTGAACCAAAATCATATAGACCTATCTCCAGTCTACCTTTCCTTGCAAAAGTCATTGAAAAAGCAGTACAACACCAACTACAGGACCATATTGACATCATTGCCCCACTGGACATCCATCAGCACGGTTTTAAACCCCAACACGGAGTTGAAACACTACTAACTTCCCTCTTTGACAATCTCCTAAAAGGCATAGACAACATAAAAAGTGGATTCCTGCTTGTATTCATGGACATCTCGGCAGCCTTTGACACCGTGTCACACGCCAGACTGCTTCAACGCCTACACCAAATAGGATTACGCAAAAATACTCTAAAATGGTTTACTTCATACTTGGAAAATAGAACACAAAAGTCAAATGCGCACAAAAGAAATCAACACACTTCCCTGTCACGCAGGGAATTCCACAAGGCTCAGCCCTATCATCAATGCTCTTTAACATTTACATCCAGCCCATATGCAACATCATCAGTAGGCACAAGCTCCAATATCACATTTACACTGACGACATCATGGTGTATGCCCCAGTTAACCTACCAGCACTCAACACCACATCTATAACTTGAAGATATGAACACCTGGTTCACAGCCAATAATATGACGGTCAACTTCGACAAGACTGAGGCAATGTTCATCACCAGGAACACTACCTTCACCCCACCACAAACATCAGCATTTTAAATAAGCATATAGTAGTTAAAGATGAGGTTAAATATCTGGGCATCACAATGGACAGAGCACTAAACCTCAAATCCCACATCACAAAGACCGCAAACAAGACTTATCAACGATTAAGGATCATCAGAAATCTCAAGCCACTACTCTGCCAGGACCACTTCCGCACAGTATGCCAAGCACTCATTACACCTCTGCTTGACTACGGAAACTCATTATATCAAGGCCTCCCTCAACAAACCCTACACCCACTCCAAATGGTGCAAAACACCGCAGCATGCATCATTACGGACACCCCAAGATCTGAACACATCACCCCAGTCCTACAGCAACTACCCTGGCTACCCATGATGGCCAGAGCAAAATTCAAAATAACCCTAATCATCTTTAAAATCATCCACCACCTCTCAGCAGAGGCACTCCAACACATCATAATGAAAGATACCTGCAACAGACCGAGAAGAACCAATCAAGACAACATGATCGGCACACCTGCAGGATTCCACAAGACCAAACACACAAGCTCAAAAAGAGTACCCTCCTTACTAGCACCCATACTCTGGAATTCCCTCCCAACAAGCCTGAGAGAATTAGATGACCTAACAGACTTCCGAAAAGACCTCAAAATCTACCTCTTTATTGAAGCATACGGTAATGCATCTATTGCCAATAATTCGATACTCACTCATACCAAATAGGCATATACTCATACCAAATAGACATATACTAACCCCAACAAACACAATATAACCTAGTAACTACTTCATAATGTATAAACACTACCCTTAGAATAAATGTAACCCTCCAATAGTACTGTCTAGAGTTTAAGTTCCCCTATATTAAATGTAACCCTCCTATAGTAATGTCTAAATGTTAAGTTCCCATATACTAAATGTAACCCTCAAATTGTAATGTGACCACTTTGATTGAAGGATAAGGTGGTATACAAATCTGTTTAAATAAATAAATAAAATAAATAAGCAAGTGTATATAAAACCAGTTAACTACACAGATTACTGAAGGAGACACATTCTCAGTCAGCCTTTGAAGACCTTGTTTTTATAAAGTAATCTATTAATGGCAGGACACTTTAAAAAAATAAATAAAAACAATAGCTGTGTATTCTGTGGGCATTCTTAAATGTATTAATTTATTATTTATTTTATTCATGTGTAATGGCATTTTAAAAAGGACATCTAGGAAGAATCTCTAACGTCTAAGTCACCACATCCAAAATATTGGGGGACTGGTGGCAGTGAAGAGAGGCACATGTAATTGCCTTCTGAAATCTCTGTCTCCACCCCAGAAAATGCACATTCTCGCATATAGCAAGGCCAGGTACATGCATGTTTGCAGGTCATTTTAGAAATGTGGGCATCCTTGAAATGCACGGCTGCAGAAATGGTTACATAGATGCCTGCCAGCCGAAGTATTTCAGAACAGGGCGCCTATGATATGATACATTTTATTTATTTTATTTATTTTATTTATTTAGAACACATTTATATACCGCTGCTTCCAGCGATCAGTAGCGGTTTGATTTTTCTTTTGGGGAGGTCGATCAGGACAGGGTGGGGGAGTAAATACATAGAGGACTTGGGGGGTCACGGCACACATGTTTAAAGTTTTGGGGGTAAAACATATTTACATTTATATAATACATATTTACAGATTGAGGAAATCTCATTTTACTTGGCTATACATGGTTACACAAGGCGGATTTACAATGTACGTATTTGTCAGTTTCCTTTGTTAAGTTTTCCTGGATTTTGTGACTTATGGCTGGTTGTAATAGCATTTAAATAAGTGGGTTTTTAACTCTTTCCTGAAACTTTTCATGTCCTGGGTTAGCCGTAGTTCAACAGGGAGCTGATTCCATATAGTGGGCGCAGCGAAAGAGAAGGCTCTGCGACTTGTACTTGTTTTCACAGTTCGTATTGCGTTAGGGACCTGCAGGGTGCCCAGGTTGTTAGTTCTTCTATTTCTATTTGCTGGTTGTATGTTGATAAGAGAGGACAGGAACGAGGGGGCTATGTCGTTGATCAGCTTGAACGTTGTTACTATCATCTTGTACTGCGCCCTAGCAGCAACTGGAAGCCAATGAAGGTCGATCAATATTGGGGTGATGTGGTCAGTTACACAGTTAAACATGCATGTTTCAGCCGACCATTTTAGATCTTCAGACATGCAGTGGTGGGGAAGTAAAATAAATGGACTGTTCATTAATGTGCTGGGCTTTTTGACCTGGTAAAATTTACTGTGGTGGAGAGAGCACATTTCACTCTTCCCCCTGCAAGTGTTGCTGCCATGAAACGAGCACTTTTTATTGCAACTTATTCATGGTCAGGAGCAGGTATAAGTATGGATATGTCAACAGCTAGAGCCAGATGTGCTCAGATGTTTCTGAAATCATGTAACGACATACATGGGTAGCGCCTCCCAAGTCATTCCTCCGCCACATCCCCATGTGACATGGATGTGATTGCACCAAGGACATCTATATACCTGGCTTTCTAAAATAGCTCCAGGAACATCTTTGTGATCTGCACATCTGAATGCCAGTTTTCATATGTCCAGATCACAAACAGCTTCTAAAATGACCCTCTTTGTATTTAGTTTACGCCTTTCCAGTAGTAGTTCCAGGAGAGTTACAGTCAGGTATTATCTCCAGGGCCAAGCAGGAATTTAGTCTTCACATATGGGTGACATTGGTACCGATGGTGCTCACACGGGAACGCTCCCCAGCGTCCAATAGAAAAGTCTTTGGGAGCATCCCACTGTGCCTACATTTCTGCCTTCCCGTCTTCCCAACTCTCCCACCTCGGTTCTTCATTTTCCAGCAGGAAGCAAATCCTGTCATCACAGAAAATTCTTTAATTCTTTGTTTTTTGTGGTTTGTGTTTGCCTTCCCATCAATGCTGGAACCGATTATGGTTGTTTTTTTTTTCTTTCTTTCTTTCTTTCTTTAATAAAAAAACAAACTTATAGAACTTTTCTTCAGGCGCATCAATGCCATTTTAGGCCTTAAGCCTTTCATTTTGTTTGCTAACACTATGGTCAAACCAGCCAGTGGTTTTAAGAAATGTTCTAAGTGTGGCAGTACCATTTCTGCTACTGATACCCACGACTGGTTTCTTAAACCAGTCGTGGGTATCACTCCTTGACCCTTGTCCAGTAACATGGATAAAGAACTCTCTACCTATCCTCTCACAATTCATCCTTCCCATAATAAATCTCTCGCTAAAAATTGGGTACTTACCCCCATCACTAAAACATGCACAGATTCGCCCAATCTTAAAAAACCCCACCCTTGACAAATCGTCTCCTAAATCCTACAGACCCATATCAAGCATCCCATTTTTGGCTAAATTAATCGAAAAAGCAGTACAAATTCAGACCCAAGAATACATTGATAGCTCAGCCCCCCTTGATGATCAACAGTATGGGTTTCGCCCTCACCACGGGGTGGAGTCACTACTAACAGTTCTAATTGATACCCTTGTAAGAGGTATTGATAATTCAAAACAGGCATTCCTACTCATATTCATAGACATCTCGGCCGCCTTTGACAGTGTTCACCACTCAACAATGATTAGTAAACTAAGACAAATAGGTATAAGATCCACGGTTCTTAACTGGTTTTCCTCATACCTAAGAGACCGAACTCAAATGGTAAGAATTGGTAACCTCACTTCAAAAACTTTCAATCAGGAATTAGGCCTCCCCCAGGGCTCTGCACTGTCAGCGCTGCTATTTAATATTTACTTAAAACACATCTGTCAAATATTTAAAAAATTCAATGTTCACTATCACCTTTACGCGGATGACATAATGATGTATGTCCCATTCACAATACCTAATATTCCTACACTACTTATTAATAACTGCCTCAATGAAATAAACAATTGGCTAAATGAAAACAACTTATTTATTAATCATGCAAAAACAGAAGCCCTAATAGTAACTAAAAACACAACTTTCATCCCCCCATCACACATAACATTGCAAAATAATGATATCAATATAAAAACCGAAATACGTTACCTTGGCGTAATACTAGACAAACACCTCAGTATGGACACACATATAAGAAATATAACAAAAAAAGTTTATTTTAAACTTAAAGTTTTAAAACAACTCCGCCCCCTAATGCACCTACAGGATTTTCAGCGTATAATACAAGCTATAATAACTCCCCATTTCAACTTTGCGAACTTAACCCTACTAGGCGTAACAAAACATAATCTAAAAAAACTCCAACTAGCACAAAATGCAGCAGCCAGGACTATCATGAATGCCCCACCATTCCAACATATTACACCTATTTTAGAGAACTTACATTGGCTCCCGATTCAATGCCGGATACATTATAGAACTCTTTTAACTACTTACGAAATCCTGAATAACACAGCACCTCTTACTTTAAACAACCTTATTAATAAAGAACCCAATCATAATCTTCAAAGGCGAGACCAACTAAACAAACTAATAACACCAAAGGAATTTATAAAGACCAAAAAATCAACAAACAAGAAAGCATTCTCACATGCTGCCCCTATAATTTGGAACAACATTCCATCAGAATTAAGATCCTTACCTCAAATCATGGAGTTCAGGAAAAAACTTAAAACTCATTTATTCTCAACACACTACGGATCCTTGTCAAACTCACCTTTTCAACAGGAAAAAGGATAGTTCCACTAGCTGACATAACCCATCCCTGAACTGGAATAAGTGAGAAAACCCCAAGCCGATGATTTTGAAAACATACATACCGTGTATATAGTTAAAATCTGGTTCTTTGTATATAGTTTACAACTGTTAATTATAAGATTAAATTTCTTTGTAGTTTCACATTGCTACCTGTAAAAACAGCATTGCCTGTTTACTGTTGTTTCATGTAAACCGCAACTGATCAATGGAAGGTGCGGTATATAAAAATTTGCTAATTAAATTAAATTAAATTAAAAGCCCGATCACCAGCCATCAGAATGTCCTCTCTGTAAGAAGATGAAAAAGAGAGGCCTATAGAATCGAGCCGCAAAGTTGGTATCACTCTTTGCCACAGACGCGATTTCTTTGGCATCAACATCATCGAGGGCATCCTCTTCCTCTCATGGATCTCAGGTATTGAAACATAAGTCTTCTTTGAAGACAGGCCGCCACCGCCCAAGGGTAGATCTCTTTCTAAGCATTGAGATGCCTCCAGCATTGCCCAGGAGGTGGATCAGCTGTCCAAACAACCCTGGCGGGAGGACCTTTCCTCCAGTCATTTAGGGGTTCCAGGATGCTCCCGAGGCCTCCACCTCCTGAGAGCTCCTGGTGCTGTGCTCTAGGGTGGTAACACATATCTCTGGCACTGATACCCAAGCATCGGCTGGTTCTATGTATCAACATATCCTTGCCAGAGAGTGGAGCTTGGCGGTTCAACTTGTCACTTTGGTTCCGGTAACATCTCTACCGGCAGTACCGCCAACACTGGCACCGTCCACGATTCCGATGCAGACCGCATCGAGTTATTTGCTGCTTGTGGCACTGCCGTTCATGCCTACCCTCAAGTCCATTCCCAGTACAGGTATCGGTTAGGCAATCCCCCTGTTCTGATACCGACTTAGCTCGGTATCAGGCCTTGATGGGGCAAGGACATCGTTGACGCTGATATTTCGAGTCTTACGATTCCGATTCTTCTGATAATGAATCAATCAATACCCGAAGACTACAAAGTCTTCCGGAAAACCTTTCTCCTTCACTGGAGCGGCGTATGTCCCCTCCCGAGGATATGTCCTATCAAGATTTAATTTGGGACCTAGCTAAGGGCCTTTCCATTACAGCGACATCCAAGATGGAGCCTGTAGCAGAGAAGTTGGAGATCCTCCAATACCCTACAGCTCCTAAGGAGATGGCCACACTCCAGATTCACTGCATAATCCATGATCTCATGCTGCGGATGTGGAAAATGCCCCTTACTATTTCTTCCCATACTCGACGACTTGATACCGTGTATCGAGTACCGAGTTGTCCTGGTTTTCAAAAGACGCAGCTTCCACATCATTCGATGGTAGTGGAATCAGTGATGCGTTGAATTAAGAGTTCTAAGACACGTTCTTCTAATCCTCCAGGTAGAGAATCGAGAACTCTTGATGCTTTTGGATGTCGTTGTTTTCAAGCTTCCATGCTTTCAGCCAGAATAAGTTCATGCATACTCTATATGGATATGTTCCTCAAAAAGGTTACCAGAGATCTTAAATCAATGGCCCCTCTTCTTCCTGATGACAAGAGGTCTGACTACCTTCTACTGGTTAGACATGCCCAGAATGTTTCGAAGTTTGTCAATAGGGCAACCTTTGATTGCTTTGAGTGCACTAGCAGAGCCACTTCAATCTGCATCGGTGGACACAGAATTGCTTGGCTTCAAGTGTCAGATCTTGAAAAATGGGTTCAAGATAAACTGGGAAATATTCCATGCACAGGTGAGAACCTGTTTGGTAAAGACTGGCAGGATAAAACTTCTCAGTTAGAATCTGAGAACACCACTCTCAATAGGCTGTCTAAGACTAGAGCTAACCCTGCTAGGAAGAAAATAGCTGCAAAGAAAATTTTCTTTGGTAAGAAGAAAAAGTGTTATCTTTTTTACACCCTTGCTTCTCGATACCAACCTCATGGTACTGTCAGACGGCTGCCTGGGTGAGAATCTTCACACTTTGGCAAGTGCATATTTCTATATGATTTGCAAGGTATTGTGGGCAATGTAGTTCATTCACACCAGACACAGCTGCTGACAATAATTTAGTTGTGCTCTTGGGTAAAGCCAATAAGATATTTATTTATGGGGTTATTTCTCCCAACACAGATATGCTTGGTAGCACATAAATTAGGTTACTTGCTTTCAGTGTTAACTTGGAAAAACAAAGTTAAAATCAGGAAAACAACAAATGAAAAGCCACAAAGCAAGAAACTAACTGTTCTTTTCAGGTTAACTTCTAATTACTTCCCACATAGATACAGAAGTGATTCTCTCCTAGCTCACAAGCAATTAGGTAAGGCTTAATTGCTAGCAGTTACCAGCTGAAACCCCTTAGCTGGCTTGCCTTCCACTGTGTGGGTCAAATCTTGCTTCAGGAGCTTTTCTGAGTAGATTAAAGAACAAATTTGTATTTCTTTGTGATGGTTGCTGTACTTTATAACAGAAAGTTACCAACGGAGTTTAGATAAAGAGCAGTCCATATAAACAGGATCCTCATCTGCTATTATTCCCCCTTGTTCAACAAGCATGGGTTCAATATCATGGATTGGCACAGATGAATCTCTCAATGGAGCATTTTCAGGAGAATACTTGTTTCCCTGCTGTCTTTCAAGGTTATAGCTAGGGCATAGATCAGTGTTCATACCTGAGCTTCCATTGGTGCTAGAGTTCCTCTCTATATAGCCTGGCCAGTATGTAGTCCAGTTCTTATGTCCAGCCTTCCAATCCAGATCCATGGACACTGGATCTCTCTTCACATACCTTCTGGCACAGGTCTTAGGGTCCCTTCCACGTGCAGCCGTCTCCCTCACAGGTAGCCTCTGGTGATTCCTATCTCTGCAGCACCATTCCTCTGGCTTTCCCCAGTCCAATGGTGTATGCTGGCCCTTGGAATACCTCCCAGTATATGTACTGCTTTGGACTCTTCTAGACCTCTCAAAGGCTTTTCTCCTCTTTCTTCCAGAGGGTTTCCTTGCCTCTCTGTCTGTCCGGTTTGGCTTCTGCTTCTGATAATCCTTCAGATGAAACTGAGGATAATTCTCTGGATATCCAAGGTGATCATGAAGCTGGTCATCTGTAGAATAAACTCTACTCTTATTCTGCTTAGATGAGTGTTCCATCCTAGCACAGTGCAGCTGTGCTGAATCAAGCCCTGCCCTTTGCAATGAGTGCTTGGGGATTACCTCATAGCCCTTTTGATTGAACACACGTTTTCTCACTTCAGCTCCTCTCATGGCTGTTGGAAACCTGGTGCATTCTGGGACTGGTAGTCTTTTATGGCAAAATTCTGTTTTCTCATTTCTACCAGCACTGACAGGTTGCTTGTTCAGAGACACTTCACCTTTTCTATAGCCCCTTCCTGAGCTATGATAAGCTTCCTTATCACAGTACCCAGAAGAGGCAACAGCCTCCCAAGCAACAAAAGAAGCCACAGGCTCCTAAAGCTCAACCAGCTGCGCAGACCCAATTTGCACCTGGTTTTTTACTTTTTCCTAGAGAACATAGCCACCCTGTCTCTACAGAACCCCCACCCCCTCCACATAGCAGGCAGACTTTGTCATTATGTCCACAGGTGGCATCTCATCACCTCAGAGCAGTGGATGTTAACCATAGGGAGAGAAGGGTAAAGACGTTATTTACAAAGCCTGCCCCCTCCACTCTAGTGGGGGAATATCAATCTCAACCTCCCCCTCACCTCTCTCATGCTACAAGAGGTGACTTCTCTTCTATCACAGGGTGCCATAGAAGAAGTTCCCACATTTCAGCAAGAGATGGGTTTCTATTCTCCATACTTTCTCATACCAAAGAAAAGCAGAGTGTACAGACCCATCCTATACCTCGGGAACCTAAACAAGTTCCTAGTCCGCGAGAAGTTCAAAATGGTCTCACGAGGGACTCTCTTGCCCTGTCTCTAAAGTCAGGATTGACTCTGTTCCCTAGATCTAAATGAAGCGTATCCTCATTCATCCAGATCACAGAAAGTATCTATGCATCACCTTTCAGGGAAGACATTACCAATACAAGTCCTGCCTTTCAGACTCGCCTCTGCCCCAAGAGTCTTCACAAAGTGCATGGTGGTCGTGGCTGTATATCTAAGAACTCTGTGGATATTTGTCTTCCCTTACTTAGACAACTCACTCATAAAAGCAGGCAACTACCAAAAGGTTCCGCAATCCCTACTTTGTACAATGTAAGTACTGGAACATTTGGGATTTGTAATAAAAACCTTCCAAAATCCCATCTCACTCCTACTCAAGCACTGGAGTTCATAGGAGCCCTCCTAGACACTCAGCGGTCAAGGGCATTCCTACCCCAACCCCGCTGTTCCCGTCTCCTTCAGCTGACATCTCAGGCTCGTCTCAGAGATCTCCTGATGGCCCGAGAGATGCTACAGCTTCTAAGTCATATAGTCTCAACAATACATGTAGTTCCATATGCCCGTCTGCATATGCGCACAGCTCAATGAACTTTTGCCTCCCAGTGGAAGCAGGTCTCAGGACATCTCAGGGACAGGATCCAAGTCACTGCCCCTCTGGCTGCATACTTTCAATGGTAGTGTGCCCCAGAAAAACTCCTTGTCTGGCCATCTTTTCAGATGCCTCCATATCAGTGTGCCCTGATGACAGATGCCTCCAAATTAGGATGAGGAGCTCACTTAGGCACTCTCTCCACTCAGGGCCTCTGGACAGCACAGGAGTCGAAACTTCAGATAGCCCGAAGCTCTAGTAGATTAATCTTCAATGCCTTCAGGGTGTTTCTGGTTCTAGTCCAGACAGACAATCAAGTTGCCATGTTCTTTGTGAACAAGCAGGGAGGAGCAGGCTCTTAGCCCCTCTGTGAGGAGGCTCTTCATCTCTGGTCTTTTGCCATTCCTCATCACATACACCTTCAAGCGGTGTATCTACTAGGAGAGCAGAATGTCTTGGCAGACAGGTTGAGTCTGATCCTTCTTCCCCACGAATGATCTCTCCATGCAGAAACAACATCCTTCATCTTTCCGACCTGAGGGACTGCAGAGCTAGACCTCTTTGCCACACTGCAGAATGCCAAGCTTCCACGCTTCTTCACCAGAAATCCAGTGTCAAGCATCCAACAACTGGAAGCTTTCCACTTCCATTGAGGTTGGGGTCTCTGTATGCCTTTCCTCCCGTTTCCCTGATTCCCAAAACACTTTTCAAGCTTCAGGCAGACAGGGCTACATGAGCCTCATAGCACCACACTGGCCACGTTAGCCATGGTTTCCTCTCCTGCTCTGTCTTTCTCAGACTCACCCTCTGAGTCTCAGGTCAGCTCCCGATCTCCTGTCCCAGGAAGAGAAGACCCTGCTCCATCGCAACCCGCAGTCTCTCCATCTCACAGCTTGGCTGAAAGCATAGCTTTGCAAGGTCTTAACCTTACTCAGAAAGTAAAGGAGATCCTATTAGCTTCCAGAAAGCCATCCACCAGACATTCTTATGCGTTCAGGTGTCATAGGTTCTCTTCCTGGTGTTCTCAGAAGGATCTCTATCCTTTCTCAGCTCCTGTGGAAGCTCTCCTTCAGGATCTCCTCCATCTATCTTCCTCTGGTCTCAAGACAAACTTGATGAGAGCTCACCTCAGTGCAATTGCTGCCTTTCATGATCCCTTGGGTGGGCAGCCCATCTCCTCACAGCCGCTTGTGGCGCGTTTCATAAGAGGTCTTTTATTGACCAAGTCTCCCATCAGGCCACCATTGGTGGCTTGGGATCTTAAAGTCGTGCTAGGGCAGCTTCTCAAGCCACCTTTTGAACCTTTGGCCACGATCTCACTAAAGTTTCTGTCCTGGAAGGTAATCTTTCTTATTGCCCTCACTTCAGCTAGACGCATTAGGGAGCTTCGGGCTTTAGTGGTGGTTCCACCATAACAAGGTTGCCTTAGGACTCAACCCCATTTGATGCCAAAGGTGGTGTCTCTTTTCCATCAGAATTAGTCAGTTTACCTTCCTGTCTTTTTTCTTAGATTGCATATGTCTAGAGCAGAGGAACCCTGCATACTCTTGACTGAAATCGTGCCTTAGCATCTAATCGAGAGCACCGAAGAGCTTCGCAGTTACCTGAGACTATCAGTTTCTAAACATACTCTGTCAAAATGGATAGCTGATTGCATCTCATTTGCTTATGATAAAGCAGTACTATCCCTTGAGGGTCATATTACTGCCCATAATATTCATGCTATGGCTACCTCAATGGTGAATCTACGCTCTGTAGCCATTGACGAAATCTGTAAAACAGCGACTTGGTCTTCAGTCCATACTTTTGCTACTCATTATTGTCTGGACAGGGACTCCTGCCAGGATGCCATGGTTGGTCAAGCTGTTCTCCAGCATCTCTTTCAAACTTAAGGGCAACTCCTACCTTCCGTCCCAGAACTTATCGATGCCAGACATCCATGGAGGATTCATGACCTCTGGAAGCCTTCTGTGAGGCAAATCGACTGATTCTGAGATCATTCTCTGGCATCTGGGAGCTAGGGAATCCCACATGTGAAGACTACATTCCTGCTTGTTCCTGGAGATAGCATAGTTACTCACCTGTAACAGGTGATCTCCGGGAACAGCAGGAATTTAGTCTTCACACCCCGCCCTCCTCCCCTAGGAGTTGTAGGATTTCTTTTTCTCTCGTCTTCTCTCAGCTACAAACTCAACTGAGGTGGGAGAGTTGGGAAGGTTGGAAGGCAGCAACGCAGGCACAGTAGGATGCTTCCTATTGGACACTGGGGAGCATTTCTGCGTGGGCTCCATCGGTACCTATGTCACCCATATGTGAAGACTAAATTCCTGCTGTTCTCGGAGATCACCTGTTACAGGTGAGTAACTACGCTTTCCCTGTCCCTGGAGAGCTTACAATCTAAGTTTGTACCAGACGCAGTGGTGGATTAAGCAACTTGCCCAAGACCACAAGGAGTTCCAAATGGATTCGACCCCTGTTCTGTTTGGTCTCTAATTTTCCTCTATTATCTCAGCCTTCTGTATTAAAAGTTCTCCAGCAACAAGCAGGAAGTCAGTCCTCATATATGGGTGACGTCGACGCCGAAGGAGCCCACGCTGAGAAAATCCCCCAGCTTTCGAAGAAAGCCTTTGGGAGTTGCTACCACGCATGCGTGGTACGCTTCCCGCCCAAAGGAGCCATCTTGCTCAGTCTCCTTTTTTCCACGGAGCCCTTCAGACGTAGTCTGTTTTCGGTCCTGGAAAAAGTGATTTTTCTTCTTGCCTTTTTGACTGCTGTTTCTTTCCGGCTAGCACTTCCTGCTTGCCCCCAGTACACTGGTATCGGGTTGACCCTCTTTTTTTCTCTTTTACTTTTTCTTTTTGGGCGTTTCCGCCCCTGTTTTCCGTCACTAGCAGCCCGAAGGGTCTTTGACCTTGCTGGGGTCCTTTTTCCCCCCATGGCTACCAGTAGGTTCCAAATGTGCAACAGGTGCGGTAAAATTATGTCCCCCACCAATACGCAAGACTGCTACCTCTGGTGCCTTGGCCCGGACCATGACCCGGCTGTTTGTGGCCTTTGTAAACTGATGTCCTTGAAGTCCTTGAGAAGCTGCCAGCAGTTGCATGGAAAAATTTTCCTTGATTCCCCCATGCCTCCGAAAGTCAGGGCCTCGTCTGAGGCCTCCATGCCTCGGGAGGAACGCTCCAAAGCCGAGCGCCTTCGGGGAACCTCAGAGAGAGGGTCTCCCTCGAGGGAACCGAAAAGAAGGAGAAAATCCTCGACAGCTGTGTCTCTGGATGGTTCAGAACGGCCAGGTCCCTCATGGGGCCGGTCACAGTGCCCCGAGCGCCAGCCCGAGGCGTCAGGGAAGGAATGCCCGATCAAGCTTTCCCGGAAGGATCTTGCCACAGACCGACCCTGGCAAGCACATCCTATCCTAGTCGAGGACTCCCCTCTATGGGAACCGGCTTCAGGCCCGTGTTTATTGGTACCCGAGCCAGATGCTGCGGAAACTCCAGAACTCATGTCCAGGATGGTGTCCTTGGAATGCAGGATCACTGCCTTCCTGAAGCAGCAGCAGGCGCTAGTATCCAGCACGTCATTTTCTCTGCCCAGACCACTGGAGGTTCGATGACGAAGTTAACCCCAGAGGCCGAGCCAATCCTCGAAGTCCTACATGCCCGAGTAGATCCTCGGCCACTGTCCCACTCGGTCTCCTGTTCCTTGGGACGGAGATTGTCACCGACAAGCCAGCAAGCGTCGGAGCGGCCTGACCCCTCGGAGCCCGAGGAATGCCACCTGTCTTCCTCGGATGCCTCCTTCTGGGAGTCTGAAGACAAAGTGTCTCTGGAACTCGTCTTAACCAAAATGTTCTATCCGATTCCCCAATATCAGAGCCTTGGAAAAGATCTCCTCTGGAGGACATGGCCTTTTGGGACTTCGTTCGAGATATGTCCAAAGCCTTGGCTTTTCCAATGGAGTCCGAGGAGGATCCTCGAGCAGATGAACTCGAGATCCTCCAGTACGAGGTCCCCTCCTTGGGAAACCCTCACGGTGCCCATTCTGCCTATTCTGGAACACCTTATGCTCTGCATGTGGGAGACACCAGCATTGACGCAGGTGATCAGCAAGCGGCTGGACTCGATGTATCGGGTCCGCCGAAGCCCCAGTTTTCAAAAGTCACAACTGCCGCATAATTCCATGGTCGTGGAATCAGCCATGCGTTGACTAAAAAGTCAGAAGACACACTCCTCAGTGCCACCTGGCAAGGAGGCCCGCACCTTGGATGCCCTTGGCAGAAAATGTTATCAGGGCGTGATGCTGAATGGCCGGATCCAGACCTACCAGCTGTACATGGACATGTTGGTCTCTCCAAGGAGCCATTGCAGCGCTTCAAGGGCCTATCCAGAGCCATCGGTGAATGCTCCAAATTTCTCGAGTGGCCCCCGATATAGCAAACCTATATGTTTTTAATTGTGAAGAAACTTTTATCAAAAACCATCAGTTTAAATCCAATATTTTAGTTTGGATCAGGTATATAGATGATATTTTTATTTTGTGGGACGGCTCCTTAGATTTAATAAATGAATTCAATGAATGGATCAACTCCTGTGATATTAATTTGCGGTTTCAGATAACCTATGACGAACATCAAATATCATATTTGGATTTATTGATCAAGAAAACAGACAAAGGCCCGTGAAGATTTGCTCCAACAACAAGAAAAGAAGAATGATGTAGGCATTGTTTGTTCCTTGCTATATTCTCAACAATCACAGAAGATAGAGAAAATAATTAGGAAACACTGGCATTTAATCCAGTCCTTACCAGGTTTTCATGATCAAAAGTTTACGATAGCGCATAAGCGCAATGTAAACTTAAGAAATATGTTGGTGCCCTCTGCTTTTACTGAACGGAAGTATCTTTCTAAATATAAAGGGCATTTTCCATGTGGTCGTTGTTCAGTTTGTGTTCATTCCTTAAGAATTAAAAAAACAATTTATTCACCCAGTTAACAAAAAGATTTTTTACTTGGATGATTTCTCTAATTGCCTCACGAGTCACGTTATTTACGTGATTCTTTGTCCATGCAATAAAATGTATGTGGGAAAGACCATTTGTCCTGTCCGAGACAGAATTATTGAGCATAGGAGTTGCATAAAAAGGAAATTAATTGATAAACCTTTGGTCAATCATTGGCTGGAATTTGTGCACACGATTTCAGATTTAAAATTTTTTGTTGTAAAAAAGGTAAAAGAGAATTGGAGAGGTGGGGATGTGGATAAAACAATACGGCGTTTGGAAGAAAGATACATCTTCACTATGAACAGTTTGCATCCTAATGGCCTTAACATGGAAAGAGATTTGTCAGTTTTTCTATAATCGGATAGATTCTTTATATCCCCGTATGTTTGAAAAGTTATGCTGGGTTGTGTTCACCTTGTAGTTTTGTATTGCTTTTCAGAACTAATATATATTTTGAATTCACCATTAACAGGATATGGAATTGAGTACAAACTTCATTACTATAATGTTATTTATACACTCCATAGTGAGTGACATCATAAACACACCCCTTAGCAAGTGCGCATGTGCCGGCGTTTTTTGTGGAGTTTTGATCTTGGGCAGTCACATTGAAAGAAGCAGGAAGTGTTTTATTTTGTTCGGTTTTGAAAGTTTTTTATCGGGCAACTAACTAAGGTTTGAAACTTTCAACATTATAAGTATGAAGTTAAAAGCCCGATAACACTGCATAAAGTTAACAAAAACACCTCCGGAAAAAAGCGGGTATGCCGGTGTTTTTCAAGGACTTTGTTTTGGCAGTGGAAAACTTCCCCTCCTGTAGTTGGTATGAAATTTATAAATGGTCTGTTTGATTTGTTTTTTGTTTTTTTGCATTTTATCATGGATGGATGTTTCATTTAACATTTTAAAATAAACCTCCCTTCTCCCCTCCCCCCTCCTCCCTCCCCCCCCCTTCCTCCTTCCCTTTCCCCCCCTCCTCCCCCTCCCCTCTCCCCCCCCCCTTCGTTCTTTTGAAGTTTTTACCTTTGAAGGATATTTATCGGGGTATTAACTAAGAAATTTTTAATATTATAAGTATGAAATTAAAAGCCCAATGACTTTGTATACGGTTATCAAAACATCTCCGAACAACAGCGGGCATGCCGGCGGTTCTTATGGATTCGGCTTGGTAGTGGAAACCTTCCCTGCCTGTAATTGATATGAAATTTACAAATGGTCCTTTTTGTTTTCCATTTCAGATGGATGATTCAAATACCACCACCCCCCCCCCCCCTTCCCCTCTCTTCCCTCCCTTCCCCCTCCTCCCCTTTCTCCCCCTTCGGTTTGAAAGTTTTAACTAAGCTGGAACTGATGGGAGTAATTCCATGGCGTTCTTAGACATCAGTATTGAATTTATAAATACATTGTATTTTAAGATTTTAACTAAGCCTGTACGGATGGGAGTAGTTCCACATCGTATTTATACAAACATTTTAATTCACAATATAGGCGACGGTGTCGGCGTTTCGTTTTGTTCTTAATTTAACCACGTTGCCACGATGGTATCTTCGTTGATAGCATAGATTGTTATAGGGTTTTTGTTTGACTTGAAATTTTAATTAAGATGTAAGATAACCCCGATTATGGGTTATATAGATTTAATTTTAAATTTTGTGTCATTACTTTTAAGTTAAGGATATTTTTTCTGGAATGGGTATTTATAAGTATTTATTAAAAATTATTTTATTATATTTATTTGAGCATATTTATTGGATCATTGAGGGTGGTATGGCCATGGGTAATGAAAAGAGAGGTGCCACTTTGTTTTTGTTTTTATTTGTGCATCAAGGCATATATATGTTTTTATGTTTTTTTAGTGCATATGCTGGTTTCTCAATGAATTTCCAATTTGCTGCATAGTGTATAGGAATTGGTTCCTATTTCACACGCGTTGGAAAATAATAAATCAAAGGTACAAATTTATGGATGCTTTGCTTTTTGCACTTGGGAACACACAAAAGATTTTGGTTTCTGGTGTGTACTCCACTGTTACACTTCTTTGTCCTTTTTTATGTGCGCTTTCTTCTGTCATATTTTTAATGCATATTCATTCAAACAATTTTGATCCATACATGTTCTCTTCCTCTCCCTATAAGGTCTAGCATTAGACAATTATTTTCAAGAATTTAAGCAGGTACGTGTCACTTTTAATTTCAATGGTTTTAATTTTAGTTTCCTTTTTAGTTATTTATAATATTTTTATGTTATGTATAATGCATTTATGGTTTTATATAATTTTCTACATATACAACTCTTTTTTATGCTTATATGTTGATTTTTATCTGTCTCTTAATTATTAATGTGTAGGTTATTAATATCATCATAAGATTGATGTATGCTTATTATGGTTTTATTATTTTATTAATATGTATATTTATGTATTTTTAGCTTTCAAGTCCACTCTAAGCCCCTGAAGAAGGCAGCGAAACACGGCCTGTGTCGGGCCAGTGGCATATAGTTTCCTAATAAAAGTGTTGGTTTACCCTTCTGAGTAATCCACGTCTTTGTATTGGTTCTGGTGTCCTTGGAATGCCGGATCACTGCCTTCCTGAAGCAGCAGCAGGCGCTAGTATCCAGCACGTCGTTTCGTCTGCCCAGACCACTGGAGGTTCGATGACGAAGTTAACCCCAGAGGCCGAGCCACTCCTCGAAGTCTTACATACCCGAGTAGATCCTCGGCCACTGTCCCACTCGGTCTCCTGTTCCTTGGGACAGAGATTGTCACCGACAAGCCAGCAAGCGTCGGAGCGGCCTGACCCCTCGGAGCCCGAGGAATGCCACCTGTCTTCCTCGGATGCCGCCTCCTGGGAGTCTGAAGACAAAGTGTCGCTGGAACTCGTCTTAACCAAGATGTTCTATCCGATTCCCCAATATCAGAGCCTTGGAGAAGATCTCCTCTGGAGGACATGGCCTTTTGGGACTTCGTTCGAGATATGTCCAAAGCCTTGTTTTTTCCAATGGAGTCCGAGGAGGATCCTCGAGCAGATGAACTCGAGATCCTCCAGTACGAGGTCCCCCCCTTGGGAAACCCTCACGGTGCCCATTCTGCCTATTCTGGAACACCTTATGCTCTGCATGTGGGAGACACCAGCATTGACGCAGGTGATCAGCAAGCGGCTGGACTCGATGTATCGGGTCCGCTGAAGCCCCGGTTTTCAAAAGTCACAACTGCCGCATAATTCCATGGTCGCGGAATCAGCCATGCGTTGACTAAAAAGTCCGAAGACACACTCCTCAGTGCCACCTGGAAAGGAGGCCCGCAACTTGGATGCCCTCGGCAGAAAATGTTATCAGGGCGTGATGCTGAATGGCCGGATCCAGACCTACCAGCTGTACATGGACATGTTGGTCTCTCCAAGGAGCCATTGCAGCGCTTCAAGGGCCTATCCAGAGCCATCGGTGAATGCTCCAAATTTCTCAAGTGGCCTATGACAGGTTCGAGTCGGCAGCCAGGGTAGCTGCGGCGGGCATTGGTGCATGCCGCCAAGCCTGACTACACTCATCAGACCTCTAACAATGGGTACAAGACAAGTTGGTTGATGTCCCATGCCGTGGGGAGAACCTATTCGTCAAACCCATGACAGAAAAGGCCACGGAACTGGAGACCGAGTTCATGATGAGGACTAGGCTCTCTAAGAAGACCTCGGCCCCTTCCCCAAAGAAGGGCTCGGGGAAAAAGCCCTTCTACCCGAGGAAGTCCACTGCTTACTGAAGTTATCCCCTTTATCAGGCTTCCCCAGCGTCCAAGCAGGGGCAGCAGGCCAAGGGGCAAGGGCATGGTCCGTGTAAACAGAAGGCTCCCAAGCCCCAAGCTTTGACCCTGGCTCAGCCCGGGAGAAACTTTTGACTCCTGCAGCATGGCCCCTCTTCCAAGCGAGGCTGGGCAGCCCACAGGAGGTCGGCTCACCCTGTACGCCCACAGGTGGGGAGCTATCACCACCGATGAATGGACATTGCAGGTGGTCAAGGAGGGTTACCTCCTCCGCCTAGCCGAAGTACCTCCACATTATTTCCCTTTAGAGCCTTTTCACCTGCCCCTTCACCGGGACCTTCTGTTGAAGGAGTTGGCAGGCCTTCTCGAGGATCGAGCAGTGGAACCAGTGCCCCACCATCTCAAGGGCAAGAGGTTCTACTCCAGGTATTTTTTCATGCCAGGGAGCCTAAGGCCCATCCTCGACCTGCGCAACCTCAACAAATTTCTGGTGCGGGAGAAGTTCAAAATGCTCTCCCTTGGAACATTGCTGCCTTACCTCCGCCAGAGAGACTGGCTATGCTCTTTAGACCTAAAGGATGCTTATATTCACATCCTAATCCACCCAAACCACAGGCAATACCTATGCTTTGTGGTGGGGGGGGGCCATCATTTTCAATACAGGGTGCTGCCCTTCGGCCTTGCCTCAGCCCCCAGGGTATTCACGAAGTGCCTAGTGGTGGTCGCTGCCTTTCTCAGGGGGATCTTTGTCTTCCCCTATCTCAATGACTGGTTCATCAGGGCCACCACGGCCCCCAAGGTGCAGTAGGCCATGGCACGCACTATCTAGGTCCTTCAACACTTGGGCTTTGTTATCAATTATTCCAAGTCAAGCCTGTGCCCATCTCAAGAGCTGGAATTTATCGGGGCAAGGATCAGTACCCTTCCGGCGAAAGCTTTCCTATCTGCAGACAGGGTCAGCAGGCTCATGGCACTGGCCAGAAACGTACAGCACCATCCCTTGGTGCCAGCAAGACACCTGTTGTGCCTCCTCGGGCACATGGCCTCCACGATCCATGTCACGCCAGATGCCCGCCAGTGGTCCCAGGCAATGGGGCATCTCCAGGACAGAGTCAGAGTCACCAGGCGACTGGCGCAGTCTCTGAACTGGTGCAGTCACCCCACCACTTGCAAGTGGGGATGCCTTTTCAGGCTCCTCATCACTCGAGGGTCCTCACTACAGATGCCTCCCTGCTGGGCTGGGGAGCCCACTGCCAGGGGTACTGCATCCAGGGCATCTGGTCCCCAGACGAGAGTGCCCAACAGATCAACCTGTTGGAACTGCGTGCGATTTGCCTTGCTCTAAAGGCATTCCAGCGTCCCCTGAGCCACAGATCCATCCTAGTCCAGATGGACAACCAGGTTGCCATGTTTTACGTGAACAAACAAGGGGGCACGTGGTCCCGCATCCTCTGCCGGGAGGCCCTGGACTTGTGCTCATTCGCAGCCTGACAGGGCATTTTCCTCAGGGCAGTGTACCTGCCGGGCCAGGATAATTGGCTGGCCAACAGAAGACTGCTCCAGCCGCACGTGTGGCAGCTGAACCCAATGGTGGCCTGCGGGCTCTTCCAGATCTGGGGGGAGCCGAGGATGGACCTGTTTGCCAGCCCAGACAACCACCAGTTGCCCCGCTTCTTTTCCCGGCAACCACATCTTGCCTGGGTGGCTGCCAATGCCTTTCTAATTTCTTGGTCGGTGGGTCTTCTGTATGCATTTCCCCCAACACCTCTGATCGCCAAGACTCTGTTCAAGATTCTTTGCGACAGAGCTTCAGTCATTCTGATAGCCCCATGGTGGCCTCGGCAACCGTGATTCCCACTCCTTCTGAGGTTAGCGGTGGAGACCCCCATCCCCCTGGGGATAGACCCACGGCTCTCTCCTGCACCCCAACCCCAGCTCCCTTTCGCTGATAACATGGCTGCTGAGAGGGTCTCACTAGCTCCGCTCCTACTTCCGAGGAAAGTGAAGGATGTTCTGCTAGCTTCGCGCAGAACGTCTACCAGACGGGCTTATGCCTTTAAGTGGCACAGGTTTGTGCTCTGGTGTGCGGCACGGGGGGGGCGACCCCTTTTCCTACCCGGCGGTTATGGTGTTGCAATACCTCCTTCACCTCTCCAACCTGGGGCTGAAGTCCAACTCCGTCAGGGGTACATCTCAGTGCCCTTACGGCGAACCACCATCCGGTGATGGGAAGCCCCTCTCAGCTCACCCAACGGTTTCCCAGTTCCTTAAGGGGCCTACTCCTGTCTAATCCCCTGGTCCGCCCTCTGTCAACCGAATGGGATCTCATTGTAATCTTGGGGCGGCTCACCCTACCGCCTTTCGAACAGATGGCTACGTGTCATCTCCAGGAACAAGCAGGAATGTAGTCTTCACATATGGGTATCGTCGGTACCGACGGAGCCTGCGCAGGAACGCTCCTCAGCATCCAATAGGAACGCTTTTGGGAGCATCCCTCAGCACATGCGCGCTGACTTCCCACCTTTCCAACTGTCCCTCTTCAGTTTTTCGTTTTCTGTGGAGCTGACAGGACACATACCCTGTCACCGCAGAAAATTTCTTCTTTAAACTTGTTTTCTTGTGGTCACGTCTGCCTCCGCTCAACACCTACCGGTACCACCGGTTCTCTTTTCTTCTTTTAAAAAAAAAATTATATATATACTTTCTAAACTGCTTCTCTTCAGAAACTTTTTCTTTTTGGTGCTAGGCGCCATTTTGGGCATTAGGCCCCATTTTCCTGAAAAATGGAAAAACCAGCTAGTGGTTTTAAAAAATGTATGAAGTGTGGCGGTACCATTTCCGTCACTGACACCCATGACTGGTGTCTCAAATGTTTAGGCCCTGACCATTCTCCATCGGAGTGTCTCTCTTGTATGGGGATGACTAAAAGAGGAAGACAGAACCGGGCTACAAAGCTCGATACCCTCTTTTCTTCAGATGCGATGTCCATTGTGTGAACGTCTTCCAGAGCCTCGTCTTCCTCCCATGGATCTCAGGTAACTAAACATAAGAGCCGGTCCTCAAAGGGTAGATCTCCTTCCAAGCATCAAGAAGCCATTGGCATTGCCCTTGAGGAAACTACACCGGCAAAACAGCCCCAGCGGGAGGCTTTGGCCTCCAAAGCATCAACGGGGCTCCAGGATGTTCTCGAGGCCTTGACCTCGGCAGAACTACTGGTGCCATGCTCAGGGGTTCCGGCCGCTTCTACCGGTACCGACACCCAGGCATCGGCAGCGTCAATAGACCAGAGCTTCCTTGCTATCGAACGCAGTCTTGCAGCTCTCCTTACAGCTGCGATACCATTGACACCACTACTGACGGTTCAACGAGTACCGACACCGATACCGATGCCGGTACCAGCACCAACGGTACCGGCCCCGGTGGGAATTCTTCCCATGCTGACTTTTTCTGGCATCGACAGATTGGTACCAGACCAACTCGGTACCGACTTTGATCAATACCGATACCGTGCTTTGCATGAACATCAGGATCAGAGAAACTTCGAATCCTCCCATTCCGATGACTCTGATAATTCTGCCGGTACCAGAGTGCTTCTCCCAGAAGACTCCTCTTCCCCTCAACGCAGAATGTCTCATCCGGAGGACATATCTTTTCAGGATTTTATTCGTGATGTGGCCGGAGGCCTTTCAATCACGGTAGCTCCTGAAAAAAAGAACCTAGAGCAAAGGAATTGGAAATTCTCCAATACCCTAAGGCTCCCAAAGAGGCAGCCACTCTGCCCATTCATGAAATTCTTCATGATTTGAGGTTCAGAATGTGGGAAACACCTTTGACCACATCTACTCATTCTAGGAGACTCGATACCATGTATCGAGTTCCACCATGTCCTGGCTTTCAAAAGACTCAGCTGCCACACCATTCAATGGTAGTGGAGTCAGCCATGCGTAGGATGAAAAGTGCAAAAAGATATGCATCCAATCCTCCAGGTCGTGAATGCAGGACTCTTGACGCCTTTGGGCGTCAAACTTTTCAGGCCTCCATGCTTTCAGTTAGGATCAGCTCATATATTTTATATATGGGAATGTTCCTCAAAGAAGTCACAGGAGATTTGGAGCTTATGAGCCCCCTTCTCCCTGATGACAAATGACAGGACTTCTTTACTCTTGTCAAGCATGCTCAAGACGTTTCCAAGTTTGTAAATCGTGCAGCCTTTGACTGCTTTGAATGCATCAGCAGAACTTCTGCTATTGCCATTGGTGCACGTCAGATTGCCCAGCTTCAGGCATCAGACTTGGAGATTTGGGTACAGGATAAATTAGGAAACATCCCTTGCACAGGAGAAAACCTCTTTGGCAAGAATTGGCAGGAAAAGGCTAATGAGATAGATGCTGACAATATCACTTTAGACAGATTGTCAAAATCTACAGCCACTCCAGCCAAAAACAAACCCTATAAAAAAACCTTTTTCAACAAAAAGAGGACGTTTTATCCGTTCTATACCCAGCAAGGGCAAGGTCAGGGTCAAGTTGCCCAAAGGGGACAACAACATTCCAGACAACAAAAGAAGCCAAAAGGCCCGAGAGCTCAACCAGCTCCATAGGCTCAGCCCCCTCAAGGGCTTTGACTCCTTCCTAGAGAGCTTGATCTTCCTGCCTCTGAAGGGTCCAGAACCCCTAAACATTCCAGGCAGGTTGTGTCATTTTGCCAACAGATGGCACCAAATAACAGCAGAAAATTGGACCCTGTCCATTGTAGGAGAGGGGTACAAGCTTCATTTTCACAGCATGCCCCCTCCTAAAGTCGTAGGACAGTAAAATTCCCAAACCTCTGCAGACAATCTACTGAATCAAGAAGTCTCAACACTCCTTGCCCAAGAAGCAATAGAGGAAGTACCCATTCTCCAACAGGGTACAGGGTTCTACTCCCCCTATTTTCTTATTCCAAAGAAAATAGGGGGACACAGACCCATTCTAGACCTCAGAGAATTGAACAAATATCTGTTCCGAGAAAAGTTCAAAATGATTTCTCTGGGAACTCTTCTGCCATACCTTCAAAGTCAGGATTGGCTTTGCTCTCTAGATCTAAAGGATGCATATACTCACATTCTGATCCATCCAGATCACAGGAAATTCTTACGATTCCTTTTCAAGGGAAAACACTTCCAATACAGGGTTCTTCCTTTTGGTCTGGCTTCGGCACCAAGAGTATTCACGAAATGCATGGCAGTAGTAGCTGCATTCCTGCGAACCCTAGGGATATTCGTCTTCCCTTACTTGGACGACTGGCTCATTCGAGCCCCCACGGTTGCAGAAGCCAGCTCTGCACTATCTCGCACAATGTGAATCCTCCTATACTTGGGATTGGTAATAAACTTCCCAAAATCTCAACTTGTTCCTTCCCAGTCCCTGGAGTTCATAGGAGCTTGTTTAGATACCAGACAGTCAAGGGCTTTCCTCCCACAGCCCCGATGTCTTCGCATAGTGCAACTAGCTTCTCAAGCAGTGGGAAAGTCCTCCCTAACTGCTCAAGGACTGCTACAATTACTGGGACATATGGCATCCACAGTTCATGTAGTTCCCTATGCTCGCCTCCACATGCTTGCAGTCCAGTGGACCCTATCCACACAGTGGACACAGGCCACAGGACGTCTGTCAGACAAGATATCAAACTCTCAACGACTGATCTTGTCCCTACAATGGTGGCAATCACTGGAGAATCTTTTAGTGGCGTCTCCTTTCCAACAACCCCTATTCCAAGCCACCCTAACAACAGATGCATCACAGGTGGGTTGGGGAGCACACCTGCACCATCTCTCTACCCAGGGTACCTGGACTTCACAGGAGGCTTGTCTTCACATAAACCTCCTAGAATTAAGAGCAATCTATCTAGCTCTTCGAGTATTCCATGCCCAGCTCAGCTACAAGACAGTCCTAGTCCAAAAGGACAATCAAGTAGCCATGTTCTATGTGAACAAGCAGGGTGGAACAGACTCTCTGTCATTATGCAACGAAGCTTTACGACTATGGGCCCTCGCCAGAGACCATCAAATTCACCGTCTCGTGGTATATCTTCCAGGCATTCAAAACCTTTGGGCAGACAAACTCAGCCGAATACTGCTTCCTTATGAATGGTCTCTCCACCTAGACCAGGTGACAAAGATATTTCAGATCTGGGGGACTCCAGACATAGACCTCTTTGCAAGTCCACTGAATGCCAAACTTCCCCGGTTCTGTTCCAGGATTCCGACTCACAATTGCCAGGAAAGGGACGCCTTCCTCCTTCACTGGGGTCAGGATTTCCTCTATGCCTTCCCACCCATTCCCCTCATCCCCAAAACACTCTTCAAGCTTCAGAGAGACAGAGGTCGTATGATCTTCATAGCGCCACGGTGACCACGACAAATGTGGTATCCCCTGCTCCTACATCTCTCTCAAGCTGCACCTCTGCAGTTAGGGTGTACTCCAGACCTTCTCTCCCAAGAGAACGGGATGCTATGGCACCTGAAACCCCAGTCCCTGCATCTCAGGGCCTGGTTGCTGAAAGCCTAGACCTGCAGGATCTTAACCTTTCCCAACAGGTAAAGAATATCCTTCAAGCTTCTAGAAAACCTTCCACAAGACGTTCTTATGCCTTTAAGTGGAAACGTTTTACCTATATGGTGTTCTCAAAGGGGCTTAAACCCCCTTGTGATACCTTTGGAATCAGTACTAGAGTACCTACTTCATTTATCAAGTTCTGGTGTAAAGACCAATTCAGTAAGAGTCCATCTTAGTGCAATTGCAGCTTCCTATAAGCCTCTAAATGGACAGCCAATTTCCTATCATCCACTCATAGCGAGATTCACGAGAGGTCTTCTATTAACAAAGCCTCCCATCAGGCCACCACCGGTGGCATGGGATTTAAATCTAGTTCTCGGACAGCTCATGAAACCGCCCTTTGAACCTTTAGCCACTACAACCCTAAAGTTTTTATCCTGGAAGGTCATCTTCCTGATTGCAATTACCTCCGCACGTCGCATTAGTGAATTGCAAGCTTTAGTGGCTGATCCTCCTTATACAAGGTTTCACCATGATAAGGTTGTTCTCAGAACTCATCCACATTTTATGCCAAAGGTGGTTTCGCCTTTTCATTTAAATCAATCGATTTACCTTCCTGTATTCTTTCCGAGGCCTCATGCCTCTAATGCAGAAAAGAACCTTCATACTCTGGACGGTAAACGAGCCTTGGCTTTTTACTTACAAAGAACACAGCAACATAGAAAGTCTTCTCAACTTTTTATTGCTTTTGATTCTAGTCATTTGGGACTTCCAGTCTCCAAAAGAACTCTATCTAAATGACCAAGCGTATGCTGTCTATATGGGTGGTGGACTGTATTGCCCGAGCCTATTAGGAAGCACAGCTTCCTTTGGAGGGCCGTGTCACGGCTCACAAGGTCAGGGTCATGGCAACCTCAGTGGCTCATCTGTGCTCCGTTCCTCTGGCAGACATCTACTGGGCCGCCACCTGGTCTTTGGTTCATACCTTTGCAGCTCATTACTGCCTGGATAGGGAGTCCCGACGGGACAGTGCCTTTGGCCAGGCTGTATTCTGTAACCTTTTTGAGGTCTAGGCAACTCCTACCCTCCGACCCTTCTGTGTTCAGGCTTACGGAATGCTAATTCCTTGACAGCTGAGAGTTTCCATTGCAGCTGCTCGCGGCTCTCGATGAGGGAGCCTTTTTGGCTATGGGTTCATGGTAGCCTGGAGCTGGGGAGTCCCATATGTGAGGACTGACTTCTTGCTTGTTCCTGGAGAAAGCGTATTTACTCACCTGTAACAGGTGTTCTCCGAGGACAGCAGGAATCAGTCCTCACAACCCTCCCTCCTCCCTTTGGAGTTGCAGTCCTCCTGTATTTAGTGTTTTGTTCTTTTTTTGCTGTCTTTAGCTGTGTCATGTGACTGAGCAAGATGGCTCCTTTGGGTGAGAAGCAGACCATGCATGCATGGTAGCAACTCCCAAATGCTTTCTTCGAAAGCTGGGGATTTGCTCTGCGCGGGCTCCGTCGGCGCCGACGTCACCCATATGTGAGGCCTGATTCCTGCTATCCCCGGAGAACACCTGTTACAGGTGAGTAACTACGCTATCATGACATAATTTCTTCTGCCAGTGTAATTTCTAATGAGCAGTTAAGGTTAAAATAAGCATTTTCCTGATGCCTATTCGTGCCTGGAGAAAGTCTAAATATGAACCTGCTGCAAATATCCCTGACATTTCTGATGTTGAATGGTGACATCTAAGTCCATTGCACCTCCCCAGGCACACCTTTGCCAAACTCCCTGCCTACTTGGACGTCCTCACACTGGTGATGTCTTTAAAAGCCATTTATATAATGGCTCTAGAATCATCTCCATGATTTGGATGTGCATGTGAACATCTTCAGATGTCCAAATCATGACTAAGACTTTTAAAATGACCCCTTAGTGTCTTATGTGGATTGCAAGTCTCCAGATTTGCCACTGTTAAATTGTCTATTCTTAGTTGTACAGTAGCTCAGGTCAAATTATTTTGCTTTTAATGTAGCAAAAACACAGGCCATGTGGGTCACAGGTTGAGATGTAATGACAGATTGTTCCTCCCTAATATTAGATAAAATTATACCAATGTCTGATGCGCTCAATTTTGAGTTGTCACATGGGGTTCACAGTTATCATTAAAAACCAGATATCTTTGACAGTTAAGGACTATTTTTATAATATACATCATATTTGTGAGATCAGACCATACTTAGGAAAAGATGCCTTACACACACTTATTCATGTATTAGTTATTAGTTTGAAAAGCTTACAACTAGATTAGAACAAAGCAGTGAAGCTGCTGTGTCATGCTAGGAGAAATGACCATATCACCCCTATTTTGAAGGAATTACACTGGCTACCAATTCAATATAGAATGACATTAAAGATAATTACTCTTGCAAACAACCTTGAATGCAGGTTTACCTGTTTACCTTTATGACAATTGAATTCCTTGTGTCCCTAGTATAGGATATTGTAATCACAGGGTTATCATCTCTTAACTATTCCATACTCCTCTTGGGTGCTATGGAATCCACTAGAACCTCGGCCTTTTATTGTTTTCACTCCACTATTGTGGAACTTAATTGCTTTTTATTAATGATCAGAGCTCTTTTCACCTAAATTTAAAAATTAAGATTAGAAAAATATTATTTTGTTCAAGTGTTTGAGGACTGACTGGCTGAGAGTATAGCCAACTTCAAGTGTAGCAGATAAGCTTTTTTGGTTTTGTTTCTATTTCTATGTTGTATGTTTTATATTTTAACTTTTATATTTTTATTTTGATTGTAAACTGCTGTGATGTCTGCAAATAGTGATGTATAACGTCTTGTAATATAACTTTAGCATAGACATCTATTGAATAGCACTAATTGACAAAAGCAATCTAAACAATAAATAGTTGTTGTTCCTTGTCTATTTAGATACAGTACAAAGGGGTAAAGTTACAGTATGTCCCTAATAGCACAGTTATGTATGTAATTGTAAATATACACAAAACAACCAGATTTTCAAACACAGAGGGGTTGTTGTTACGTACCGTTGAGTTGATGTCGACTCATGGTGACCCTGTAGATAGTTGTCCTAAACTTGTTTGTTCTTAAAGTGAAGACTACCAGAAACATCTGCTTATCAAGATCAAGAATCATAGGGTCATGTTTACTAATCCCATGCTAGTAACTTGGGTTTGGGTTGCATTACTAGCTGGGCACTGCACTAGATGCAGGGGGGTGGGGCAATCATCTTCCTGAATTTAGTGCATCTCACTGCATTAACATCACAGGGAGCAACTACTGCCACCCATTGTGCCTGGTAGTAGTTGTCCCCTGCCAAGCGCTAGCAGTATAGGCTTTCAAGATCCGCCACGGCGATGCTAGTGCAGGAACGTCCACACCCCACCAGATGCAAACTGCCTAGGCAACACAGGTTGTTTAGTACAGGACCACACGCTACGTTTTAGCGCAGCACCAAAAACGCATACTAACCCCACACAACCTGGGTAGCGTGCTTTAGTAAACATACT
Organism: Ichthyophis bannanicus; assembly: GCA_033557465.1. Lineage (NCBI taxonomy): Eukaryota > Metazoa > Chordata > Amphibia > Gymnophiona > Ichthyophiidae > Ichthyophis > Ichthyophis bannanicus. Next base: position 1,577,358,777 of record CM066032.1, read on the forward strand.
CCCATGCACTGTTCCCTCTAAGCTGTGCGTGTGTGCGCGCGCACACACCTCGCCGAGCGAGCACACATACTTTACAACAGAGCGCACAAGAATTTTGGTTCTGATTCTGATAGAAAACAACACAGACGTCTTAAAATTTAAAAGTTGTTGTGTATTTATGGTTTTCACAAGTTCTACAATATTTTCTAGTGCAATCAATGTGGTGTACATACTGTATTCTGACGTGTAGTCAAATTTTAAAGTATATAACTCCGAGTGTCATTATGTGGCGCACAAAAATTTAACCTTCCTTCAAAAGCTGCACAGCTGATATTTTATGCGCACACAGCCTACAGAAAATTAGAGGGAACATTGCTCCCATGTCTTTAAAATGGGCCTGTACCTTAATGTGAAGAAGACAAAGATCCTGACAAATGGCAAAAGCAATAATTTAATCCCTGATGAAGAAGAAATACAAATAGTAGACAACTTCAGCCTGCTTCGATCCATAATCAATAATAAAATGACAAGCAGTCAAGAAATCCGACAACTCATTGCTGTTGGCAGAACAGCAATGAAGGATTTAGACAAGATTTTCAAGTGCAGAAATGTTTCTCTTCGTACAAAAATTTGACTTGTCCAAACCATGGTATTTTCAATAACATAATTTGGATGCAAAAGTTGGACAGTGAAAAAAACAAGACATGAAGAAAGCTGATGCTTTCAAATTGTGGTGCTGGCGAAGAATACTGCTTATACCATGAACTGCCCAGAAAACAAATCAATCAGTACTTGAAGGAAATCAATCAGACATAGGATAACTGCATAATTTAGGTTCGAATCTCCAGTTATGTGGCTAAATATTCATGAAATCAAGTTGTATGTTTAAATGTCCTGTTGATTTCACACATCCTGTATTGCAGAAGTAAGTCGGTATATAATTCATAATGACCTTGAACCTATCTTTTATATGGACAAACTTATGTGCATTATGAGTATGCATGGCCGGCACTACCATTAGGTGAACTAGGTGGTTGCCTAGAGCACCAGCCCTCCAGGGGCACCCATTGCTGCCACTGTTGCCCCTCTCTGGGATGAGCAACAGTGGTAATGTGCACTTACCTATAAACCTCTGCACCATGGGGCTATTTGCTTCCCACCCCCACGACACCCAATACCAACTATCTGCCACAAACAGAAAGTCTTCAATATGAAACAATGAACAATCCTATAATTAAAGGGCACCCGACCTATTGAATGCTAGTATAGTCCAATCGGACCCTGCAAGAACTTACAAATATTTTTTGTTGGATCTTTTGCTATGAGGAAAAACTCTCAAGACACACATAGGATAAAAAGAGCAAAATGGACCTATTTTAAAAATTTTCACGCAAAAAAAATAGTGCACCCTTCTTCAAAATACAAAATATAATCACTTATCTGCAGTCTTTGCAAGTAGAGAGTCCCAACACAAGGAGTTTATGATATGCAATGATCCTCTTTATCATTCATACACAATGTTCTCCAGGTGATCAATGCAGCACTGTGTTTTAAAGCAATCAACTCTGTATGGTCAATCTTTGTGCCTTTGTCACATATGTTCGTCCTCTAGTGATTTTCATTACCAAGCTTTGGGATTGAGTGCCTGTCTTAAAGCTAGGGGGTACCCTTGTGATATCATAAAAGAACTGTGCATATGCATTGTGAATGACTGTTCCTGCCTCTGCAACCTGTGACTTTTGACAAAGTGTTAGCGTACTACCTTTTTCTAATCGTGCTATTTAAGTGGCAACTATTCTATGGAAACATTGGCATGTAATACAGATGCATGAACGTTTCTGTAGGGATTTGATGATTTCCTATACTAGAGGCAAGGACATACTGGATTACGTTGTGCATGCAACATTTCCTCCTTCTGCCCAACCTTGTGCTAGTTTGGGGCATTTTACATGTTGGGGGGTGCCAGTTTTTCTCCCAAGCCATTTTTGGTGACACTTGGTTTGATGTTCTGACTGCACATATGTATAGGACGAAAGCTCACACTGCACCTCCGATCATGGTGGGTGTACATGTTGGTATGCCCGTGTGATTTAAAATACATTAGGTGCACCACTAGACCCATCAAGAATCATTTGGCTGAACATCATTCCCGATTTCAGAATAGGACTGTCACAGCGCCAGTAGTGCAGCATTGTCTGGATCAGGGTCATTCTTTTGCCCTATTGAAATGGCAAGTGATTGATTGGATATCTGCACATTGGTGGGGGTGAACAGTGCTCTATTTTTCAGTTGCAAACAGTAGCTCCAGGGTGCCTGAATTTGGAGATCAAGTGGTACTATTTAATTTGAAGGTCCTGTGACTGACACTATAATTCGGAAGTAGATTATACTTTGGTTGCTGGGTTACAGGTCATGGAATGGTTGAAAAGCATTATGGATAGATGCCGTGAAGGAGGAAGAACTCCATAGTTGGATCAGTGTGCACAATAGTTTGAAGGTAGTATCTTCTAAGTTGCGATTCGGAGAGATCCTTATGGTTTATAGTTGGATCCTGATGCAGAACCATAGAAGAGTGGATTGATACGAAATGTGGTGCTGTCGATCATCTGGAGAAACATCGTGTATGATTGATAAAGAGGATCATTGCATATCATGAACTCCTTGTGTTGGGATTCTCTACTTGCATATACTGCAGATAAGTGATTATATTTTGTATTTTGAAGAAGGGTGCACTAATTTTTTAGATGATTGTTATTGTGATTGTATTTTTTTATGTATTTGATTACTTTGTAAACTACCTTGGGTTGAATTTAAGGAAGAGGATATAGAAACACAGTATAACATAACTTAACATAAATACATGAAGTGTTTGTAAATGGCCCCCTTAGTGAGAAGAGGTAGTGTTTGATTTAAATATGGGATTTTGTGGAAATAAATCAGTAAACATTTTTCTGCCAGTAAAGCATGTTTTGCAGGTAGAAAATAGCTATTATAAAATTGTGTTGGTGTATGCACATGTAAAAATAGGTATAGTTTGATGCAATGTATGCATGGGGATTCCTGAACAGAATCTGAGTGCACATGTATTGCAGTGTCATACTTTAAAGAGTTCACCTATATATTTGTACCTGCCTTGGAACGGATGTAAATTTATGGAAGAATTATTTCTGCACTACTGGGAATAGTTCTGGAGCTTATTATATAAAGACAGAAAGACACCTATGTTACCTTTTATTTTTGTCAAATTTTTATAGAGGTACAAAAAGAAGAAGAAATGTCTTCTTCCCATATTTTATTGTATTGGCTATTTTTCAGATATTTATTTATTTAACATTTCTTATATACCGCCTTTCATGATATCAAGGCGGTTTACATTGAACAAACTGAAATTACATTGAATAGGGCATTATAACTTGGAGATAACTATTTTACAGGGAACATGGGCAATGGAGAGTTAAGTGGCTTGCCCAAGACCACAAGGAGATATGTTAGTGAGAGGAGGAAAGGCAAAAGTGGTACTCTCAGATTGAAGGGTGCAGGGGAGGAATATGTAGAAACTGATGAGGATAAAGCAGACTTGCTTACAAATATTTCTGTTCTGTGTTCACAGATGAAATACCAAGAGCAGGACCTCAGAAAACACCCACAAATAGGAACAGAAGTGATGGGGATCTGAAACGATTTTCAGAAGACTGTGTTTGTGAGGAACTAGCTAAACTACAAGTAGCCAAAAGCCATGGTTCGGGATGGGATACATCCAAGAATACTGAGGGAACTTGGGACATTCTAGTGGCTCCATTGTCTGACCTTTTCAGTGCCTCTTTGGAGTCAGGAGTGGTGCCAGAGAGCTCGAGAAAGGCACATGTCGCTTTACACAAAAATGGACATAAGGATGACATTGAGAACTATAGGCTGGTTAGTCTGACCTCTGTGGTTAGTAAATTATTGAAAAGGCTACTAAAAGAGAGAATAGTGAGGTTTCTGGAGTCCAATGGATTACAGGATCCGAGGCAGCATGGTTTTACTAGAGACAGGTCTTGTCAGACAAATCTGATTGATTTCTTTACTGGGTGACCAGGGAGTTGGACCGAGGGAGAGCCCTAGATGTGGTATATTTAGATTTCAGTAAAGCCTTTGACATCGTGGCGCGCAGGCGACTTATAAACAAAACTGAGCACCCTAGGGATGAACCCTAAAGTTACTGATTTGGTTAGAAATTGGTTGAGTGGTAGGCAACAAAAGGTTCGGGTAAATGGAGCTCACTCTGAGGAGAAGGAGGTTACCAGTGGTGTGCCACAGGAATCTGTCCTTGGTCCATTTCTTTTTAACATCATTAACGTCATTTTAAAATATTCAAGGTGTGGTCTCACCATGGAACGATATAGAGGCATTATAATATCTTTTGTTTTATTTTCCATTCCTTTCCTTATGATACCTAGCATTCTATTTGCTCTCTTGGCCACCGCTGCATACTGGGCCGGGCTTTTAACATGTTATCCACAATGACGCCTAAATCTTTTTACTGGGTGGTGGTTCCTAATGTGGAACCTTGCATCGTGTAACCATAGTTTGGGTTGTTCTTCCTTAGGTACATAACTTTGCACTTGTCCACATTAAATTTCATCTGCCATTTTGATGCCCAGTCTTCCAATTTATCAAGATCCTCTTGCAATTTTCCACAATCCTCTTGGGTTTTAACAACTTTAAATAGTTTTGTGTCATCTGCAAATTTGATAACCTTACTCGTTATTCCACTTTCCAGGTCATTTATGAATATGTCAAAAAGCAGCGGACCCAGCACAGATCCCTGAGGTACACCACTATTCACCTTTCTCCATTGGGAAAATTGGCCATTTAGCCCAACCTTCTGCTTTCTATCTTTTAACCAGTTCTTGATCCACAGAAGTACACTGCCTCCTATCCCATGACACTTTAGTTTTGCCAAAAGTCTCTGATGAGGGACCTTGTCAAAGGCTTTCTGAAAGTCCAGATACACTATATCAACTGACTCACCTTTGTCCACCTGTTTATTCACACTTTCAAAAAAACATAACAGATTAGTAAGACAAGATCTTCCTTGTCTAAAGCCATGTTTGTTGTCTCCCATTAGGCCATGACTATCTACATGCTGAGTAATTTTATTCTTTATAATGGTTTCTACCATTTTTCCCGGTACTGACGTCAGGCTCACCAGTCTGTAGTTTCCCGGATCACCGCTGGAACCCTTTTTAAAAATTGGTGTTACATTGGCGATCCTCCAGTCTTCAGGTATTAGAGATGATTTTAATGATAGTTCACAGATTACTAATAGCAGGTCTGCAATCTCATATTTCAGTTCTTTCAACACCCTTGGATGTATACCATCTGGCCCAGGTGATTTGCTACTCTTCAGTTTATCTAATAGTTGTAATACATCTTCCCAATGTATTGATATGTCCTTCAATTCTTCCGCACCTTTAAATACTACTTCAGTCATGGGTAACATCCCTACATCTTCCTCAGTAAAGACCGAAGCAAAGAATTCATTCAGTCTCTCCGCTATCGCCTTGTCACCTCTTAGTGCCCCTTTAACTCCTCTGTCATCTAATGGACCAACTGACTCTCTCACAGGTTTTTTGCTCCGAATGTACTTGAAAAAATCTTTATGTCGCGTTTTTGCTTCCGCAGCAAGCTTCTTCTCAAATTCTCCGTTTGCCTGCTTTATCAATGCCTTGCATTTGACTTGCCAGTGCTTGTGCTGTTTCCAGGTTTCGTCATTTGGCACTTTTTTCCATTTCCTGAAAGATGCTTTTATGGCAACAACAGCCTCTCTAACCTCACCTTTAAACCATGCTGGCAGTTTTTTGGACTTCCTTCCACTTTTCTTAAAGCGTGGAATACAGCTGGTCTGGGCTTCCAAGATAGTATTTTTCAACAACACCCAAGCTTGATGTAAGTCTTTAACCTTTGCAACTGCTCCTTTTAGTTTTTTCTTAACTATTTTCCTCACTTTATCATAGTCTCCCTTTCGAAAGTTAAAAGGTAGTACTGTGGATTTCCTTACTATCCCTCCTCCACTAATTAAATCAAAGGCGATCATGCTATGATCACGATTGCCAAGTGGCCCCAACACCCATATCTCTTGCACTAGATCTGGTGTTCCACTAAGGACTAGGTCTAATATGGCTTCCCCTCTAGCCTGTTCATGAACCAGCTGCTCCAAGAAGCAGTCATTTATGTCATCTTTGAACGTTATCTCCACAGCATGTCCTGCCGTGACAACTGACCCAGTCGATACCGGGGTAATTGAAATCACCCATTATTATTACTGCGCTGTAGCTTTTGTTAGCGTCCTTGATTTCTTTGAGCATTTCATCATCCATTTGTTCATTCTGGCCAGGCGGTCGATAGTACACCCCCACTGCCATTGCCTTCCCCTTTTTACATGGAATTTCAATCCATAGAGATTCTACAGCAAATTTTGTTTCCTGCAAAACTTTAATCCTTTCTGACTCAATGCTCTCTCTAACATAGAGCGCAACCCCTCCACCAATTTGATCAGCTCTATTATTACGATATAGTTTGTACCCAGGTATCACAGTGTCCCACTGATTGTCCTCCTTCCACCATGTCTCTGATATTCCAATCATATCTAACCTCTCATTTAGTGCTGTATATTCTAACTCTCCCATCTTATTTTTTAGACTTCTAGCATTTGCATACAAGCATTTTAGAGACTGTATTTTATTCATATTAATATGACTGTTGGTAGACATGGGTAATTTGAGATCTTTAAACTCTGTCTGCTCCATACTCGAGGGCATTTGGGCTACTTTACTCTTTTTTGGAACCTCTCTGCTTTTGGTAGTATCCTTCAAGGATACATTCTTCCGAACCATCTGCTCTTGGGTGACTGTTAGCTTTCCCCTATTATCTAGTTTAAAAACTGCTCTATCTCCTTTTTAAAGGTTAATGCCAGCAGCCTGGTTCCATCCCGGCTAAGGTGAAGCCCATCCCTTCGGAAGAGCCCCTTCTTTCCCCAGAATGTTCCCCAGTTCCTAACAAATCCAAAACCTTCATCTCTGCACCATTGTCTCATCCACGCATTGAGACTCCGGAGCTCTGCCTGCCTTTTGGGTCCTGCACATGGAACGGGAAGCATTTCGGAGAACGCTACCCTGGAAGCTCTGGATTTCAACTTCCTACCTAAAAGCAAAAATGGTTCCTTCTTTATTACCACGGTTTAGTACTGGGTAATATATGGGGACATGGTCTGCAGGAGCCACAGCTGTCCCCATATATTACCCAGTACTGTGACCTTCTTCCCCTGAATGCACTGGCTGGATGTACTGCACCAAACCCCACACACGTCTGGCTTACCAGGATGAATGCTGCAACACTTGCCATCCATACCACTCTGGCCAATGCGTACACATCGCTCACATACACTATGACAGGCCACAATCCCACTCGGGGCCCACACACGCACCCTGGCCACATGTAATGCTGAGCCCGCATCCAAGGTCACACGCACAGTGCATACCTAGTGCTGCATATAGTGGGGCCGCCAGTCTCAGCACTATTCCCCCCAACATAAAAGCAAATGTGACACAGCTGCACCAGTGCGAGAGGCCGCCCCTCCCCCCCTGTCAGGTACAGCAAACTGTACGCACATGTGCTGTCCCCAATGTAGGTGTAGGAACAGCAGGTACAGGCATACACCACATTGCTGTTGGCGGGGATGTACTACACAGGTGTAGATATCTGACCTGCGCTAACTCATCCTTGCTGTGTACCCTGTTCTAACACCCAGGTGACATCCAGGCCATGGAGGCATATGAGGAGGGTGATGTGCTGGGGCCAGAGGTTGCCGAGGGGCCAGAGGCTGGCGAGTCCGGGGACGTGGACAGCACTGGCAGGGAGACCCCAGGAAACACTGTGCTGCCTGAGGCAGAGGACAGGGCAGCGGATGCCGACGCACAAGTGGGGGCCAGTGGCAGCAGCACACGGGCTGTGGAGGATGCAGAGTCAGAGGGGAATCACCACACAGTGCATGCGCTGGGGACATCACGCACCCAACACACCAGCATGGATATCATTCTTGCAGAGCTGCGGGCTCATACTGCCTCAACAAAGCACGATGCGGAAGGTGGGTAACAGAATACACAACAAGCCCCCTGGGGGTTGATGTACCATCCACAATGACATTCCATGTGCCCCCTAATATTATGACACCATAGCACATAGTTCTGTATTTGTAGTGGGGGTGTGTGCCATGTGCATTCCCCCCCACCTTGTAGCATGTGCCATCTGGTGTCATCATGCTAATGAGCTCAAATATCCGCCTACTATTCACCACAAAATACCCCATGGAGACGTACAGTGGTATACACCTACCCCAGATCACCTATACAGTTTACCTGTTGGATCCCTCTCCCTGGGTAGTGGTATGTAGCAAAGATAGTCAGGGTACTCAGTACTGTGCGTCAGGTTTAGAGTGAACAGCGCCCTCCAGATATCTGTCTGTGTGCCATGAATCCCCACATTATCCAACCTATCCCATAAGACCAGTGCGCAGATACAGCAGTGATACACTGAAGTGCAACACAGTACCATGTGTTATATCTGTGATCTCCACGACCACCAGCAGGATCATTTCCTGGCCTGTGGATGGATCATGGGACACACAGATGTAAACATGGTACTGCGTTGCTAGGCGTTGTATACATGATTGGTCTGTGGACTGGTCTGTTGGGATACGCCATACATGTGCATGAGCCACAGTGGGGGGGTGCAACACATGTCTCACACATCACCTTGTGTCTGACCCACAGCCACTCGTCAGGTTCTGATGGGCATTCAGGAGGAGATGAGCCAGATGCGTGCCACAGCTTTCAATACTGACCCTCCTCCAGCACGCTTCGACAAAATAAATGATAAAAAACACAGTACAGGTTTCATATTTTGGTGGACTCTTGTTAATAGTTGTGATTTTCAGTTCATTGGACTAGGTTTGTTTGTTTTCACAGCTGAGGTGATGGCAGCGGCGCTACTGCGGATTGCAGATGCTCAAGAGGCCATGGCTGGGCATTCCCAGCAGCCAGCCCCAGCCCCAGAGGCAGCACCAGCGGAACCAGAACAACGGCATTGCTTGGGCCGTGGTCGCCGTGGACGTGGGCGGCCACGCATGTCTTGATTGCGGGGAACAGGTCACTGTGTGCCAATAAAGATGACTAAACCTGATTGTATCTATGTGCCCATTTCCGGTGTTTGCCACTGTACTCCCCTGAGTACCCTATCCCCCATATTGTCAACATGGTCACATGTGCCTCCCCATTTCCCTTAGGGGTGTTGTGTATGCACTACCACCAATCAACGCACAGACCTTATACCATGCCCTGTGTGACATGATCCATGCCATGTGTGCACCCTTCTACCTATGTGTGGGGGTATACCCTACCTCTCCAATTAAGCAGTAATATTTTTATGGTGGTACATGTATGTTTTACGGATCTGTCACTCTCTCACACCCCATATCCTCTCCATTGCTCCACCCACATGTGTGCCATTCCCTCTGACCCACACCAGGGCCTACGTGGCTGTTTAGCTGTAGATGTTTGTGTAAGACACAGGCAGACATAGGTAACTAGCTACAGTCAGTTGTTCACTCTCCCCCTGCGCCTGTAGTGAGCCACTGCTTCCCCTCTGGACCAACATCCACCTGTCTTGGCTTCACCAGCTATCCCCCTGGGCAGCTCCTGGGTACAGCAGTCCATCTTATCCTTCCTGCCTCATACCTGCTGCTGGCTGTCTCCCCTATTCCCCTATGAGTATGGTGCATCAGATAGGCTGCCTACACATGACAGGCAGCAAGCATGTGTCCATAACTGGTGGTACACACAGCAGTGCGGTACATCACAGGGGCACCAGGGGGCACTGACGGCTACACACATGGTCAGACACCACACATGAGTGTAGAGACAGTCCATGTATGTTACCGATGTCTAATACACATACACATAGGGATGAACACACATGTCCCATGCTCACTTCAACAGTCTGTCTATAAGGAAAACGTGACCAGTGTGATATATAACAAAACCTGTGTATTCACATCTATGGCTGATATTTACAGTTAGACCCATGCTATGGCCCGAGTGACACGGCACCACAGGGCACGTGTGTGGCCGCCACTCTGCCCCTCAGACACTCCGGGGCCGCCCATCAGGGGATGGCTGCCGAGATGCACCCCCCATACCAGCTGCATGCTGCATGTGCATCTCGGCAGCCAGCCACTGAATAGCGCCTGCAAGCCACCGCATGGTGTGGTCCTGTGCCCGCTACCATTGCAGCACACCAAGCACTGCCACAGACAGATCCCAGACACACCTGCCACCACATCCGCCCCAGGTGCTCGGAGTCTGAGTGGTGGCATGTGCGTGGGCCCTGCCTGTGGCACGTGGTGATGTCACTGCACCCACAGAGCCAACCTCTCCCCCTCCACCCCCCTGACACCTCCCCCCCAACCTCGCCCTCCCCCCTCCACACTCTCCTCCTCCTGCACATCATCCTCCCTCCCACCCACCGGTGTACCGGAGCAACCCTCACCTTCCCCTCCCTCCCGCCCCACACCACCCTCCACCCACTCCATTTCCGCAGAGTTGTCGACCTCCGGCTCTGCCCCCTCTTCCTCCTCCTTCTCCTCCATTGGCTGGGCTGGAGCTGCGGGCCCTCTTGTGTATGTCCCGGATTTGGATGCCCGTTCCCCAGCAGCAACGGCCTCTGTTGGGGAAGACATTCATTAGGACACCATCATCCCGTTCCCACACCACATAAACATTGTGTGGCCACACACAGGCTATTGGCCCACTGTGACATGCTGTACATCCCTGCAGTGGCTGCAACACTCACCGTCATGTTCCTGTTGTGCCTTCCTTTGTAGGCGTTCCAGGACATCTGGGCAGTGCAGCTACAACTCTCTTCCCTTCTTCCGAAGGTCCTCCACCTGGGGGGGAATGCAATGGGTGGGAACATCAGGGGAGGATATCTCTGGTGGGTGGCCATCGCATATCACACATCACTGCAGGCAGCTGAGTGTTGCTGCTGCTCTTGCCAGTGGGTCCTCTACTACCTGTTGGCAGCGCCACATGCATGTGTGGCTGTGGGTCTGCCCATGTGTGGGGTGCCAGCTACATGTACTGTGTGCTACTCCCCCGGCCCCCTTACCCTGTTCCCACACCCTCCTTGCATGACATGGGTGCACCATGCCATGTGTGTGGTGGTCACGTTGGTCTCTAAAAGTGGGATTTCCAAACTCCCTGTATGCTGCGGCAGACACCTGTGTATTTGGCTCACCCACACACATCAGCGAACACACCCACCGTGGCACCATGAGCCCTCTAAGGAACATGTGCGATGTGTACTGACCTCGCCCGGTGTTTGGGTGGGCCAGGCACATCAGCAGGGGCCACTACCATGACATCAGACCTACAACTCTACCTCTGTGGTCAGGACTTAGGCCTCCTGAGAATATGACAGTTGTGGCCATATGCAACCGGAGCATGCACAGAGCCACCTAGCTGAGCTATAGACCTATGTTATCCGGTCTAGGCCCTCCCAGGGGTCGGGCAGAGCAGTGACACCCCAACAGCTGCAGGTACACTGACACCAGCAGCTTTAACAGACTTCTGTGATCAGGTGTGGTTCTCCTGGTGTTTGGGCTCAGCAGTGCAACAACAGATGCAGGTACCCTGACACCAGGATGTCAAACAGACCACAGCAATCAAGTCTGGCTCTCCTGGGGGTAGGGTGGATGTAAACACATGAACTGTAGCACCTACTGTACCAACAGGATGTATAACTGAACTCTGTAGTCGGGTCTTGGCCTCCTGGGGGTAGGGTGGATTGTAAACACATGAACAGCAGCAAGTACCATTCCAACAGGATGTATAACTGACCTCTGTAATCAGATCAAGGCCTCCTGGGGGTAGGGTGGATTGGAACGCAGAAACAGCAGCAAGTACCGTACCAACAGGATGTATAACTGACCTCTGTAGTCAGGTCTTGGCCTCCTGTGGGTAGGGTGGATATAAACACATGAACAGCAGCAACTTCCATACCTACAGGATTTAAGCCTGACCTCTGTAATCAGATCAAGGCCTCCTGGGGGTAGGGTGGATATAAACACATGAACAGCAGCAACTTCCATACCTACAGGATTTAAGCCTGATCTCTGTAATCAGATCAAGGCCTCCTGGGGGTAGGGTAGATATAAACACATGAACAGCAGCAACTTCCATACCTACAGGATTTAAGCCTGACCTCTGTAATCAGATCAAGGCCTCATGGGGATAAGGCATACTTGCACACAGCAGCATCCACACCTACTTTCAGCACTGCCTGCACTTACCTCATGTGGGTTGTCAGCAATCCGATTAAAGCGCCTAGTGAAGCGGCGCCATGCCCTCCTGACGCGGTGGAGGTCTTGCCACCTGGATGAACCAGGGAGTAACTTGGTCTGCTTTGTGCAGATCAGGTTTGCCAGCACTTTTAAATCATGCCTGGTGAAGGCTGGTTGACTTGAGCGCCTCTCCATATTCACGGAAGTGACTGGGTTGCTGGCGCACGCACGCACATGCGCGATGCCGCTCACGGCGCGCACAGCGCACACGCTGCGCATGCGTGGTGGCGCGTTAATCCTAAGTTCATGCCAGCGCAATGTTAGAATGATTAAAGATGTAGTCCACTGGTTACTGCAATGACTGTGGAGGCAGAGGTCATGGGTTCAATTCCACAGTGGTGTCTGAGGCATTACCCTTTAATTTAAATCAGTGCTGTCTGAGGCATTTCCTTTTTTAATTTAGATTAGTGCTGCCAGCAAAAACACCCACAGTGCCGTAACCTAAGGTGCTGCATAAGGCGCAGTATAAGGCACCCCATAGGGCACATTAGAAAGTGCACTGTTTGCCAAGGCACCTTACAATGTGCCCTATAGAGCGCTTTATAGGGTACATTATATAACACCTCCCTAGCTGGCTACAGAAAGACTGCAGGTCACCACACAAACTGTCTGCTGTGGTTACCAGGATAGGGTAAACCCACCCATACCCATGATGCACTGCACATGCAGATCAGCAGTCTACAGCTGATCACAAGATGGGATATGCACCCCCACAGCACCTCACCCTGGTAGGGGGAACTGACCATGTGTGTTACTGGCACAGAGTAGCTACAGACCGTGACATTGTGTGGGTCCTGTGCTCACCCTGAGGGTGAGGTGGGGCGCCCAGCACCAGGTCCGCAGCACCTGGCTTGGCTGAGATAGGCTATGCTGCAGGTCCCAATCAGTGCCAATGTGTGATATGTAGTCCTTGCAGATACACCTGTGTCCATCTCTTTTTCCCAGTCACGTCTAGCCCTTGTGGACTATGCTGCACCCAGAATAGTGCATATCCTGTCTGGGTGCCATGGTCACATGTTATAGGTGAAGGGGGGGTGTTTGGACCCAAAAGCGGATTATGTAGTGCCCGCCAACCAGCCCTCTGTGGCTCAGGGTGGGGGAACAGGACCTCCCACCAACAGATCCACATTCTACATCTCTGCAATGGTGGCAGTAGAGGGGACCATCAACCCCAGTCCTGCTGGGGAACGGGCACCCTACAGGGCAGTCAAAGCAGATCTGTACACATCAATAAGGCAATGGCAGGCAGACAGCCAGAATGCTGGAACAGCTCAGCTGCCCCCCACCACTATCTGACATTCACCAGCAGAGGGCACAATCAGTCTCCACCTGCTGCACCCTGCAAGGTTTTCCAGCCATACACATACTAACTGCAGACAGTCTGCTAGCTAGGACATAGTGCATGTTCCTGGAGGAACTGTGTGCACCCAAAAATGGGATGTGAGCACACACACCAAACAGGTATGTCAGTGATTGGGCCCCAGAAAAGGATACCTATAAATATCACCAGAGAGGAAAAATGTATAGCACTATGGGGGAACCTAGCCATGCTGTGGTCACTGCTCAGTGATGGTGAGAGTGACCTCCCAGCATGATATGCTGTGGTCACCCTGTCCGTGCAAGTGGTGGTCGGCCACTACAATGTCCCAGCCATTGCCCTATGCCCTGTTCAGATGCACCCTGCCGAGGCCACCCTGTCCGTCCCAGACCCACAGTACCTTGCTCCTCATTATGCACATTAGCAGGCTAACACTGGAAACAGTGCAAGCAGTGTGGGCTCAGAAAGGTGTAGGCAGCGACAACACACTGGATAGACAGACACACACTCCCACACCTATGCCAGCATTGTGCAAATATAGAGGTTTTTGGCAGCCCAGGCCACCACACCAGTCCTGGGCACAGTGCAGGCATGGCTATGGTCCGCAATACTGTTGGGGTCACTCCCCGGGGTGGTAAGCACTGTCAGAAACCAAAACAGAAACACACTCCATAGGTATCAGAAAGGTTGCTATGATGCAGCTCTGTCAACAAATTGTGTTTAACTTAGGATTTGTTATCTGCCATTAATCATAGCAACCTTTTGATATATGCGTAACGTGTTCTCAAGTTAAGGGTGGCATTGCTAAGGTATGCAAGTGGGAATGTATTGGGAGATGCTGCTCTGCGCAGGGCCCAACAGCCTGACTCTCCATGAGGCTTTGGATAGTGGAGCCTGTGGGTGTGGGGTGTTTATGCCCCTGTTGGCTGCTGCTCTAGGGCTGAGTTTCCCTACTCCGGTCCTGGTGGGCCAAACACTGTTCAGGTTTTCATGCTGTCCCTAATGAATATGCATGAGATACTTTTGCATACAATGGGGCATGGCATACAATTGCAGCACAGGCATATTCATTAGGGACAGCATGATACCTGTGATGCAGTGGGTAATATAGAGCCTATGAAAGTTAATGAAAATGAGGAACTTACCTCAGATTTAGCTGTAGAGAGAAACTCAGTGCATGGAGAGACAGCTGAGCAGCAAAGGCTGTCAGCGCAAGAAAAGCCAAAAGCCATTAAAGGTAGTTTTCCCTGTAACAGTTCTGACACAGGAAGAAACAGAAAAGCTCATCAGGAGCACCTGTGTCCTAACTCTCACGTAACATGCAGGGCAGGGAAGCATATAAGTTCCTGGTTAGAACCAGGAAGAGGAGGTGAAGGGAGAAGGAGGAGTAGTGCTGGTAAGAAGGAAGAACCAGGAAGTGAATGCAGAAGCAGAGCTCGAGAGAAAAGGGTTGGAGCAAGCAGTGCTGGAAAAGGCAATGCTCAAGGAAGCAGACCTGGTGAGAAACCAGGAGGGGCCAGCAGCTCAGTCTGAGCAACCAATGATTGCAGGTCAGCCCAGAGGAAGTTTACCAGCTGAAGGGAACTTCAAGCGTGGCTGCAAAGCAAGAAACAGCTGGGAAGGTGACCAGGAGTTTGTTAGCTCTGAGCCTGACTGGAAATCCAGGGAGAGAGTCTTCTACAACCCAGGAGCAAAAGCTAGAACCAAGGTAAAAAGATGGGAGCCTTGTTCTTTTAAAGAAAGGTTTAAAAGTTCTGCATGTTTTAAAGGGCGTGGCCCTGAGTACAACGTTATAGCTGAAAGATATCCAAAGCTTTCATTTGGTGAGGAAAACCAGCAAGGAGCCTTTCTCATACCAGGCAGATATAACCCTGGGCTTAGAGAACCCTTGGCAGGAAGGGATATTGGTGTATCACAAGAGGCTGTGCCAGAATTCAGCACATGTGAAGAATGTGACTCAGAGAGTTTGGGGAGTGAAGCTGAAGGGATGATATGGGAAAATAATAGCCATACTTCAGACCCCATTCCAATGGACTGTGCCATATGTTTTTCGGATGACCTCACTTCTTTGTGTTAACTTTTGAGGAGAATAACTTTGTGACAATAACAAAAGAAAAGAAGATATTTTCTGTTGCCATTTTTGTTCAATGCTGTGTTTTGTGTTGCATTCCTGAGAATGACCGTTCGGGAAGGGGAATAAAACCCTAATTATTTACTTTATCACTTGACCAAAAGACTCTGTTTTAATACAAAGAGCAGAGCAAAACTTCAATAACCCTAGGCAGCCGCCTAAATAGGGTTAAAAAGGGCTCTATCATACGAGCCCCATCACACACCTGAATGGTGTTTGGCCCTCCAGGACTGCATTTGGGAAACTCTGCTCTAGGAATTGCACATGTTTATGGTGTCTGTGCCCTGTAGGGTAAAATATAGGCATTTATGGATTGTTTATATAATCTGCAATAACAGTTCCGTCTTTCTTACCACGGTTTAGTACTGGGTAAAATATGGGGATATGGTTTGCAAGAGCCACAGCTGGGGCTTGAACCTGTGACCTTCTGACCCTAAACACACTGACTGTGTGTACTGCACCAAACTGTTGTCACAGAGGCAGATTATTCCCTGGGGCTACCATTAGTGTTCATTGGACAGACCTTGTCTGTTGCATCACACGGCACCCACGTAAACAGGGCCTGGCCTTGGTCTGCTGTGGGCAGATGCCACTGCCCCCTCCACCACCAGCACCCCTCCGCCACCATGCTGACATGCCCTTATACCAGTGGTGCTGGTGGTGTGCAGTCCCAGGCCATCCAGTGTGCTAGTAGGCAGCTGCCTATGGTGAGGGTTCTTGTGTAGGGGTGCCTACATGCACATGCGCGCTTCCCCCCGGCAATGCCTGCCAATGTTCTGTGCCCTTGGGGGTACCTGCTGGGTAATATCCCCTGTGACACTGTGGGACACACACTCGTGCCCATGTTGGACCCTCATCAGTTGCTGTCTTGCTGCTTTACAGTTTCGGCATTCCTATGTGCCACCTAGGCATCTGCCTAGTCCGCACTGTGCCCCAGCTGGACCACAGCATAACAAACCTGCCCATTATAAAGGAGAAAACCCTGCTCACCGCTATTTCACTGTGGGATCATTCACTTTGTAGGGGGACAGAGCATAGCCCCTTCCAAACATGATATCTTCCTTTTAACGCTTTATCAGTAGTGTTGCTTTATGTTTATCATTAGTAGCACTATTGGCCAGCTTGGTAATGGGGATTTGAAATGTGGTTCTGGTCATTTTAATATGTTTATTTGCCTTTTTGGTTCGTGCACATGTATCACTACTATCACTTTTCTGGGTTTCCCTGGCTTTGCTGTACATTGCTGACTGAAATGGTTTCTCTCTCCTGCAAATGTGCCTCTAGCGCGAGGTTTTCACTGGCGCTAATTTTCAGAGGTTCATTTCACGGCGTTACTGTGCATGGGGCCTCTCCCCGCCCACTCTCCGCCCATTGACCCCTCATCTTCGCCCCTGGGGAGCCTTCCTCCACCTTCTGCGCACCTTAACGCCGCCGCAGACATTATCGCGCGATACGTGATGTTCTCGCACGGTAAAGCGCCATTATCGCGCGATAACATCGCAGCTGCGACGTTAGCACTGTTTAGTAAACATACCCCTTAGAGTGGAGGAGTAGCCTAATGGTTAGAGCAGCAGGCTGAGAACCAAGGAAGCCAGGGTTCAAATGTACAAAATTAGATTGCAAGCCCTCCAAAGACAGGAAAGCACCTACTGTACCTGAATGTAACTCACTCTGAGCTACTCCAGAAAAAAAAGGCATGAGCTAAATCCAAAATTCCTTCCCTTCCCTTTTTCCTCTGGCACATGTTGAAATGAATGACAATAAATTTCAGTTGAAATAGGTTCACTTTGTTTGTTTGTTTGATAACTTGGTAATGTGATTTTGATTTGCTTTCAGTAAAATGGCAGGTCAGGAGGCATCAGACTCCTGTATGATATAGTTAAGCAGCATCCAAACATATTCCGAATTCTAGGAGAATGTTTGTGTTTTGATGAATTGCACTGGGAAGCCGATATTGACAACTGAACTTAAAGCCAAGGAAGTATCTGCCTTTTCACTAAGCAAATATAAATGTAACAGGGATCTTAGCGATATTCATTTGCAAAATTTTGGATTGTATGACTCGATAGAGTACAGTAAATATCTCTTGTAATAATTATCCATAAAATCAAATATAAAATACCAGTATGTGCACAATTTTCTTGTAATAGGAATCTTACTTAGTGAGGAGAATATTTTCACTTTAGAAGTATTGTTTTTATAGACAGAATAATTCAAACTGGGAAAAGTTATTGTAAACAGAATTCATTCTGTTTACAAAATATAATCTTAAACATTATAAGACCTTTTCCATGATGTTTTAGCATTGTAGTTTCTGAAAGCTTTTTCAACACTGATGCGCATAGTTTTTGATCACTGACATTCAAAAATGAAATAAATCCTTTTAGCTCATTATTAGCAATACTATGTTTATTCCCATTTGATGTACTGCCCTTAGTATATATATCAGGGTGATGTACAATAGAAACAAAATAGAAAGGAATGCCATTATTTGACAGGAAAGAGAGCAGTCACTCAGGAGGGAATCAGGATTAGGGAAGAGCTGTCAGCATGATCAGGGAGGGGACAAGTCAGAGGGTAGCACGTCAAAGGTTTTCTGAAAGAGGAGGGTCTTGAGAAGTGATTTAAACCTAGTATGAGATGGCTCAAGGTGGAGGTCGGGGGTAGAGCATTCCAATAGAGAACCCTTTTACTAAATGCCACTAAGGTTTCACACTTAACAAGTATGCACGTTAAGTGCAAAGCCTTCATGTTAGCTGTCAGGAGCGTGACCAGTATGTTCCCAGCAGCTAATGCTCGACTGGGTACTGTAACGAGCAGCAAAGTAATGTGGGTGCACCTAATAGCACCCATAGAGGTGCTTAAATGAATCCGAGCTAAGTGCCACTTTAACTTGACTCGTGTCTAATGTGCTCACCATGCTCACTATATCCACCTCTGACCCCACCCACCAGGGGTGGCTCAAGACAATCTACTGCCTGAGGCGAGGGATGAGATGGCACCTCCCCCCCCCCCCCGGAGCACGGGGGGGGGGGATGTCCCCCTCAAAACTCCAGTCAGGGACTGAACCAGACCAAAAAGCCGATTATATAATGTGGAGGAAATGCAAGATGTTTGCACACCAAGGAACTAAAAGAAAGAGCGAGAACCACAGAACTGTTTAAAACACTAAATTATAACTCATTTTTATTTTGTTGTTATAAACTGCGTTATGGTTCTTGCTTTTTTTTCTTTTTGAACATATATTTTTGCATCCACAGAACCCCCTCCCTTAACAGTGAGTGCAGAGCAGAACCAGAACATTCACCCACGGAACTCAATATCTTAAAAAAAAAAATCTGATTCAGACCATCTCACTAATAACAAACATTCTCCAGTACCAGGCATATTGTGAACTAATAAAAAACCCTAGAACAAAGTCACTGAGGATCTGTACAGCAAACCTACTATACCATACCAGCTCAACTTCGAAAACTCACATAAGGAGCCTACCCAAAAAAAGCATAACTGTAAATATTGCAGCGGGCCCTGGAACATCCAAACACTATTTGAAAAGCTGAACAATTCAGATTACTACAGAACAGATCCCTATGTACAAACTCCATGTTAACAGAAGACCCGACCTTGGCCACAAACTCAGAACACAGACCCTCACCAAAGTACATAATAAGTGACTATAACCTAATAACAAACACTTTGATTGAAGGATAAAGTGGTATATAAATCTGGTTAAATAAAAAAAAATATATAGATAAAAATTAAACTGAAACCGCAAAAACTCAGATTCTGCATACAATGCAGTGCCAGAGAAATAGAAAGAGATTCATTTCCCTGTACTTTATGAACTATGAAGATAAGCACCAAGATTGTTCATTAAATTGATAATAGAATTCTCTTCTACCTTTATTGTCTGACCAGTGGTGAAGCTATCAGGCTACTAAACAAAATTAAACTGAGACATTCCCTTAAAATTTGAAATTTCCTTTAATCTGACCTGAGAAAATATTTTAAATGTCAGTCTGGCAGCATAAAGAACACAAAACTGCAAATCTCAAAGAAAATACATATTCCAGGTCCTCTTCCCCCCCAACCAACACCTAAAGCACCTCCATTTCTACAAAAACAGGAGCAACTTGGCGCCCCAACACAGTACTTCCCACCCTCTGAAAAACAAGAGAGTCTTTGTAACCAAGAAGTGCTTAGCAACCCCAACATCTCCTGAAACTGCACACTGGACCAGTATGGTGTTAATGTAAAAATATATATTCTGCAAAAGAACAAAAGAAATGCAAGATGCTCGCACACCAAGGAGCTAAAAGAAAAAGTGAGAACCACGGCACAGTTTATAATGTAATGCAATATATGCCTACGAGTCAATGCTGACTCCTGGCAACCCAGAAGCTCCTGGGTTTTCTTGGCAGTGTGACCGGAAGTAGTCTGCCAGGCCTTTCTTCTGAGGCAATGGAGGGTTAAGTGACTTGCCCAATGCCACAAAGAGTGCTAGTGGGAATCAAACCCAAATTATAATTTATTTTATTTTGTTATATACTGTGTTATGGTTCTCGCTTTTTCTTTTTGAATATATATTCTTCATCCACAGAAACTTCTCCCTCAACAATGGGTACAGAGCAGAAGTAGCACATTGATCTACAGAACTCAATATATTAAAAAAAAATCTGATTCTGGTCATCTCAACAACAAATATTCTCCAGTACCAGGCATATAGGGAACTAATATAAAACCCTACAAAAGTCACCGAAGATCTATAAGGCCAAATCTACCATACCATACCATACCAGGATAAACGTCCAAAACTCACATAAGGAACCTACCCAGAAAAATGACGCACTATAAATATTGCTGTAATCCCTAGAACATCCATACACCTATTTAAAAAGCTGAACAAGTCAAATACTACAGTACTATATAGATCCCTATGTACAAACTCCATGTTAATAGAACACATGACCTCAGTCACAGACTCAGAACACAGACCCTCACTAAGTACAGAATAAGTGACTACAACCTAAAGTAAAAATAAAAATATGTAGCCAAAAATTAAACTGAATCCCCAAGAAGCCAGACTTCTCATGAAGTGTAACATCAGATAAATAAGAGATGTAGTTCCCCATAAAGATCGTGCAAAGTCCAATCACTAAATTGAAAATAAAATTATTTTTTCTACCTTCGTTGCCTGATCATTTTATTCTCTGATCATGCTGGTTCTGATCTGAGGCTTCTGCTTTCCTGTCTTCTCTTAGCTAGCTGTCTTTCTATGGTCTATATCCATCTGCCATTTCTTGTCTCTTCTTTTGTTTTCTTCACTTCCTTACATCAGCCTATTTCCAGTCCTAGTAATCCTCCCCAGTGTCAGCCCCCTTTTCCAGTCCTCCCCTCCCAGTACCTTCCAATTTCAACACCCTTGCATTCCCAGGACTTCCACTGGTGTCCATTCCCTTCCAGTCCCCCTCTTTCCCCACTGTCCAGCCCCTTCCAGTCCAAATACCATCCCAGTGCCAGTATCCCCTCCCTTCCAGCCCCCACCCCCATTACCCAGCCACTTACCAGTCCCATCACAAGTGTCAACTCCCTTCCATCCCCCTCCAGTCCCATCCCCAGATGTCAGCTCTTCCATCCCTCTCCTCCCTCCCTTAGTATCATCATCCTTCCAGTCCCCCTCCAGTATCCTCCCCAGGTATCAGCTCCTTTCCAGCCCCCTTCTCCCATAAGAACATGATATGTCTTACTGGATCAGACCAAGGTTCATCAAGCCCAGTATCCTGTTTCCAACAATGGCCAATCAAGGTCATAAGTACCTAGCAGTTTCCCCAAAAGATACAGGTTCCACAATGCTTGTATTGGGTCAAGTAGTGGATATTCTGGGACCCTTTTAATAATGGTTTATGGACCTTTCCTCCAGGAACTTGTCCAAACCTTTTTTAAACCCAGCTACACTAACAGCTTTTACTACATCCTCCGGTAACAAATTACATCCTTAGATGTATATAATCCGGTCCAGGTGATTTGCTACTCTTTAGTTTATCAAATAGTTGTAATACATCTTCCCGTGTATCGCTATTTCTTTCAGTTCTTCCGCAGTATCACCTTTAAATACCACTTCAGTCATGGGTAACATCCCTACATCTTCCTCAATAAAGACCAAAGCAAAGAATTCATTCATTCTCTCTGCTATGGCCTTGTCCCCTCTTAATGCCCTTTTTACCCCTCTATCATCTAATGGTCCAACTGACTCTCTCACAGGTTTTTTGCTAAGAATGTACTTGAAAAAGTCTTTATTACGTGTTTTTGCTTCCACAGCAAGTTTCTTGTCAAATTCTCTCTTTGCCTGCCTTATCAATGCCTTGCATTTAACTTGCCAGTGCTTCTGCTGTTTCCAGTTTTCGTCATTTGGCACTTTTTTTCCATTTTCTAAAAGATGCTTTTTTGGCAAAAACAGCCTCTCTGACCTCACCTTTTAACCATGCTGGCAGTTTTTTGGACTTCCTTCCACTTTTCTTAAAGCGTGGAATACAGCTGGTCTGGGCTTCCAAGATAGTATTTTTAAACAACACCCAAGCTTGATGTAAGCCTTTAACCTTTGCTACTGCTCCTTTTAGTTTTTTCTTAACTATTTTCCTCATTTTATCATAGTCTCCCTTTCGAAAGTTAAAAGGTAGTACTGTGGATTTCCTTACCATTTCTCCTCCATTAATTAAATCAAACGCGATCATGCTATGATCGCTATTGCCAAGTGGCCCTAACGCCCTTACCTCTTGCACCAGATCTGGTGTTCCACTAAGGACTAGGTCCAAAATGGCTTCCCCTCTAGTCAGTTCATGAACGAGCTGCTCCAAGGAGCAGTCGTTTATTTCATCTAGAAACTTTATCTCCCTAGGATGTCCTGCCATGATACTGACCCAGTCAATACCGGGGTAATTGAAATCACCCATTATTATTACTGTGCTGTAACTTTTGTTAGCTTCCCTGATTTCTTTGAGCATTTCATCATCCATTTGTTCATTCTGGCCAAGCTGTCGATAGTACAACCCCACTGCCATCGCCTTCCCCTTTTTACATGGAATTTCAGTCCATAGAGATTCTACAGCAAATTTTGTTTCCTGCAAAACTTTAATCTTTTGTGACTCAATAGAGTGCAACCACTCACCAATTTGATCTGTTCTATCATTATGATATAGTTTGTACCCAGGTATCACAGTGTCTCACTGGTTGTCCTCCTTCCACAATGTCTCTGAGATATCAATCACATCTAACCTCTCATTTAGTGCTATATATTCTAACTCTCCAATCTTATTTCCTTATCGTTCCTCCAGTTCAGTCCTCCACCACTGGGTAGTGCACCTCCTCTTGCACCTTGGAGACTGGGCATGTCAAATCTGTGACATCACTAGATGTAGCCTGCTGGAATCTCCCATCAGCCCCAGTGTGTCCAGTCTCCATGCATCAGGAGGACTTAGTGAGCCTAGGTGCTGGGCTCACTTGAGGGACGGATAAGGAGCATTAGATAGGGTTTTAAATTCTTTCCTGTTCTATTTCGGTTTGGTTTGTCTTTAGGGTACTATACCTTTAAAAAAAAAAAAAAGACAAGGCTCTGCCTCGATCCAGTACCCCTTCTTCTGCTCCATCTGCCTTTTTATCTTCATTCATTGGGTCGGCTCTCCCCTCCTTGCCTGTACAGAGGGGAGCCCGACGGAGGAGTGACAGAGAGAGAGAGAGTGAGCAGCGCTTCGCTGTTCAGGTCCATTGAGGCGTCGGAGTCGTTGCAGCGATAAGGCCTGTTCTCACCGCGAACGCTGCTCGCAGTGGGGACGAGCAGCGTAGCGGTTTGCAGAACGCTGAGCAGAGCTGAGACGGCAGACCCGGAGGAGGGCGTTCAGCGCCTCTGGAGGTGAGTGACTTTTCTTTGAGCAGTTTGTTTCGGCGGGGCAGTGAGCTGCAAAAAGAAAAATTTTGGCGCGAAAAAGAGCCGGCTGCAGACCCAGGCTGTTTCCCGCGCTCGGCAGTTGCGTGGCAGCGGCAGCGTTGTTCGACACGCTGGAGCACACGCAGATCAGAGGGAAGTTAAGTTCTCTTGGGGTTGAACTAAATTTCCTGTGGTTAGATTCAGATCACTTTTCTTTTGAGCATTA
Source organism: Ichthyophis bannanicus (assembly GCA_033557465.1). Lineage (NCBI taxonomy): Eukaryota > Metazoa > Chordata > Amphibia > Gymnophiona > Ichthyophiidae > Ichthyophis > Ichthyophis bannanicus. The sequence goes on from CM066032.1 coordinate 1,577,382,791, forward strand.
AAGTGACTAGTTTTATTAAAAAAAAAAAAAAGTAGAAGTTACTTTTCTTTTGGTCGGGGGCATCAGAGTATTGGGGTTCTTACCTCATGCCTTCCCGACCCCAGTGTCTCGTGTGTGGCTCTCGTAGAGGCACGGTGTCGGACGCAGGATTCTCTAGAGGCTGCACTGTGGCTTCGTCGGTGATGGAACAACATTTAGAGGAGAAGGCATCACGGGAGACCCACAGCCCTTAGGCTAGGCTAGCTGTCGGTGCAGAGTCCATCATCGGCTTTGCAGGAGACACCAGTGGGACCCTCTAGCACTGGTCCCTCGGCGCCTTCAGAGCTATCGCTGGGGGATTTTTCCCCGGATTTTGTCTTGATAATGCATCAAGCCTTTTGTTTGCGGCGACAGGGGAAGGTGCCAGAGCCAGTGGTGGTCCCACAGCAGCCGGCAGGTCTGGAGCTGACTGGTAGCGAGCTCACAAGACCCCTGAAGAGGGCGAGACCATTGGACCCTCCACTCTCAGATGGGAAATGACCCGAGACGGAGGACACCGGGTTGGATCTCGAATCGGGGATGGACAACCTGGAAGAAGGCGAGATCCCAGAGACAGAGGATCAGGCGAGGATAATCAGGGTCTTCCGGAAGGACGAGCTTACGGCGCTCATCATGGATGCGCTGCAGACGCTCAACCTGAGTGAGATCCAACCATCAGAGAAGGAGGGTTTGGAGGACCCTCTCATTCAAGCAGTGAGGCAATCTCAGGTGGTGTTTCCGGTTCACCGGGTAGTTGATCGTATGATCCAGGATGAATGGGATCTTCCAGAAGCGGGGCTGAGGGAGGTGAGAACGATGAACAGACTCTACTCCTTGGCGGACAAGGAAAAGGAGAGGTTTCGGTCCCCGTGCATAGATGCGGTGGTGTCAGCGGTCACAAAGAAGACCTTTATCCCTGTGGAAGGCAGCGCGACCTTGAAGGATGCACAAGACAGGAAGGTGGATGGGTTATTGAAACAAGCCTTTGAGGCAAACGCTCTGTCGCTCCAGGCTTCCATTTGTGGGGCTTGGATAGCGAGAGCGTGTCTTCAGTGGTCTCAGCGTTTGCGGCTGTCCATTCTACAGGAACAGGAGCAATTGTTGGAGGTGACAAGGATGGAATCGGCCTCGGCATATCTGGCAGATGTTCACTACGACTTCATTAGAGCTTTAGCTAACAGTATGGCGTCTTTGGTAGCCGCCCGTCGTTACCTGTGGTTAAGGAACTGGTCGGCCGATGGTTCTTCTAAAGCGCGTCTCAGCAAGCTCCCCTTTAAAGGAAGGTTATTGTTTGGGGAGGACTTGGATAAGCTGGTTAAGGATTTGGGAGAATGCAAAGGCGGGAGATTCCTGGAGGACATGCCGAAGCAAAGGAAGACTCTACCGGCAGTGCGAGGCCAGTTTCGAGATTTCCAGAGGTTCAGGACATCTCGGTTAGGAGGATTCCAAAGAGGAAGATTTGCTTCTAGGACCCAGGGATTTCATGGGTTTCGAGGAGCAGACAGAGGTTTCGCAGCATCCGCGGGGCCTTCGACTAGAAAGTGACAATGAAACGAGGGGGGCTCAGGTAGGGAGTCAAAAGATTGGAGGTCGACTTCGGGAGTTGCTCCCTGCCTGGGTCCAAATAACTTCCGACTAATGGGTGTTGGAAATAATATGCGAAAGTTATGCTCTCGAATTGGCTCGCCCCGTACTAGATTAGTTCGTATTTTCCCCTTGCAGAGGACGGCAGAGAACGTTTGCCATGCGACAAACGTTGGATCGTCTCTTACAGCTGGGGGTGGTGGTCCCAGTGCCTCCAGAGGATTTTGACGTCGGTCGTTACTCCATTTATTTTGTAGTTCCAAAGAAAGAAGGCTCACTCCGGCCTATCCTGGATTTAAAGGGAGTGAATCTGTGTCTTCGAGTGCCTCACTTCCGAATGGAAACCTTACGATCAGTGATAGTGGCGGTTCGGCAGGGGGAATTTTTGACCGCCCTAGACCTGACCAAGGCGTACTTACACATCTCGATCAGGGAAGCGCATTAAAGGTTCTTGAGGTTTGTGCTTCCGTGGGGACATTAGCAGTTTCAGGCTTTGCCCTTCAGTCTGGCGACAGCTCCGCACACCTTCACCAAAGTTATGGTAGTGGTCGCGGCAACGCTGCGGAAAGAAGGTGTTTTGGTGCATCCTTATCTAGACGATTGGTTGATTCGGGCAAAGTCCAAGCTCGAGAGCGCGCAGGTGATGGACAGGGTGGTGAACTTTCTGCAGAGCCTCGGCTGGGTAGTCAATTTTGCCAAGAGCAGCTTAGTCCCGTCACAGGTCCTAGAGTACTTTGGAGTACGCTTCGACATGCAGCAGGGAGCAGTATTCCTGCCAGTCCGCCGGGCGCAAGCTCTTCAACAGTTAGTGCGCAGGTTCTTGTCCACTCCGGCGCCTTCGGCATGGACCTATCTTCAGGTGCTAGGCACAATGGCGGCAACACTAGAAGTGGTCCCTTGGGCCAGAGCGCACATGCACCCGTTGCAGAGGTCGTTGTTGCGGCGCTGGTCTCATCAGAACAATGCCCTGAGCAAACGTCTCCCCTGTCCTCTTCGAGTCAGGTGGTCTCTCCAGTGGTGGCTTTGCCCGGGAAAACTGGAGGCGGGCTTGCCCCTGGAGCAACCGCAATGGCTTCCGGTGCTGACAGATGCGAGCCTCTCCGGTTGGGGAGCCCATTGCGGGGATCTCTTTACGCAAGGGACTTGGACCGACCAGGAGATCCAGTGGTCGATCAACCGTCTAGAGCTATGGGAGGTGGTTGTAGCGCTTCAAGCCTTCGAAGCCTATGTGAAAGGTCGGGCAGTGCGAGTCCTGTCAGACAATTCCGCAACGGTGGCTTTCATCAATCGTCAGGGTGGAACGGGAAGCGCCGCCATGGAAGAGGAAGCAGAGGCGCTGTTCGCCTGGGTGGAGCCTCGAATCCAGGCGATCTCAGCAGTGCATCTGCCATCACAGGAACGAACAGTGTGATGGCAGATTTTCTCAGCAGGGTCTGGCTGGATGCCGGGGAATGGGAGCTCCATCCGGACATGTTTGCTCAGATAGTTCACAGATGGGGACCGCCGATCGTGGATCTCATGGTGACCTTTTATTCGACCAAGGCGAATCGCTTCTACAGTCGGAGGCGAGAAAGGATGTTGGAAGGGATTGAAGCACTCATGCAACGTTGGCCGATGGCCTGTCTCCTCTGTGTCTTTCCCCCATGGGCGCTCATAGGTAGAGTGGTCCAGCGTATCGAAGCTCATCTGGACAGGGTGCTGTTAGTGGCACCAGATTGGCCGAGACGGCCGTGGTATGCCAATTTGGTCCGGCTTCTCGACGGAGTTCCTTGGAGGTTGCCGGTAACGGAGGATCTGTTGATGCAGGGTCCGCTTCGAATGCCTCAGGTGGATCGGTTCTCGCTTACGGCCTGCCATTGAAAGGGCAAGGTTAAAGAAGAAAGGTTATTCGGGAGCCGTTATTGCGACCTTGCTTCGGGCTAGAAAACGGTCCACATCCCTAGCATATGTACGAATATGGCGTATTTTTGAGGACTGGTGTTCGCGACGGCAGGTCCGGGCTGCCACGGTTTCCATTCCTTCGGTATTAAGTTTCCTACAGGATGGTTTTGATAAGGGCTTGGCAGCCAGTTCGTTAAGAGTTCAGCTGGTGGCTCAGGCTTGCTATAGAGGCAAGGTCCATGGAGTTCCCTTGGGCTCTCATGTCGATGTGGTTCATTTTCTTAAAGCGGTGTCTAGAATTCGGCCCTCTCGCAGAATAGTGGTGCCTCCATGGGACCTCATTTTGGTTTTAGGAGCGTTGACTAGGGAACCTTTTGAGCCTTTATCGCAGGCTTCAGTCAAAGATTTGACATTGAAGACAGTGTTCTTGGTAGCCATTTGTTCGGCTCGGCGAGTTTCGGAGCTGCAGGCTTTGTCCTGTTGGGAGCCGTTCTTGTCTTTTTTCTAGGGAAAAGGTCATGTTGCGTCCAGTTCCGTCATTTTTGCCTAAGGTGGTTTCGCATTTTCACATGAATCAGTCAGTGTCGTTACCAGTATTGGCGGCTTCAGAAGAGAGCGTATTGGACTATAGTCTACGCCATTTGGATATCAAGAGAGTTCTGCGTCAATATTTGAAGGTTTCAGAGCCCTTTCGTAAGTTGGATCAGCTCTTCGTCCTTTTTGGAGGCCCCCGTAAAGGGGAGGCTGCAGCTAAAGCTTCAATTTCTAGGTGGGTCCGGGAAGCAATAGCATCAGCGTATACCATGCAAAGCCGTCCAGTGCCGGTTGGCTTACGAGCTCATTCTACTGGAGCGCAGGCGATGTCTTGGGCGGAGCATAGTTTGGTTCCGCCTGTGGAAATTTGCAGGGTGGCGACTTGGTCGTCGCTATATACTTTCAGCAAACATTATCGCCTGGATGTGCAGGTGTCAAGTGATGCCTGTTTCGGGTCGGCGGTACTGCAATCCAGATGGAAAGATCCCTCCCAATGATTACTGCTCTGCTACATCCCAGTGGGGGAGGACTGAACTGGAGGAACGATAAGGAAATAGAAATTACACTTACCTGGTAATTGTTGTTTCTTGAGGAACTCCAGTTGAGTCCTCAATCCCGCCCGGGGGGTTATCATCTCAACAGTTCGCAGTCAGTTAGGAGGGGGAGTTCTCTGGTTTACTAAGAGGGTAATAGTGTTGGGGATTACGGAACTTGCAGTGTTGCTTTCGCTCTGACCTCTCTGTCTTTTTCTCTTTCGTACTCTGAGCTGGGGGGGAGAAGAAGAATGGAGAAGGAGGGGGTTGTTGATTTTCCCCTTGTCTTGAGGGGACTTAGTTTGAAAGTTGAAGTTTAAAGTTTAAAGTAATATTTACTGTTTCAGCTACTTATTTGTTGCTCCTTTGAGTCTGCTTTGTCAATAGTTCACTGGGGCTGATGGGAGATTCCAGCAGGCTACATCCAGTGATGTCACAGATTTGACATGCCCAGTCTCCAAGCTGCAGGAGGAGGTGCACTACCCAGTGGTGGAGGACTGAACTGGAGTTCCTCAAGGAACAACAATTACCGGGTAAGTGTAATTTCTATTTTTAGACTTCTAGCATTTGCATACAAGCATTTTAGAGACTGTATTTTATTCATATTTATCTATCAGTTGGCAGGGGTGATTTGGAATCTTTAAGCTCTGTCTGCTCCATACTCAAGGGCATTTGGGCTACTTTTGTCTTTATTGGAACCTCTCTGCTGATATGCCCTAACTTCATTCTTTTGGTAGTATCTTTCAAGGATACATTGTTCCGAACCATGTGTTCTTGGGCGACTGTCGGCTCTCCCCTGTTATCTAGTTTAAAAGCTGCTCTTTCTCCTTTTTAGAGGTTAATGCCAGCAGCCTTGTTCTATCCCGGTGAAGACCATCTGTTCGGAAAAGCCCCTCTTTTGCCCAGAATGTTCCCCAGTTCCTAACAAATCCAAAACCCCCTCATCCTTGCACCATCGTCTCATCCACACATTGAGACTCCAGAGCGCTGCCTGCCTTTTGGGTCCTGTGCATGGAATGGGAAGCATTTTGGAGAATGCTACCCTGGAAGTTCTGGATTTCAGCTTCCTACCTAAAAGCCTAAATTTAGCCTCCAGAACCTCCCTATCTCATTTTCCTATGTCATTGGTACTGACATGTACCAAGACAGCAGACTCTTTCCCAGCACTATCTAAGACCTTGTCTAGGTGGCACATGAGGTCCGCTACCTTTGCACCAGGCAGTCATGTTACCAGGCAATTCTCACGTCCACCAGCCACCCAGCTATCTACATGCCTAATGATCGAAACACCAACTGTGACGGCTGTCCTAACCCTTCCCTCATGGGCACATGGCCCTGGAGAAACTTCCTCGGTGCGAGAGGGTTTTACATCACCTGGAGGACAGGTCCTAGCTACAGGATCACTTCCTGCCACACCAGGGTGATGCTCTCCAGTCATGTGACCTCTATACTCTATGGCAACAGGGATGCTCCCCCTCATGTCAACCCTCTTCCAGCCCCCACCTTCCCCTGGGTCAGCTCCCTTCCAGCCCCCTCCTTCCCTCCTGTGTCAGCTCCCTTCCAGTCCCCACCATCCCCCATGTTAGCTCCTTTGCAGACCCAACCTTTCCTTGTCAATTCCCTTCCAGGCACCTCCTCCCCCAGAGTCAGCCCCCTCCTCCCCCAGTGTCAACCCAGTTGCAGACCCCACCTCTCCATCATGCCAATTCCCTTCCAACCCCCTCCTCTACCTATCATCCCCATTGCACACCCCACCTTCCCCTCATGTCAATTTCCTTCCAGCCCCCTTCTCCCCCATGTCAGCCCCATTGCAGATCTCACCTTCCCCTCATGTCAATTCCCTTCCAGCCCCCCCATGTTAGCCCCATTGCAGACCCCACATTTCCCTTGTCAATTCCCTTCCAGCCCCTCCTCCCCCCATGTCAGCCCCGTTGCAGATCTCTTCTCCTCTTCATGTCAATTCCCTTCCAGCTCCCAACCATATCAGCCCAGTTGCAGACCCCACCTTTCCCTGGTCAGCCCCCTCCTCCCCCGCCCGTGTCAATCCCGTTGCAGGTCTCGCTTCCCCTCATGTCAATTCCCTTCCAACCCCCTCTTCCCCCCTCCTTGTGTCAACCTGCTACTAGCCCCCACCTTCTCCCATATTAGCACCTCTGCTGCAAACTCACCCTATCCTTTTCCTTGCAGCTGCAGCTCCTGCCTCTTAGAACTGTGGCTGTGCTGGTGATCTACAGTTTAAATAAAAAGTGAAACCAGAGCGGAGCCTTCCCGCCTCTTTGAAGGACCCCATGCAGCTTTGTCCTGCCTCCAAAGGAAGTAACATGTAACTTCCTTTGCGGGCGGGACGAAGCTGCATGGAGTCCTTCATGGAGACGGGAAGGCTCCACACCAGTTTCGCTTTTATTTAAACTGAAGATCACCAGCACAGCCACGGTTCTAAGAGGCAGGAGCTGTGGCTGCAAGGAAAAGGAGAGGGTGAGTTTGCTGCTGCCGAAAAGTAGACTCGGTAGCAGCAGCAATTTGTGCATTGTTTTTTAAACTTTTGAAGGCAAAGTGAGGCTGCTGTTTTGGGGGCATCTTTTGCCGCCCTCAAAACTTTGCCGCCTGAGGCAGCCGCCTTATTTTGCCTCATTATAGAGATGCCCCTGCCACCCACTGTCCACATTAGTGTGCAAGCACCAGTCAACATGCATTTCAGCAGTTGGTAGCTGGCATGCCTGTGCATTAGACTTTATTGCGGCCAGTTACTACTCACTAAAATGCGCGTTAACTCTTAGCAGCATTTAGTGCAGTAGAAAAGCCCCAAAGATCATACAGAATGATCTTACCTGGACTGTGGCCATTTCATTTCCATTTATTTTCTTATTGCTTCAGTCATACAAACCAAAACCAAAAAGACCCAAGTCAGAAATATGAAACCTTCATGGTATTTTCCTGCATTTGGATGAATGTCTTTATTTGACAATACCCCAATGTAGATTATTTTTAAAACTGATGAGTACATTGTTAATATTTAGTTACTTTTCATTTCTGTTTCTCATTTCCAGTCTCTTTGTACATTTTCCTTTGTGATCTCTATGTTGTGTACAGGATCTCGACAGTGGACCTTCTTTCTGAGCCCTAACCATTCCACGTTCTCTCTCCCATAACACTCAGGGCAGTCAACCAGAACTATCTGTCTTTAGGTCACCAGCTACGCCTGCAAACAAAAGGAGGGAATGCTTTCAGTGCCTCCAAGATAGCTCCCTTTGGGACTGCTGACAGGCACTCTGACAGTTGTTCTTCCTTTCTTTGTTTTCCAACAAAGAGGGTGGCATCAAACAAAGAAGAGCAAGACTGGAAATAAAGTTTTACATTTACTGAGCGATTGCTTAAGGATGCTTTACACTGCTTTATCAATATATCAATAGTATCTGATATCAAGATAAGTGCTAAAGGCTTGATCCATTTTTAATTTGCTGTATAGCCACTTGGAAGGTCAATTATGTTGCTGTTTCTGTGAGGTACTTCTTTAAAAGCAAGAAAACATATGTTAGGAGGTGTGATTGTGTTTGTTAGAAAACAAATTTACTTTTGTGGTTGTTAGCAGGATTTACTAATCTTTGGGTCAATTTTCAAAGGAAGTTAAACATTTCCCAGTGGTTACTAATGTATAACTTTCTTATCTGTAGATTTTCAGCCACTGTGTAGATACCGGCAGGCTGAAAATATATCTACTGCTTTGCCACTATCCGTATAGTGGAGAGGTAAAGGAAGGGCAAAGAAGTAGTATTTGGAAAGGTATGATTTTCAGCCACTATCCAGATAAGTTATATGTTTAATTTAGGCCTTTGAACAGCAGGCACTGTTGTGGCTGCAGTCAGCAGAATCATGTATATTCATCTTCACTAGCTATATCATAGAAGCACTAAATATATGTATAAATTTAAATGCCATGGCCTGTGTTTAGTTTAAAATTCTGATAGTGCTGCTGAAAATTACCCCCCTCTCCTGATTTTAGGCACTGAATACAGTGTAAAGCAAAAGAATTGTAGATTCTAGGTTAAACTGGTTTGTCAAATATGCCTTTGTTCTGGGGTTATGAAAAAATTTGACATGTTCTTTCATCTAGCTCTATTTTATGGCCTTCTAACACCGAAAGTCATAGTAGAAGTTTTAAAATCTTTAGTCTTATTTCAAGTGTACTTATAGACTTACAGGCTTTCAGCCAACAAAAATATAATAGGCTCTGGCAGCTCATGATCACTGTCATTATATGAAACCTCGAGGGTCTTATATTTCATTGTTAAGTTTTCTTTTCTAATGCCTACAAAAATATTTCTTTTGATAATGTCTAATATTTGTGATTGAATCAAAATATCTGAGCCATGTTGTAAACATTGCCTTCATAGGTATTTCATATATTCCCATGGCTGTATCCTTCATTGTAACAGAACCACAATGATAAATAAATCCTATTGGCTACTAATAGTAAAAGGCATGTTTACTAATGTGGACTATCAGGGTTGCGGTGCCACACTGAAAACCCCGTATTACCCTGTTAGCGTCAGTCAGGGCGGGCTCTAGATGGGACAAGGGTGTTAGTGACTCCCACTACCCGCACTTGACACTTGTAACATAGGTGCAACTAATGCAACCTCAGTGGATGGTGGTAGTTGCACCCACGGCAGATTCGCTGCATTAAAGCTCAGTAACTGCAGGGGGACAAATATATACAGTCCTTGCAGTTAGCGAGGAGCTCCATGCTGGTCATATGGCCCACACACATGTTACACGTGCAGAGCTTAGTAAACATGCGCCTAAGTGCTCAGCTCAGTTCAGCTCTAACCCTGTTCCTCTCTTCTTTCTCTCTAAACTGTTCTTCATGGCTCCTAGTCATGTTTCACCCCCTTGTGTCTTTCCATGCTCCTTTAATTCCCTATGTTGATTCCTCTTCAGCAGTAACAATCTTCTCATTTGTCCAAAATCCATCAAGGAAAAATGACCTACAAATTAAAACTAGTATATAAATACACAATAATGCCTCCCTAAAATTCCCTCCTCCTATAAATAGTAAGCCCGCTTAACATTCACATCACTTGTAAAATTTCTGGATTATCTAACCCTTTTTTATTTTTTTAAGCAGCTTTTAAATTAAATGGGAGTATTTTCTTATTTTCTGATTAAAATTTGTAAGTCATTAGAAAAGCAACCATCATTTTTCAGATTTTCTGATATTTCACTTGAAAAAGGGGCGTTAGCAGTCTTAAAAGCTTATGACTATTTCTAAGCTTAAGAATGGGCAAAGAGTGATTCCTATCTTTTTTTGTTTTCATTAAATTTATTTTATTTTTGGTGGGTTAGAATGATCTTCTGTCTGTAATAATTTAAAAAGTTAGAGGGTGATTCCTTACTTAGGGGTATGTTTACTAAATCGCGGTAGGGCTGCGGCTCCGATATCGCACGGAGTCCTCTACCGTGGTTTAGTAAACATATCCCTTAAGCTAACAGAATATTAAAGTGCTAACTTTTCAAGATTGCTAAGATAATTTACTCATTTATAACCCACTTTTTCCATCAATAGGACGTCCAAAGTACATAAACAACAAAATTATACAAATTAAATATCTGACTCCCTCTGTGCATCCGGTTTCGACTGGGCGCACAGAGGGCCTGCATATCAGGGATAGAATTGGGCTCTTGAAATATACTTTAGTTTGTCATTCTGTTAGACATTATACAAAACTAAGGCATTACCCTGATGAGAAAGTAAATCTGCTTGGTTTCTTATCACATACTGCAGTTAAACTCATTATACCAAGCGTTCTTTAATGTGGTTAAAATAATGCATTCCATAGCACTTTTTTCTAACTTTAAAGTAAAAGGTAAGAAATATCATTGTATTATATAACACAAGACTTTTTTTTCTTTTTTCAGGTGTGATTTCATATACAGAGTATCTATTCCTTTTATGCATATTAACAAGTAAGTATTTACAATAAAATTGCTGAGTTACTTTTTTAAAGTTTAGTATCTCAGTATCAATAAGCATACATGATAAAGGAAAGGGAACAAATCTCCTATAAAGAAAGGTTAAATAGATTAGAGTGCCTCATCTTGGGGAAGAGAGGGCTAAGAGGAGATACAGTATGATAGAGGTTTATAACAGTATGAGTGGGATGCAATAGGTAAATTTTTTTTAAGTGCCATCAAATCAATGCAGGCTGCTGGCGACGCATCAGCCCATGGGCTTTCTTGGTACGGTATGACTGGAAGTTGATTGCCAGGCCTTTTCGTCACTGCAATGGAGGGTAAAGTGATTTGCCTCAGGTCACAAAGAGTGCCAGTGCATATATAGTCCAAAGCCATTTCACTGGCCACTTTTTTTTTAGGAGATATTGGACATTAAGGGGTTGAATTGTAAGGGTGCCAGTAGTGTTGACCACAACTATACATTACCCCACAGGAAATGTCTTTGGTTCTTCACAAAAAAACAAAGAAGAAGAAATAAATGAGGGGAGAGCATGACACTAGAAGAGGGCTGTATTGATGTTAAGTAGTTAATCACAGTTGGTCCAGGAGTATGTTCCCTCTTATAGTTTCTTAATGCTTGCAATATGTAGTGTCAGGTTTTTCCCAGGAAGCTTTGTTGTTATGGACAGGGCCAGCCCAGCCTAGGAAAACTAGGCAACCACCTAGAGTGGCAGCTTCTGGGGGAGGGGCAGCAAAGAGCAAGGCATTCAAAGTTAAACAGTAGATTGTGACAGCCAGGAGGTGCATAAGGCTTAAGCTTTACCTAGGGCACCAATACCTTGAACCAACTTTGGGTTGGCCCTGGTTGTGGAGTCTCTCTTACTTTGGTTTACTCACTAAAATAGGGTTTTATGAGACTTTCTGTTTTTTTTTTCTCATGATGTCCCCCTTTCATTCTTTGCTGTCTCTCTGAAAAGTTAACATATACAGGGAGGTAATAACGAGACCACAGCAGTCTGTCTTCTTTTAAACCCCAGCTGCCACGGGTAAAAAAAAATTTCTGGATATTCAGTGGCAGTATCCAGATAGTGAATGCCGCTGATTAGCTGGATTTTGTGGGCGGCACTACGGCTATCTGTATAGCAGCTATTACTGAGCCACTCTCCAGCTAGCCAAGCTGCATACACTTAGGATAGGAGAAAAACTGTCTTACGTTATACAGATACTTAGTGCTGCTGAAAATCATTGCTATCTGGATAAGTGCTGACTAGCTCTGCTCATGGCACCTCCCCCCCCCCCCCCCCTTTCCAGATAGTGCCACAGCAGCCAGAGGAAATGTTCAGAGGCACTGTATGGATAGTTCTTCTGAATACTGGGCTCACCTGGACTTATCTGGTTAGCAGGTCCTGTTGACGGGATAAGCCCTTTTGAATATTTGCCTCACAGTATTGAATTTGTTGTCTACATTGAGTCACAGTGTTATACAGTAAATGACTCACATATGGGGTGACATTGGCGCTGATGGAGTCCACGTGGAAGCATCTCCCCAGCTTTCAAAGGAAGCCTTTGGGAGATGCACTACGCAAGCATGGTCCACTTTCCACCCAAGGGTGCCATCTTGCCTCAGTCTCTTTTTTTCTGCGGAGCCCATCAAACGTTGTCCAGTTTTCCTTAGAAAAAGTCAGATTTTTATTATTAAGTTTTTGTCCGATTTGTTTACCGTTTCCTTCCCGCTGCCGAGCCAGTTTGCCTCAGCGTCGCTTCTCTGGTTCATCTATTCATTTTCTCATTTTTTCATTGAGGTGTTCTCTGACCAACGTTCGTGCCTTTTTCAGCCGAAGGCTTTGGACCCCTGCCGGGAGACGGGGACCCCCTTTTTTCCAATGACCTCCAGTAGCTTCATAAAGTGTGACCGGTGTGGCAAAATGATGTCACTCACCGACCCACCTGTGGAGGTCTATGCCACGTGTAGATTTCAAGGGGTTTTAGTTTGGGGCAGCTCATAAATCTACCTGTGTATTCACTATCTTACATTGGGAATACATGTCTGTACAGGAAAACTTTCCCTGCTGTCTGTTGCACCAGCTCAGAAGCATGCGCATTTTTAAAAAGTGCTTGTTTTGGCTAGGGATTGAGGGCATAGCTGTCCTTAATACCTCGCTTTTTTTTTCTTGAAAATTTTAGAAGAAGAAGAAATTTTCAACATCACTAGTTAATAGGTGATATTTATACATCTAGGTATGTAAAATAGCCCAACTATGGAGATAATTTTATAAACCTTGAATGTACATATAACTTTTCTTATAAAATTCGTCACACTGAAAAGTAAGCATAGTACAACCAGGTGCATACTTGTAGAGTAGGCATGCTCAGGGAAGGATATTGGGAGGAGTTGCTATTTACACTCATATATTATGTGCTAATATTTTAGGCCTGCTCCTAAGCAGATATAAATGTTAATGCCTGCAATCTAGGTGCTAGTTTTGCAGGATTGGTGGTAGTATGTTAGAAAGACAAATGGGTGTATTCTCCACCACCAAACCTAGGCGCCCTTTTATAAGTGCATATACTGTAAGTTCATGTAGTTCCATGTAGAAGTTGCATCCCCTCTACTTCCATTTGTAAGTGCTGGCACGTCTACATGAGAACTGCCGAGTTGAAGCTGCTATTTTGAGTGCACATGTAAATTTGTAAAATTGCTTCTCACGTTGTATGTACTAGCAAATACACATGCACGCCTACATATCCTTATATGTTCATTACAGAAAGTTCCACATTCAACAGAGCCTTTCGTGGAGTGGAGGAGTAGCCTAGTGGTTAGAGTAGCAGCCTGGAACCAGAAAGATCAGGTTCAAGTCCCACTGGTGCTCTTTGTGGCCTTGGGCAAGTCACTTAACCCTTCACTGTCTCAAGTGCAAACTTAGATTGTAAGCCCTCTGGGGACAGAGAAATGCCTATTGTACCTGAAAGTAACTTGCCTTGATCTACTACTAGGAAGATGTGAGCTAAAGATAAATATTGTAAGATATAAGGGAATTGAGCACATCCTGAGCTGAACATCAATTCCCTTCTCCATGACCTATTCGAAATGGACTTTCACATATAACATTTTAAGTTACCTTCTGCAGTGTAAACATTTTTCTGATCTGCAGTTTATGATCCTTTTATCTAATTTGCTCAAGAGCAGTAAGGCTATAGATTTTGCTTTTGCTCTGTTTAATTGTGTTATACGTTAATTTTATTAGTTACTTATTGATGTAAACCCCTATGATGCAGTAGTGAACAGCTCCATAGCAAATACTTGTAATCAACATAAGCATCTACATTTGATACACAGTAAAAATGTAACACAGTATAATGAAGTCTTATTTATGACCATTCAATTATATTATTATTATTATTTTTATGTTGATTTGCCTACCTAAATATACCTTTAGTAGCAGATTGAAATCTTTTTCAAATGTGCTAACCTTTTTATTTTAGAATATATAAGAATTTTTTCTATGCTTTATTTGCAGGTTTTTGTTTTTTTTAAGTTTAATCAAATGTATTTTCTACAGGAACAAGCAGGAAGTCAGTCCTCACATATGGGTGACGGCATTGACAGAGCTTATGCGGTAATCATTTCCCAGCTTTCAAATAAGTCCTTTGTGAGTTACACCATGCATGCGTGGCCACTTTCCCACCCAAAGATGCCATCTTTTTTACGCGGAGCCCAGCAGATGTCCTGTTTGTTCACTCTGTAAAAAGTTGATTTTTTTGGGGGGGTGCTTTTTTCACCCTCTCTTACCGATTTGCATTCCAATCACGTTCCCTTCACCTGGGATTGTCCTCACCTCGGCATCATGTTTTTTCTCGGGTCCTTTTTCTCCTCTTCTTTTTCTTGGTATACGGGTTTTTCCTTGCACCCACATTGACCAGGACGTTCGAGTTTGACCTCACAGGAGCAGTCTTCCTCTCTATGTCTACTGTCAGTGGCTTCAAGCAGTGTGGCAAGTGCACCCACACCATGTCCATCATGGACCATTATAGCTGCTGCCTTCAATGCCTCTGTGCTGATCTTGACTCCTCCACCTACCCACTCTGTCTGCAGATGTCAAAAAAGAGTCGTGAAAAGCAGGGGGAATTGATCTTTGGCCAGAAGGCCTTGGTTTATGCCCCGTTATCAAGCATGGAGTCATTGCCCTCGGGGACTGTATCCGATGACACGGGTCGTGGAACTGTGTATCGGGGATCGTCCTCTCAAGGACCTCCCCCATAAGGTATGGACTCTGCCTGAGTCAGTATCGAGGTTCAGTGCAGAGCCAGGGGTAAGACCTCCAGCCACCGGCACTGAAACCCTCAGTGTGAGGCCGAGGGCGATGGCCAGGAGTGGCCCCTGATGCTGCCCTGGCAGGAGGATGAACCCATCACCATTGGTGATTCCCCATTGGGAGAACCGGCTCAGAGCCCAATTCCAAAGCCTGGATGGTGGCCCTGGAGCGCAGCTTGGCTGCCTTCCTAGAGTCCAATGCCTAGTGCCTCCGGATTGTCTGTAACAACGTTGGAACTCTCCTCCTCGAGGACTTCCTCAGAGGATGTCCAACTGGTGCTTGAGAAGCATGCACTCCGAGCTGAGCCACAGTGCTCCTCTTTACCTGTGAGGCCTTCGGTCTCGTCCCCAAGCGCCTCCACGTTGGGATGTCTGGCTCCTCTGTCTCTCTTGATGCCTCTAGTGAGGCATCTGCTCAATGCTTGTTGAGCCCTTGAGACGCTCTCCAACTCAGAGTGGGAGACTGAGGATGAGTCGCCTGATACTCTGCTGCATAGGGATGTCCTGTCTGATCCCTCCCCTCCACAAGAGCAGAGTCGGTCCACACCCAAGGACCTTGCGTTCATGACTGTGCGGGAGATGTTGTAGCCAAAAACAGCATCTTTCAGGAAATGGAAAAAGGAGCCAAATGACGAAAACTGGAAACAACATAAGCACTGGCAAGTTAGATGCAAGGCATTCTTAAGGCAGGCAAAGAGAGAATTTGAGAAGAAGCTTGCTATGTAAGCAAAAACGCATAATAAAACTTTTTCAAGTAAATTTGTAGCAGAAAACCTGTGAGAGTCCATTGGACCAATAGATGATAGAGGGGACACTAAGAGGGGAAAAAGCAATAGCAGAGAGACTGAATGAATTCTTTGAATCGATCTTTTCTGAAGATGTAGGGATGTTACCCATGACTGAAATGGTATTTAAAAGTGATGCATCAGAAGAATTGAAAGAAATATTGATAAACTGGGAAGATATATTTCAACTATTTGATCAACTAAACAGTAGCAAATCACCTGGACCAGATGGTCTACACCTGAGGGTGTTGAAAGAACTGAAATATGAGATTGCAGACTTACTATTAGCAATCTGTGAACTATCATTAAAATCATTTGTAGTACCTGAAGATTGTTGAATTGCCAATGTAACGCCAATCTTTAAAAAGAGTTCCCGGGGTGATCTGGGAAATCACAGGCCGACGAGCCTAATATTGGTACTGGGCAAAATGATAGAAACCATTATAAAGAACAAAATTACTAAACATGTAGATAGCCAACATGGCTTTAGCCAAGGAAGGTCTTGTCTTACTAATCTGTTATATTTTTTGAAGGTGTGAATAGACAGGTAGACATAATTGAGCTGGTCAATATCATGTATCTGGATTTTCAGAAAGCCTTTGTAAGGTCCCTCATGAGAGACATTTGGTGAAAATAAAAAGTCATGGGATAGGAGGCAGTGCACTATTCTGGATCGGGAACTGGTTAAAAGATAGAAAGCAGAGGATAGGGATAAATGGCCAATTTTCCCAATGGATAAAGGTGACTAGTGGAGTACCCCAGAGATCTCTGCTGGGTCTGCTGCTTTTTAACATATTCATAAATGACCTGGAAATGGGAATAACGAGTGAGGTAATCAAATTTGCAGATGACACAAAATTATTCAAAGTTGTTAAAACCCAAGAGAATTATGAAAAATTGCAAGTGGACCTTGATAAATTGGAAGACTGGACGTTCAAATGGCAGATGAAATTTAATATGGACAAGTTCAAAGTTATGCACCTAGAAAAGAACAACCCAAACTATGGCTTCATGATGCAAGGTTCCACATTAGGAACCATTGCCCAGGAAAAAGATTTAGGCATCTTCGTGGATAAGTTAAAACCCTCCACTCAGTGTGCAGTGGCAGCCCAGAAGCAACTAAAATACTAGGAATCATAAAGGAAAGGAATGGAGAATAAAACCAAGGCTATTATAATGCCTCTGTATCATTCTATGGTGTGACCGCACCTTGAATGTTGTGTGCAATTCTGGTCACTGTATCTTAAAAAGGATATAGCAAAATTAGAAAAGGTACAGAGAAGAGCCACCAAAATGGTAAAGGGGATGGAAGCATATCTCTATGAGGAGAGACTTAAAAGGTTAGGACTTTTCAACCTTGAAATGAGACTGCTGAGGGGAGATATGAGAGAGGTCGATAAATTAATGAATAGTGGAACAGGTAAACATAGATCAATTCTTTACACTATCAAAATGTAGAAAGACTAGGAGACAAGCAATGAACCTACAGTGTAACCCATTTAAGATTAAAGAAAAAATATTTTTTCACTCAATGCGTAATCAAACTCTGGAATTTGTTACCGGAGAATGTAGTAAAAGCTGTTAGTGTAGCTGGGTTTAAAAAAGGTTTTGACAAGTTCCTGGAGGAAAGGTCCATAAACCATTATTAAAGAGGACCCAGGTAATCCACTGCTTGCCCCAAAACAAGCATTATGGAACCTGTGCGTCTTTTTGGGAACCTGCTAGAGAAGCTTTTAAACTAGAAAATAGGGGAAAGCCGACAGTCACCCAGGAGCGCATGGTTCGGACAAAGGTATCCTTGAAGGATACTACCAAAAGCAGTGAGGTTCCAAAAGGGAGTATAGTAGCCCAAATGCCCTTGAGTAAGGAGCAGACAGAGCATAAAGATTCCAAATTACCCATGCCTACCAATAGCCAGATTAATATTAATAAAATACAGTCTCTAAAATGCTTGTATGCCAATGCTAGAAGTCTAAACAATAAGATGGGAGAGTTAGAATATATAGCACTAAATGAGAGGTTAGATATGATTGCACTCTGAGACATGGTGGAAGGAGGATAACCAGTGGGACACTGTGATACTTGGATACAAACTATATCGTAATGATAGAGCTGATCAAATTGGTGGAGGGGTTGCGCTCTATGTTAGAGAGGGCATTGAGTCAGAAAGGATTAAAGTTTTGCAGGGAACCAAATTTGCTGTAGAATCTCTATGGATTGAAATTCCATTTATGAAGGGGAAGGTGATGGCAGTGGGAGTATACTATCGACCGCCTGGCCAGAATGAACAAATGGATGATGAAATGCTCAAAGAAATCAAAGAAGCTAACAAAAGTCACAACAGAGTAGTAATAATGGGTGATTTCAATTACCCCGGTATCGACTGGGTCAGTGTCACAGCAGGACAAGCTAAAGAGATAAAGTTTCTAGATGAAATAAATGACTGCTTCTTGGAGCAGCTGGTTCATGAACCGACCAGAGGGGAAGCCATACCGGACCTAGTCCTTAGTGGAACGCCAGATCTGGTGCAAGAAATAAGGGTGTTGGGACCACTTGGCAATAGTGATCATAGTATGATCATGTTTGATTTAATTAGTGGAAGACAGATAGTAAAGGAATCCACAGTACTACCTTTTAACTTTCAAAAGGGGAGACTATGATAGAATGAGGAATATAGTTAGGAAAAAAGTAAAAGGAGCGGTTCCAAAGGTTAAAGACTTACAGCAAGCTTGGGTGTTATTTAAAAATACTATCCTCGAAGCCCAGACCAGCTGTATTCCACGCATTAAGAAAAGTGGAAGAAAGTCCAAAAAACTGCCAGCATGGTTTAAAGGTGAGGTCAGAGAGGCTGTTGCTGCCAAAAAAAGCAACCTTCAGGAAATGGAAAAAAGAGCCAAATGATGAAAACTGGAAACAGCACAAGCACTGGCAAGTTAAATGCAAAGCATTGATAAGGCAGGCAAAGCGAGAATTTGAGAGGAAACTTGCTACGGAAGCAAAAACACGAAATAAAGACTTTTTCAAGTACATTCGTAGCAAAAGGCCTGTGAGAGAGTCAATTGGACCATTAGATGATAGAGGGGTAAAAGGGGCAGTAAGAGGAGACAAGGCTATAGCAGAGAGACTGAATGAATTCTTTGCTTCAGTCTTTACTGAGGAAGATGTAGGGATGTTACCCAAGACTGAAGTGGTATTTAAAGGTGATACTGCAGAGGAATAGAGAGAAATATCGCTACACCGGGAAGATATATTACAACTATTTGATAAACTGAATAGTAGCAAATCACCTGGACCGGATGGTATACATCCCAGAGTGTTGAAAGAACTGAAATATGAGATTGCAGACCTGCTATTGGTAATCTGTGAACTTTCATTAAAATCATCTGTAATACCTGAAGATTGGAGGGTCGCCAACGTAACACCAATTTTTAAAAAGGGTTCCAGGGGTGACCCGGGAAATTAAAGACCGGTGTGCCTGACGTCAGTACCAGGGAAAATGGTAGAAACCATCATAAAGAACAAAATTACACAGTCATGGCCTAATGGGAGACAGCCAACATGGCTTTAGACAAGGAAGATCTTGTCTTACTAATCTGATATGTTTTTTTGAAGGTGTGCATAAACAGGTAGACAAAGGTGAGTTGGTTGATATAGTGTATCTGGACTTTCAGAAAGCTTTTGACAAGGTCCCCCATCAGAGACTTTTGGTGAAGCTAAAAAGTTATGGGATAGGAGGCAGTGTAACTATTGTGGATTGGGAACTGGTTAAAAGATAGAAAGCAGAGGGTAGGGCTAAATGGCCAATATTCCCAATGGAAAAAGGTGAATAGTGGAGTACCCCAGGGATCTGTACTGGGTCCGCTACTTTTTGACATATTCATAAATGACCTGGAAAAGGGAATAACTAGTGATGTTATCAAATTTGCAGATGACACAAAACTGTTTAAAGTTGTAAAAACCTAATAGGATTGTGGAAAACTGCAGTAGGATCTGGATAAATTGGAAGACTGGGCATCCAAATGGCAGATGAAATTTAATGTGGACAAGTGCAAAGTTATGCACCTAGGAAAGAACAACCCACACTATAGTTATACGATGCAAGGCTCCACATTAGAAACCACCACCCAGGAAAACGATTTAGGAGTCATCGTGGATAACATGTTAAAACCCTCCGCCCAGTGTGCAGCGGCGGCCAAGAAAGCAAATAGAATGCTAGGTATCATAAGGAAAGGGATGGAGAATAAAACAAAGGATATTATAATGCCTCTGTATCGCTCCATGGTACGACCGCACCTTGAATATTGTGTGCAATTCTGGTCACCGTATCTTAAAAAGGACATAGCGTTATTAGAAAAAGTACAGAGAAGAGCCACCAAATTGGTGAAGGGGATGGAAGGCTACTCCTATGAAGAGAGGCTAAAAAGGTTAGGGCTCTTTAACCTGGAAAGGAGACGGCTGAGGGGAGATATGATAGAGGTCTATAAATTAATGAATGGAGTGGAACGGATAAACGTGGATCAATTGTTTACGCTATCAGAATATAGAAAGACTAGGGGACATGTAATGAAGCTACAGGATAAACTATTTAAGACAAATAAGAGAAAATATTTTTTCACTCAACGTGTAATCAAACTCTGGAATCTGTTACCGGAGGATGTAGTAAGGGCTGTTAGTATAGCTGGGTTTAAAAAGGGTTTGGACAAGTTCCTGGAGGAAAGGTCCATAAAACACTATTAAAAAGGGACCCAGGATATCAATGCTTGACCCAGTACAAGCATTGTGGAACCTGTGTCTTTTGGGGATATTGCTAGGTACGTATGACCTAGATTGGCCACTGTTGGAAACAGGATACTGGGCTTGATGGACCTCGGTCTGACCCAGTATGGCATGTCTTATGTTCTTATGTTCTTATGCTAGATACTTGTGACCTGGATTTGCCACTGTTGAAAACAGGATACTGGGCTTGATGGACTTTGGTCTGACCCATTATGGCATTTATGTTCTTATGCATGTTCTTAAGACCCTGTCCTTTGTGGTTGAGCCGGAGGATGAGCTTCATGCCGAGGACCTTGAAATTTTCCAGTACATCGCCCCTCTGAGGGAGGCACTGTTGGTGCCTGTCCTGCCCATACTAGAGTGCTTGCTCTTCAAGCTGTGGAAAACCCCAGTGATGGCGCCTATTGTTAGCAAGTGACTTGATTCCTAGTATCGAGTCTTCAGGGGCACTGGATTTGAAAAGCAACAGCTGCCACACAGCTCCATGGTGGTGGAGTCGGACATGTGTTTGATCAAAACCCAGAAGACGCACGCCTCAGTGGTTTGGTAGGAAGTGCTACCAGGGCTCAGTGCTCATGGCCCATACTGAGCTTACCATGTGTACATGGGCATGTACCTGAGGGACCTGGTAAAGGAGCTTGCCAGGTTCTCGGCTGGCCTGACTGATGAACCTCTGGCACATTTGTGGACCCTGGTCTCCTCAGTCAAGGACTGCTCCAAGTTTATGACAAAGGTAGCCTATGACAGCTTTGAGTCTGTGGCTTGGGTAGCCGCTGTGGGCATTGGTGCCCGCTGTCTGGCATGGCTACAATCCTCAGACCTAGAGCAATGGGTTCAGGACAAGTTGGTCGATGTCCCATGCCAAGGGGAAAACCTCTTCGGCAAGCCCATAATGGACAGGGTCATAGAGATGGCATCTGAATATATGAACAGAACAAGGCTCTCTCGAAAGACCCATGACCCTTCCTGGCAGAAGGCTTTCTGGGAAAAAGTTCTTCTACCTGAAGAAGAAAGAGACATGGAGCTTAACCGTAGTTTCTGGCCTACCAAGCTCCCCAACAGGGTTAGCAGGGCCAGGGTCACGGCCCTCATACGTTTAAGGCCCCCAAGCCCCAGAGAGCTGTAACTAGGTGGGGGAAGGGATTTTGATTCCCTGGGCATAGCACCTCTCCCTCCCGAAGGTCAAGACCCAGGGCACAGGGGGGGCGTCTAGTTCACTTTGCCGACCTCTGGCCAGGCATCACCTCCGACGCCTGCGTTCTGCAGGTGGTGTGGGAGCGTTACCTCCTCCATTTCGAGCAGACGCCCCTCCATTCTTTCCAGGGGAGCCCCCATGACTTCTCTTCACTCAGACCTCCTGCAGAGGGAACTCAGGACCACCCTTGCAGACTGGGCTGTAGATCCCGACCCCCAACACCTCTGGGGCAATGGGTTCTACTTCCGCTACTTCCTTGTCCCCAAAAAGACCGGAGAATTCCATCCCATCCTTGATCTGCGGGACCTCAACTGCTTTTCTGGCCAGAGTGAAATTCAAAATTGCATATCTCTTGGAACGTTGCTGCCCTGCCTCCAGCAGGGAGATTGGCTATGCTCCTTGGATCTAAACCCCAGGGGTATTCACCAAGTGCTTAGCAATGGTCGCTGCCTATATCCAGCTACAAAGCATCATCGTGTTCCCCTATCTGGATGATTGGCTCATAAGGGAAGGCTCGCCAGAAGAGTTCTGTCAGGCAGGCTGCCACACCCTCTCGGCATCTGCAAGGTCTGGGATTTGTTATCAAATACCCCCAAGTCCCATCTGCAGCCAATGCAGCGCTTGGAGTTCATAGGAGCCTTCCTCAATACTAGCCAGGCCAGGGTCTTTCTCCCTCTAGACAGGGCTCAGTGGCTTGCTTCCCTGGTGACCGAAGTGCAGGGTCCCACTACGGCATTAGCACATCTCATACTGCGCCTCTTGGGGCACATGGCCTCAATGGTTCATGTGACCTCGGATGCCCACCTACGAATGTGGCAGGTACAGTGGTCCCTCAGCGCTTCTCAGGCCACTGGTCACCTAGACGATCACATGCGGGTCACCAGGCCCCTCACAAATTTTCTCACCTGGTGGCAGCATCTGCTGAACCTTTCGGCAGGCCTGCCTGTACAAGCTCCACCAGGTCACTGTCCCCACCATGGATGCCTCCAAGCTCGGGAGAGGAGCCCACTGCAACAGCCTCCAATCCCAGGACATCTGGACACAAGAGGAAAGTCTGCATCACATCAACTTCCTCAAACTCTTGGCAGTGGTGAACGCACTTCAAGTGTTCCAGAACCAACTGTCGAACCAAGTGGTCCTCATCCAAACGGACAGCCAAGTAGCAATGTTCTACCTCAACAATCAGGGAGGCACGGGCTCGTACCTCCTACTCTGGGAGGTAATCTGCATTTGGACCTTTACTGCGGCAAGGGGCATGCTCCTTTGGGCAGCCTACCTCCCCGGACACAAGAATGTTCTGGCAGACAGACTCAACAGAATCCTTCAGCCACATGAGTGACGTCTAAACCCAGCCATGGTCTGCTCTCTCTTCCGGCATTGGGGGACTGTGAGGATGGACCTCTTCACCAGCCCCAGCAATACTCAGTTGCCTCACTTTTATTCTCAGATACCGACCCAGGAGCAAGCGCCAGCCAATGCCTTAATCTTCTCATGGATGGGGAGTATACATTATGCATACTCTCCACTCTGCTGGTTCCACAAACCCTGCTCAAGATTCAGTCAGACAAAGCCACAGTGATCCTCAATGCTCCCGCTGGCCCCAGAAACCATGGTTCCCACTGCTGCTGCAGTTTTCTCAAGCGGCCCCAGATCCCCTGGGCTATGCTCTGGACTTGATATCGCAGGAGGATGGATCTCTCCTGTACCCCAACCTCCGCTCTCTGGCATTGATGGCCTGGCTGCTGAAAGGGTAGCTCTGGCTCCCTTCCATCTTTCCACAGAGGTTAAGGATGTTCTGTTGGCTTCCGCAAGGATTCCATCACGCAGGTGTATGCCTCTAAATGTTGCCGGTTTTCTCTCTGGTGCACCGACAAGGGCCTTAGCCCATTTTCCTGTCGATACTTCAGTACTTGTTGCACCTTTCTCATGCTAGCTTAAAGTCCAACTCCATCAGGGTGCACTTGAGTGTCCTGGCTGCACGTCACCATCTATTGGACAGGCAATTCATCTCAGTCCACCCTCTCGTGGGCCGCTTCATAAGAGGTCTCCTCCTCTCACGAAACGTGGTCTGGCTGCCTTTGGTGAAGCTCATGGCTCCACCCTTTGAACCGCTTGCTTCGGGTCACCTTAAATTCCTTTCATGAAAAGCTGTTTCTCATCGCACTCACTTCTGTTCGAGACCTCTCTCCTCCATGGCAACAGGGATACTATGCCAGACTGGAGGTGGGACTTCAGGACTATATCCCTGTAGGTCTCGTCTATGTACCTCTCTGTCTTCCTCATGTCTTCCAAGAATACTACTCTTGCCACCAGAGATCGGACTCATTCCCTGAGAGCAAAGAACTCCTTGCACCTTGTGCACACGTAAGACCCCTCACCAACTGGGAGAAAATCATACATGTGACACTCAATGCAAAAGACTGGAAAGCCCCCATCTCGCTGCTGGACTGCTGTCTGCATCTTAGATTTAAGGATGTGTTTAGATATTTAAGTTCTTTACTTACTAAGGGTTGCTAGGGATACTTATACTAATAAAACTATACCTAATACATTTAATGTACTTTGTTCACCTGAAATTTAATTAATCTCAAGTCCTTAATGTCTACTGACGAGAATAAACAGCTGCGCCTGAGAGTGAATATGGAGGAGAGAGGTCACGTGACAGGAGAACATCACCCTGGTATGGCAGGAAGTGATCCTATAGCTAGGACCTGTCCTCCAGTTGATGTTAAAAACCCTCTCGCACCGAGGACGTTTCTTCAGAGCCATGTGCCCATGAGGGAAGGGTTAGGACAGTCGTTATAGTTGGAGATTCGATCATTAGGCATGTAGATAGCAGGGTGGCTGGTAGACGTGAGGATCGCCCAGTAACATGCCTGCCTGGTGTGAAGGTAGCGGACCTCACGCACCACCTAGACAAGGTCTTAGATAGTGCTGGGGAGGAGTCTGCTGTCTTGGTACATGTCAGTACCAATGACATAGGAAAATGTGGTAGGGAAGTTCTGGAGGCTAAATTTAGGCTTTTAGGTAGGAAGTTGAAATCCAGAACTTGCAGGGTAGTGTTCTCCAGAATGCTTCCCGTTCCACGCGCAGGACCCAAAAGGCAGGCAGAGCTCCAGAGTCTCCATGCTTGGACAAGTGCAAAGTTATGCACCTAGGAAAGAACAACCCAAACTATGGTTACACGATGCAAGGTTCCTCATTGGGAACCACCACCCTGGTAAAAGATTTAGGAGTCATCGTGGATAACACATTAAAACCCTCCGCCCAGTGTGCAGCGGCGTCCAAGAGAGCAAATAGAATGCTAGGTATCATAAGGAAAGGAATGGAAAATAAAACAAAGGATATTATAATGCCTCTGTATCGGTCCATGGTGCAACCGCACCTTGAATATTGTGTGCATTTCTGCTCGGCGTATCTTAAAAAGGTTATAGCATTATTAGAAAAAGTAGAGAAGAGCCACCAAAATGGTAAAGGGGATGAAAGGATACTCCTATGAAGAGAGGCTAAAAAGGTTAGGGCTCTTCAACCTGGAAAAGAGACGACCGAGGGGAGATATGATAGAGGTCTATAAATTAATGAATGGAATGGAATGGGTAAGCATAGATCGCTTGTTTACGTCTTCAGAATATAAAAGACTA
Source organism: Ichthyophis bannanicus (assembly GCA_033557465.1). Classification (NCBI taxonomy): domain Eukaryota; kingdom Metazoa; phylum Chordata; class Amphibia; order Gymnophiona; family Ichthyophiidae; genus Ichthyophis; species Ichthyophis bannanicus. The sequence goes on from CM066032.1 coordinate 1,577,408,002, forward strand.
GGGGTCATGTAATGAAGCTATTAAGACTAATAAGAGAAAATATTTTTTCACTCAACGTGTAATCAAACTCTGGAATTTGTTACCGGAGGATGTAGTAAAAGCTTTTAGTGTAGCTGGGTTTAAAAAAGGTTTGGACAATTTCTTAGAGGAAAGGTCCATAAACCATTATTAAAAGGGATCCAGGATATTGCTGCCTGACTCAATACAAGCATTGAGGAACCTGTGTCTTTTGGGGAGACTGCTAGGTACTTATGACCTAGATTGGCCACTGTAGGAAACAGGATACTGGGTTTGATGGACCTTGGTCTGACCCAGTATGGCATATCTTATGTTCGGCAAGTCAGTGAGCTCCAGGCGTTGGTGGCCCATTTGCCATACACCAGATTTCCCAAGAATAATGTGGTTCTATGCACCCATCCCAAGTTTCTACCAAAAGTGGTATCTATGTTTTATCTCAACCAGGAAGCGGTTCTCCCCACTTTTTTCCTAGACCTCATGTCTCAAGCAGATGCCTCCCTCCATACCCTTGACTGTAAGAGGGCATTGGCCTTCTACTTCGAACAGACAAAGGCCTACCAATACTCATCGCACCTGTTAGTTTTTCTATGACCCAAACAGGCTTGACATCGCTGTCTGTAAGTGCACCCTGTCCATCTGGCTGGCAGACTGCATTTCCTTAGTCTATGAGCAGGCTGGACTCTCCCTGGAGCATCGTGTCACCGCCCACAGTGTGTTCACCATGGCGATCTCGGTGGCACACCTGCGCTCGATTCCTCTCCAAGACATATGTCAGGCTGCCACCTTGTCCTCCTTACGTTCGCAGATCATTACTGTCTGGGGGATAGCTCATGGCATTACAGCACTTTTGGCCAGGCAGTACTCGATCATCTCTTTGGGGATTAATGCAACTCCTTCCCTCCAGCCCTTATGTCCAGGCTACCGGAGAGGTGATTCCATCCTTGACACTGGGGCTGCATCTCAAGACTTGAGGTTGTTCATCACTCCTTGCTGGCATTCACGGCTTGCCATTTTTTGGTAGCCTGTAGCTTCGGAGTCCCATATGTGAGGACTGATTTCCTGCTTGTTCCCGGAGAAAACATAGTTTCTCCAGGAACAAGCAGGAAGTCAGTCCTCTCATATGGGTGACATCGGCGCTGACGGAGCCCTCGTGTGGAGCAAATCCCCCCAGCTTTCAGAGAAAGCCTTCAGGAGTTGCTATCACGCATGCGCAGTTCCCTTCCCGCCCAAGGGTGCCATCTTTTTTCTGCGGAGCCCTTTGGACGTAGTCCACAGTGTCCCTGAAAAAAGTTGATTTTTTTTCCTGTTTCCTTCCACCGGTACCTCTTCCTGCCTTCGGCTCGGTACGCCGGTATCAAGTCCGTCTCTCTTTTCGTTTTTTGTCAGTTTTGACTTGCTTCATTCGCACCTTTTTTCTTTTCACTGACAGCCCGGGTCTTTGACCTTGCAGGGGCCCTTTTTCCCCCGATGGCTACCAGCAGGTTTAAGAAATGCGATTGGTGCGTGAAACTGATGTCCCTCACCGATACGCACGACTGCTGCTTCCAGTGCCTCGGGTCCGACCACGACCCAACGGTCTGGCCTGTGTAGGAAAATGTCCACCAAGGCACTGAAGAGTCGCTAGCAGCAGCATGATAGGATTTCTTCTGAGTCCCTCATGCTTCCGAGAGCCCGGACCTCATCCGAGGCCTCCACATCTCTGGGGGAACATTCTGAGCCCGAGCAGCGTTGAGGTTCCTTGGAAAGGGGGTCCCCCTCGAGGGAGCACAAGAGGAAGAAGAAATCCTCGAAGATGGAGTCTCTGGATGGCTCCAAATGACACGGCTCCTCCCGGTGCCTGTCGCGGAGCCCCGAGCGCCAGCCCAGATCTTCGGAGAAGGAGCCCAGCAAAGGTTCCTCATCAGGAGAGATCAGCCGAGACAAGTACCGACTGTCCTCATCGAGAACTACCCTCCGGGGGAACCGGCGTTGGGCCCGACCGGCAGCTGCGGAGCCTTCTGAACTCAAGTCCAGAATGGTGGCCTTGGAGTGCAGTTTCAGTGCCTTCATGGAGCAGCAGTGGGCACTGATGGCCGGCCTGTCTGGTTCCTCTACCCCAACCACCGGGCCCTCGACGTCGAAGTCGACCCCGGAGGCCAAGCCGATCCTTCAAGCCTTTCAGGCTCGAGTCGATCCTTGGCCAAGGTCCTCACTCGGCCTCCAGTTCGGGGACTGAGGTCATCACCACTGAGCCTGCCGGCAATCGGGGTGGTCAGCGCCGGGGTCCTCAATGCCTGACGAGATCCTCGATTCCTCCTTGGAGGCGTCGGCATGGGATACCGAAGATGAGGAGTCTCCGGATACCCGCCAACATAGGGATGTCCCTTCCGATTCCCTGGTATCCGAGCCTCAGAGAATGTCCCCTTCGGAGGACATGAGGTTCTTGGACTTCGTGCGGGACATGTCCAAGGCTTTGGTATTCCCCACGGAGTCCGAGGAGGATCCTCGAGCCGATGAGCTCGAGATCCTCCTGTATGAGGCCCCCCCTCGGGAGGCCCTTACTGTACCCGTGCCTCTGATCCTGTAACGACTAATGCTCCGTATGTGGGAGACACCAGCATCGGCGCCGGTGATCAGCAAATGGCTTGACTCGATGTATCGAGTCCGCCAGAACCCTGGGTTTCAACAATCACAACTGCCGCACAACTCCATGGTTGTGGAATCGTCCGTGTGCAGGCTGACGAGTTAGAAAACGCACTCCTCGGTGCCTCCCAGCAGGGAGGCCCGCAACTTGGATGCCCTCGGCAGAAAGTGCTTCCAGGGTGCAATGCTGAATTGTCGGTTCCTGACATACCAGCTGTACATGGGCATGTACCTGAAGAGACCTGGCGAAGGAACTCGCCAGGTTCTCGGCTGGTCTCTCTGAAGCGCCTTTGCAAGCGCTAACAGGGGCCTGTCCAAAGCCACCAGTGAGTGCTCAAAGTTTATGTCTCGGGTGGCCTATGATGGGTTCGAGTCGGCGGCCCGGGTAGCCGTGGCTAGCATCGGTGCATGCCGCCAGGCTTGGCTGCAGTCATCGGACCTCGAACATGGGTTCAGGACAAGTTGATCGATGTCCCATGCCAAGGGGAGAATCTCTTTGGCAAACCCATGACCGACAAGGCCACAGAGCTGGAGACCGAGTACATGACGAGGACACGGCTCTCCAAGCAGACCTCTGCCCCCTTCTCACAAGAACGGCTCAGATAAAAAGCCCTTTACCCAAGGAAGGGTACTGCTTACCAAAGTTACCCCCATTATCAGGCCTCCCCGGCTCCCCAACAGAGGCAGCAAGCCAAGGGACAGGGGCATGGCCCGTGTAAGCAGAAAGCCCCCAAAACCCAGGCACCTGCTCCAGTCCAGCCTGCGAGTGGCTTTTGACTCCTGCAGCATGGCCCCTCTTCCAACAGGAGCCAGGCAGACCACAGGAGGCCAGCTTTGCTTTGTATTCCCACAGGTGGACAGCAATTACCACCGATGCCTGGGCCTTACAGGTGGTCCGGGAGGGCTATTTTCTTCACCTAGCCCAGGTGCCTTCTCATATTTCCCAGGAGAGCCCCTCAGTTCTCCCCTTCACCGGGACCTTCTTCTGTAAGGAGTTAGCAGACCTTCTCGAGGATCAGGCGGTAGAACCAGTGCCCCACCACCTGCAGGGCAGAGGCTTCTACTCCAGTACTTCTAGTGCCAAAGAGGACAGGAGGCCTCGGACCCATCCTCGACCTGCGCAATCTCAACAAATTTCCTGGTGAGGGGAGACGTTCAAGCTGCTCTCCCTTGGAATATTGCTGCCTTACCTCCGCCAGGGAGACTGGCTATGCTCCTTAGACCTAAAAAATGCGTATACACACATCTTAATACACTCAAGCCACAGACAATATCTGCGCTTTGTGTGGGGGGCAATCACACCAGTACAGGGTACTCCCCTTTGGCCTTGCCTCGGCCCCCAGGGTGTTCACAAAGTGCCTGGCAGTGGTTTTCCGCCTTTCTTAGGCTACAAGGGGTTTTTGTCTTCTCTTATCTCGAACGACCTGGCTCATCAGAGGCACTTCAGCCATCGAGGTCCACCAGGCCACAACTCGCACCATCCAGGTGCTGCAAACACCTAGGGTTTGTAATCAACTACCCCAAGTCCAGCCTCACTCTGACTCAACAGCTGGAGTTCATTGGGGCCAGAATGAACACCCTTCAGGCGAAGGCCTATCTGCCTGCAGACAGGGCAAGCCGACTTATGGCTCTGGCAGGACGAGTCGCAGGTCTGTAGTGTCAGCAAGACAATTCCTGCGCCTCCTCGGGCACATGGTTTCCACAGTCCATGTGACCCCGGATGCTGGCCTCCACATGCGGACTGCTCAATGGTGTCTCAGAGATCTGTGGTCTCAGGCCACAGGGCGCCTCCGGGACAGGGTCAAAGTGTCCAGGCGTCTGATACGGTCCCGGGCCTGGTGGCTCCAACCGCATCACTTTCCAGGCTCCTCTACACACGAGGATCCTGACCACAGATGCATCCCTGCTGGGCTGGGGGACCCATTGCCATGGTTTCTGTACTCAGGGAGTGTGGTCCCTGAGTGAGGACCCAACAAATCAATTTCTTGGAACTCCGTGCCATCCGCCTAGCCCTAGAGGTTTTCAGGCAGCTCCTGGCTCATGAACCTGTCTTGGTGCAGACAGACAACCAGGTGGCCATGTTCTATGTGAACAAACAGGGTGATACGGGGTCTCATCCCCTATGTCAGGAAACCATGGACCGTGCTCATTCGCAGCCCAGCATGGCATTTCGTCTCTGAGCAGTATACTTGCCGGGCCAGGACAATTGGCTAGCCGACAGGCTCAGCAGGATTCTCCAGTCCCACGAATGGCAGTTGGACAGCGGGGTAGCCAATTGGCTTTTTCTGGATCTGGTGGCGGCCAGTGATGGTCTTATTTGCAAGTCTTGGACAATCACCAGTTGCCCCGTTTCTGCTCCAGGCATCCGCACCCGCACAGGGTGGCCGCCGATGCTTTTTTTGGTATCATGGTACAATGGGCCTTCTGTATGGCGTTTCCCCCGATGCCTCTGGCGGCCAAGACTCTGTTCAAGATTCTCCAGGACAGAGCCTCGATCATCCTTATCGCCCCACGGTGGCCCAGGCAACCCTGGTTCCCGCTTCTACTGCAGCTAGTGGTGGAGGCTCCCATTCCCTTGGGGTCCTCCCCGCGCCTCCTATCTCAGGAGGGAGGCTCTCTCCTGCACCCCAACCTCAGCTCCCTCACCTTGATGGCATGGCTGCTGAAAGGGTAATTCTCGCTCCGCTCCTCCTTCCAAGGAATATTGAAGAGGTCTTGCTAGCCTCACGGAGGCCGTCGACTAGTCGGGCCTACGCCTTGAAGTGGCACAGATTTGTGTCATGGTGCGAGGAGCAGAAGGTGGATCCTTTCTCTTGCCCATTGGGGGTGGTTTTGCAGTACCTTCTCCACCTCTCTGACTTGGGCCTCATCCAACTCTGTCAGGGTACACTTCAGTGCTCTTGCGTCAAAACCACTTTCCGGTGGACGAGAAGCCTCTCTTGGTTTCTGAGAGGCTTGCTTCTCTTGAAACCCCCGGTCCACACCTGGCGACCAAATGGGATCTGAATGTGGTGTTAGGGCAACTTACTAGGCCGTCCTTTGAACCGAGGACAACCTGTCCACCTATGCTATCTCTCTTGGAAAGTGGTTTTCTTGGTGGCACTCACGTCTGCCCGGAGGGTGAGTGAGTTCCAGGCCCTAGTGTCAGAAAGGCCTTACACCAGATTCTATAGGAACCGTGTGGTGCTTTGCACGCATCCCAAGTTCCTTCCGAAAGTGGTCACATAAGAACATCAGACATGCCATACTGGGTCAGGACCGAGGTCCATCAAGCCCAGTATCCTGTTTCCAACAGTGGCCAATCTAGGTCATACGTACCTAGCAATATCCCCAAAAGACACAGGTTCCACAATGCTTGTACTGGGTCAAGCATTGATATCCTGGGTCCCTTTTTAATAGTGGTTTATGGACCTTTTCCCTCCCTCCAGGAACTTTGTGTCCCAAGAAACTTCTTTTTTAAACCCAGCTATACTAACAAGCCCTTGACTACATCCTCCCGGTAAGCAGGTTTCTAAGAGTTTGATTACACGTTGAGTGAAAAAATATTTTCTCTTAGTTTTGTTCTTAAAATAGTTTTTATACCCCTGTAGCTTCATTACCATGTCCCCGCTAGTCTTTCTATACTCTGATAGCGTAAACAAATTGATTCCCACGTTTATCCCGTTTCCACTCCATTCATTAATTTATAGACCTTCTAATCATATCTCCCCTCAGGGCCGTCTCCTCATTCCACCTCATGCACAGGAGGTGGTTCTGCCTACCTTTTGTTTCCCAGGCTGCCATGCCAGTACGAGGGGATGGCAGAGACGGTCCTGCTTCCGGTGGTGGGCCCTGGGACTGTAAGAGGGCGTTGGCCTTCTTGAAGTATATCCAGTGTACGGCACGCGCATTGGGAAGGCTTCCCTCGAGCTTTTTTGTATCCTATGACCCCAGTAAGCTGGGGCGGTGGCGTATGAAAGCGTAGGTTCTCCACCTGGGTAGTTAGACTGTATTGCCTGGGCATTCACAGAAGGCAAGCCGAGCTTCCCGATGGATGGTTCGTGTTACGGTCACCATCGGTTCAGGGCCATCGGCGACATCAGTGGCTCATTTTGCCGCTCTGTTCCTCTGGCAGACATCTGCTGGGTCCGCCACCTGGTTCTTTTCGGGTCGAGATACCTTTAAACAACCCATTATTTAGTGTCCTGGATAGGGAGTTCCCGACAGGATCCAGTGCCTTCGGCCAGGCTGTACTCTGTAACCCTTTTCAAGGTCTAGGCCAACTCCTGCCCTCCGACGCCTTGCTGTGTTCAGGCTACCGGAGTGGCTATTCCAATTAGTTTGGATTTCTATTGCAGCTGCTTAACAGCTCTCATAGAGGGGGCCTTTTTATCAGCTATGGGTTCCTCAGTATCCATATAGCTGGCGGAGTCCCATATATGAGGATTGACTTCCTGCTTGTTCCCAGCGAAAGCATAGGTGACACTCACCTGTAAACAGGTTTCGCCGGGGTCATCAGGAATCAGTCCTCATGACCCTCCCTCCTTCCCTTGGAGTTGCCAGGTCCTATTATTATTATATTTTGTTAATTTTGCCTTCTTTTTAGCTATGTCATTTGACGTGAGCAAGATGGCACCCTGGGCGCGGGAAGGGGGACCACGCAGGCGTGATGGAAACTCCCAAAGGCTCTTTTATGAAAGCAAGGGGGCTTTGCTCCACACGAGGGCTCCATCGGGTGCCAACTTCACACATATCTGAGGATGGATTCCTGCCGTCCCCGGAGAACACCTGTTAAAGATGAGTAACTACGCTTACTAACCTAGTAAACAGGTGTTTTCCGGGGACAGCAAGAATCCGTCCTCGCAACCCTCTCGCCTCCACGTGGAGTTGTTTCTTTTTTATTCTTGATTACGTTATGTCATTTCACTATTGAGGTAAGATGGCACCATTGGCCAGGAAGGGTGATCACGCATGCATGGCGTATCTCCCAAAGGCTTTCTTTGAAAGCTGGGGAGCGATGACCAAACGGGAATCCGTTGGTGCTGACACTTGCACATATGTGAGGATGGATTCCTGCTGTCTCCAGAGAACACGGGTTACAGGTGAGTAACTACGCTTTAAAGTAAAAGACATTTGCCATTGCAAAGAGTTAAGGGCCTTCTTACTGAAGTATGGTTACAGTGAACAGTAAATACAAAAATGAATGTGCTGTAACGGAAAAACCTGCGGGCTAACTGTCGAGTGTTCCCATCATGTTCACATACAGTTATGGTACAGAAAACATTCTGTACCGGCAGGATAATGTGACAGTTTGTGTTGCTGACTGCAAGCGGTGTGCCAAACTGAAAATTAGTCCAAGAACATTTCCCCACCTATAAAAACTCTATGCACTGAGCACCAAGTGACACACCTACCAGTGCTGATATGATAATAGTGCTTGCTAATTCACACACTCGATGCTTAGTCCACTTGAGTAAAAAGAAACCATTTTAAAAAATTATCAGTGAAATATGATGTTTATTTCAGACTATGGTTTTTAACATA